>JABJUM010000078.1:0-299468 GCA_016169955.1 Phytophthora vignae f. sp. vignae | reverse complement strand
ACCACGTGTTGTGCGTGTCGTCCACAGTGACCGTCGCGTCTCCTGCATTGTCAACCAAGACCCCCGACGAATCCGTCGCCAACACCAAGGTAACAAGGGCCAAAACCATCGTTAGCACCAGCACGAGGCGCCGCATCTTGCACTTTGATCCGCTCGCGTCCCCTCGAGATTTTTTCAGGTTCCAGGTTCTAGTTCCAGTTACGCTGTCTCTATGTTTCCGACATCATGCAAGATCCAACCGAGCTGTCGCTTCGGTTAGAGAGTGTTAACGATGGCGGCCAAGTTCTCCATGGCCACCACCCGACTCGGCGGCCCATGTAGAGGCCTCGGACCGCATGCAGGGCGCCATGGAGGAGCTGAAGGTGAAAAACGAGCGGCAAGAGAAAATCCGCGCGCAACATTTGGAGCAACAGACAAGCAGCGCGCGCGCGGCGGCTGGAGGAGGCGCTGGCGGCCAAGGCGGCGCAGCAGAAGGAGAACCGCTCGTATGTGGGCCAGCAGCAGCAGGTGGACGAGCTGGACTCGGGCGACGAGGCCCTGCTGGACGGTTAGACACTTTTTTAACCACAAGCTAGTGCTGACCTTGTGTTTAAAGTTGCTACCTAGAGTTTTGTTGAATGTTTGTCGGATACGCGCGGCGAGGCTCAAGCACTTGAAGAGCGAGTTCGAGGAGAAGCAAATTGTACTGGCAAAAGGCCATGGAGAGTACCGCGAGATCACCCAGGACGAATTCTTGAAGGAGGTCACGGGCAGTCCCTTGGTGGCTGTGCACTTTGACCACCGAGACTTTGAGCGCTGCAAGATCATGGACATGCACCTGACGAAGCTGGCAAAGAGCCACATCGAGTGCAAATTCCTCAAACTGAATGCGGAGAAGGCCTCGTTCTTCTCGTGATCCGCGTGCTGCCGACGGTAGGACGGCGTGGCGTTCCCGGACCGAGTCGTCGGCTTCGACGGTCTCACGGAGGATGAGGAAGAGGCCGAGCTGGCAAACTTCGAATCCCGGTCAAACTACCACGCCACGTCCAGTGACAACTTCCCCACCGCTGTCGTACGTTGATCCATAGTCGCTTGAAGTACCGGCGCCCAGTAGGATGGCAGTCCTATACAGAACAAAACTCCAGATAAGATTCGTGAAGTGGTTGTTAATTTTGCTTTATTCTGTGGCGACGTAGGCCGTTTCGACAGACATTGGCGTCGAGATTCGCTCTACTCGTGGTGGGGCTCTCCACGGGAGATCCCCCCATGGCGACTCCTCTAGCGATGAATCGCGCGAAACGATGAGCGTGCTTGACAAGTCTTCACGAGGAAAAGCGCAACTCCAAGTTGAATCTGCAGCAACGCACTTGGCGTCCACTGGAGCAACGCAATCGGTCCCATTGAACGTGTGCAGACTAGAGTGGCAGTCGGCTACGGCGACATCCCCCTTGAGCGGACATGCTGTTCCTACTGGAAGATCACCAAGACCCGAGCATACTGGTCCTCGAGAGGAATCAACGGTGTAGGTTGCATCGAGCTGCACAGTGACCGTCAAGTCTGCAGTCACTAGCTTGGTATTAATAGTTGCCAGCACCAAGATTGTTGCAGCTGTGGACTTCGCCATGGAGGGGCTCGATGCCAAGGTCGCAAATTGAAGACTGAGCTCTACTTGTTGGTACACCCAAGTGAGATCTTGAAAAGACACCGTGTGTACAGGTCTGTTTAGGGTAATCGATAGTAATGCGCGTCATGTGCATCGTAGCTGGAAAATGGTAGAGTTCTGCCCAGTATGGCAAGAAAATACTAACGCCAGTCTTCAATTGTCGGGTACTGTCTGAAACCATAGAAACGAACAGCAATTAGCGACGGTCGAACCCATTCGAGGGCCCTGAGCTTGACGTTGTAACGTCAAGCGGTGTCTGGTGAGTCACAACTGCGGGTGACTGTAGGTGCTGCACATAGAGTGCTGAGTACAGGTATCGTTCATACACACGCTTTGTAATACCGGTAGTGGCGACTGGTTGAAATGCAGAATTTCATGCCACAACCAACATCCTTACTGGCTATCGCACTAATACGGCACGCTTTCTTGAGCCTCTTCTCAGTTGACGTCATTAAACGGAACTCTGCCTCCCCGAAGTCCGCGTATTCGCGCCATCCTGGCGGCATCCGTCAATTGCTCCCAATGATGAGGTCGTAATCCCCGCCGCCGCCACTGCAGCGCAAATACATGGTACCCAGGAAAAACGGCATCGCATGTTCCAGCACCATCGTCCACGTACCGGTCCACCGTTAACTGATGCGAGGGCAAGCGTTGTTGCCACTTGGCGGTGCCTCTTTATCGTACTTGGTGTCTGACGTTGAGTACGAAAGCCCTGAGACTGTTGGTGACGCAGCCTCGGGGTCGTTCTAGCCAGACCACCGCGCTCGCCCAGTCGTGGCGCCTCACCGGCCAGTCCGCAGAGAAGCCTTTCGGGAAATACCATGCGTACAAAATGGCGTACTTTCCTTCATACCACATCGATCGGCCGTACACTTGCGCTCCCAGAGGTGCCTCGCGACAGCCAGTAGTCCCCCCGGAGCCCTTCAGCCCGCCATTCGTCTCCCCGGCCGCGTTCACAGCAGGGAAAACCGCGCACCCTTCTTCATCGTCCATTGTAGGTTTGTACTTGACACCAAGCTTCTCCGAAAGAGTCACGGGCTCGGGCTGGGCGAACGGTTGAACCTTGTCATGGTCGATGGAGACTGCGTCGACTACCAGCAGGATCGCAGCGACGAAGACAACTTTGAGCGCGTGCATTCTTCGGTGCTTGCTCTGACGGTGCTTTTCCGAGAATGAGGACCTCAGAATGCACTCCAAATAAAATACCGAGATGGACGATGGTTATATTATAGCGTTAGATTTGCCATAACGCTATCGCTGAATCATTCCTGACAAATGTCTTTACCGGTAGTACCGGTCCCGGTACGCTCAATGATACATATGCAGCACCTTGGTTGCACCAAATACTATCCGATAGAACGAACGCTTCCCGAGTTGGTGTGCACTACTAGTATAGTAGAACACCGACGCAAATTCTGAGCATCAACTTTACCTATCACCATAGTACTCTTCCAAAGAAGCTCTCACCTCTGGGAATTCTTGCTGATAGCTGTCGCCCGCTTTCTCAGCGCGAACCCAGTCGCTCTCGGTGTCTCCTGATGGCAGTAAAGCGCTACTGGGCAGCGCCACAATGACCCAGTGAGCACAGAACCCGACTACACAGCCTGATGGAGTTGCTATAGGAGTCTCTGCCTGCAAGGTGCCCGTCGGCCAGTCGTCAAAGAGTGTCTGTCTGGCCAATTCTGTCCTCGATATAAAGATACGGGAACTATGCTCGCTTGCGAAACTTGCACCGAAAACATTTTAGCGTTTGTGAAGCTCTATTCGAAGGAGCGTAGCTGGGACAACTTAAGTAGAGCATTGTGGGGACTGAAAGTGCCCGTTTGGTGCCCTGCTGAACGTGCGAACCAGCACGCGAGTGATTATGAAAGCGAGGCCTTCTTGACCACGAGGGTGTTGATTACAGGATACGGCTGTAGCTTTAGGGATATGCGAGTATTCACTCAATATGTGCGCGCTGCAGAATTGACAAGCTCATAGGTCAAATACAGATAATATCACTTAGACCGAACATTCGCCGTAGTTCTTTGATTTTCGTGAAATTCCCGCTTTTCTACTTGATCAGCCGTGCTTCTATGAATTGGCGACAAATCGAATGAATACGCAATAATTGGGTTAGAGACCTATTATAATCTAAATATCGGATGATTTGCCGGGTCCACCAGGTGGTCCCGGCGGGAGATTTGTTAGATAGCTAGAAACGAATACAGCGCGAAAAACCTGTTTGCACGGGAAACATCACGGAATACCTGTATATCACTGAATATCTATCTTCACGCGAATAACAGCTTAACCCGTGAAAGACTAAGACTATCGGCGTTACGGCCACTCATATCCCGAATAACTTAAGCTTTTCCGGTCTCACATACAAGACCAAGTCAAACAAGCAATCCGTGGATAGGATGTCTCGGCGCTCTTCATGTGACGAAAAGGATGAGGTCTCTATAAACATCTTATAGGCGGAAACCTCATTTTGCTGACGCTAGCTCAATCTGGGGGGGGGGGGGGGGGCGATGCAACAAAGAGACTTTGAACGCAACTAAATCACGCGTTTGATGCCTAGTCTGGCTTTGGTGGATCCCACCTCCCCGCTCAAGCAGGTCCACCGATGACAAGCAGGTGGAGCTCGTGGCCGTGGAGAAGCACTAGAGAATGTGCTCGAGTAGTTTGTCACCCTTTACACTATTGTAAGTCGCGTGACCAAAGGGCAAGACCAGATCCGTTCATAATCTGATAATGATAACTCGTATTCGAGTGCGGAAAAAATGTGGTTTCCTCGCTAGCGGGGCGATATTGACGTTATTGACGATCTAACGCGATCATCGGGTTTTGATTGCGGATATTACCTTGACCGTTGAGTCTAGTTGGTATCTTCCGTTTCCTACACAGAAGAAAAAGGAAACCCTGAGCCTAAAAAAACAAACAAATTCACTCCTGAAAATTCCAAGTGAGACACAAGCGCAACCTTACCTGACCATGAACTTCCGAATGCTTGCTGTCGTATTCACGGCCACCTTCCTTGCTGTCGACGGCATTTCAATCGACCACGACAAAGTCAGGCCGCTAGCTCAGCTTGAGCCCGTCACGATTGCAGAGAAGGCTGGCGTCAAGTTCAAGCCACGGATGTCCATCCGCGAGGCGTGTGCGTTATACCCGGCAGTGAATGAGGCCGGTGAGACCAGTGGAGGTCTTAAGGGGAGCGGAGGGTCTTCAGGGTGTGAAGGTTCTCCATTCGGGTCCCAGGTTTACGGGCGCGCGGCGTGGCACAACGATCTGTACGCCATCGTGTACGCCTGGTACTTCCCAAAAGGATTCTCGGGGCCTTCGCCGTCAAGGCGCCACGACTGGGCCAGTGCCGTCGTGTGGCTCGACAACCCAGACGTGGCCACACCAACGATCATGGGGCTTTCGCTGTCAAAGTCCGACGACGAGTACAAGAAAGACCCGATCGCGACTGTCCCGAGCCACGCCATTAGTGCCGGCACAACCCTCAAGTTGTTCCACGACTTGTCTCTGTTTGGTACCGTCTTTGACTATCCAGCCATGTTGGGATCCAGACGACGTGGTATTATTGAGGAGGGCGCCACCGACACCGAGAACGCCTCGACGGACTTTCAAGACCTCATCATGTGGGACCAGCTCCCGGAGGCGGCAAGGACGGCGCTCAACACGGCGGATTTTGGCGACGCGAAGACGCCCGTCGCCGACGCCAACTTCCACGAGAAACTGGAACAAGCCTGGCCGTTTTAGTGCGGTCTGATTGGTACTGATAGCTGACATTAGGCATACTGAAGTATCGTTTTTTTTTTTTTTGAGGCACGACAGAAAACATTGGCTCTTGTTGTTAGTTAGCAAGAAGATTCGGCCAAAATTCTGACAACAACCGAATTCCTCGATGAGCTGTACCCCCAATTTTTCCTCGAAAAACTGTACCCCCCGCATGGGTTTGCTAAAAAAGTGATGGGCAACTTTTGAAATGTCGTCCTCGATGAGCTGTACCCCTGAGCTCTAATTTATCCAATCAGGTTGTATAAAGTCCGACTATTTCCCATTTTAGACCAATGACAACGGATTGGACACGAAGGGACTTCCTCGAAAAGCTGGCACCCTTTGGCGATGTACCACGGGGGTACAGCTCATCGAGGAATTCGGTAACTCAATGTTGGTGAACCATCAAATAGCAAATGACTTCAAAACTTGATTCCAACTTGTACTTCGTGCACGAAGATGTTGGTGAAGCGCACTCGAGTGAGCTTCATGAGGATCAAGGGCAGCAGATCCTGCGCGCCGATGAGGAACTTGCCGTTGACCACGAGGAATCCGTTGCAGTAGACGGCGTCGACAGTCGCGATGAGCTGGTTGTCGTGCACCGCGTAGTTGTCGTAGCTCGAGATGACGCCAAAGCGGTTGGTCAGAGCCGCTCCTGTAGCCACTTCGAAGGACGTGAGGCCGTTCTGCTGCAAGCCTTCCCTGTAGGCGCTGGACCGTCGACGAGCCGTCATTGTAACTTGGTCTCCGGTCGCTACGACTGGCACGCTGGTGTACCGAGTCGACTTCCGACCGATAATGTACGCGAGCATGAACACGATGGGGCTGCAGATGGCGACCACGGCGGAGAACACGACTGGCTTTCGGTCACTTTCCAGCGGGTACGCCGTCATGAGCTGCATCGGAGAGAGACCCTCGAGCCCCGAACTCACGTCCAGCAGACCCAGAATCGTATCGGCCCACGCGAAGGTTGCGATATGCGTGGCCAAAGCGGGGAACAGCTTGGCGAGCTGCACTCGGTACGTCCAGCCCAACTCGAACGTTAGATACGCCACCAGCGGGTCGACCCGCTCACGAGCGAGATAGCTCAAGACGCTGGCCAGATTCAGATAGACCGACAACAAGTCGGCGTGCACGAGCTCTGGGCGGTAGTAGATGACGTGCTGGTCTGTGATGGAGTCTCCGATGGAAATGCACATCTTGGTAATGGTCCAGTACCCGTTCAAGTGGCTGCAGATGACCACGATCACGCCTCGGTAGAGCAGAGAGTTCGAGATGGTGGCGAAGGCGTCGCCCACCCAGACGTGGCCCATGCGCAGACGCCGATAGATCACGAAGGTCAGTACGCTCAGGTTGAAGATGTCCGTGAGGGCGAAGGCGCCGTGGATAGCGTGCGTCCAAGCCCATGAGTCGTGCAGTACTGCGCGAGTGTACCACCTCCACTCTCGTAGCTCGGCGGCCGCATCACTGGGCAAGTCCCAGTGCGCTGTCTCGATGTTGGACTGTGCGGTTGGATCGCTCCTGTATCGACCAAAGCGGCGAGCCATTCGCACAGTTTTGGCGGGGTCCGAGTTGTGCTGGTTTGGGAAAGTCTTCAAAAGCCAGTAGTTGTCTCCGTCGATCCCTTCCAGTTCGGAGTATGCGAACACTGGATCGGATACGTAGGGATAATTGAGTGCCACCGCAATGTGACGCTCCAGTGTGGTCGCCTGCGTATCGTTGATCGGTGCGACGAGGAGGACCGTCGCGGGTCCTCTCTGGAATTGCTGGGCCACTTCGTAGTCCTGAGCTGACAGCGAAGTCGATAGCAGCAACACTTGCTCAGTATCACTCAGGCCACGCACCAGATAGTACACGCGGACAGCGGTTGGGTCGCCAAGCACCAGAAGCCCAAACGTGCAGTCCACGACTGGCACTACCAGCTCCATGCCCGCCACGTACGAGAGGTTGTACGACGCGTAGTCCTGGAGTCTGGAGAAGATGAAGCGCAAGAAGTCGTTGCTGTAGATGTTGCGGTTGTAGTTGGGCACGTTCGAGCAGCCCGTGTGCGACTGAGCGGAGCGTGTCTCGAGGTACACGGTGTAATTCTGAGGACTGGTCGATCCACCGAGCACTTGCTGGACGAGCGGGCTGTCCTTGATGGTCGTGCTGCCGACATACCCGGTGATGAGGTCGGCGGTGGTTGTCTGGAGCGGCAAGTCGCGTGACACCTGGCCTCGAATGATGACGATGGCGGTCGAAAGCGAATCGAGGGATATGACCAGGGCCGCCGATTATGGCATTTTTATTTATGTAAGCCAAGCTGGCTCATAAATAATGGTAGGCCTGCCAGAAAGAAGAGGACATAAATAATGTCATGCAGAAAATGTGTCTCATAAATAATGTTGAAATATCATGATCCTGTATTACTTAAAGTTTGTATTGGTCTCTCTAAATTTCAAGATTTGTTTCTGACAATTTGCCCAATTACAATTATTGCTAGGACCTCTTGACATAAATAATGTTATGGCCAAGCGAAAACGGCCAACATACATTATCCATACTTATTTATGGTCATTATTTTTATGGCCATGCTATTTTCGGCGGCCCTGGATATGACGACACAAATCACGGCGACTGCGAAGACTGCGAGACGGTGGGCCAGGCGGAAAGCTTGCGTATCGGTTGTGCCCACGTGAAGCTGTCGCTGGTCAATGGCGTCGAGAGCTTTCTGGGTTAGACTAGGCTCTATCTTGGGTGGATCCGCGATATCGGTGAGACCAGTATACTCCATCGCCAAGTCGTGAGCTTGAGATCTGAATGGTGCGAAAGGAAAGTAAGGAGTCGAGTGCGACAAACGCCTTCGGCTTCAAAGTCCCATGAGTAGAGGAGATAGAGGCTAGTTGTTCAATACGAGAGCCTATCCTATTTCCATTGAGGGCCCTTGTCGGAGGCGAGCAATTTTTACTGGAGTTTATGATTACTCAACGGTCATTACATCAAGGTACATGTACTCAGTCAACGGCACAGTACTCGCCGTATTGCAAATATAAAGTGTAAAGAGAATGTATTTCGTCCTATGGGCCTGATCTCGCTATCAGAGTGGAAATAGCCTACCTTATAGATTCACTCTGCTGTACAACTGCAACACTATTTCTGCAAAGACCTTCCAGGATAGACCAACGGATGCTACATGTACGTAAGTACTACTTACCTACTACGTAGATACTTCAATACATATAATAATAATATGTATGATAGCCATAAGCCCAATTCTTGTACTTGGTACTTTGGGGGCATAGTACTGATACTAGAAGGCTGAGACTGAGACTACTTCATCAACGAATATATCTTATATCACGCCCATGCACCCGCGCTCAGAGCAGCCAGATCATACGGTAATTTTGCGTACTGGTACAGAAATCCGGTTTGGGGAACTAATTCCTTTACCATCATTGGGTTTGCTTGCTGGATACTCTTGTGCTAATGCGGGTCGCAACGTTCTACAACTTACCACAACAACAACTTGGTGCAGCCGTACTCAGTAAATAGTTACCTTGAGATACTGTACCAGGAAGCCCTGTTCACACTAGCAAAACCCTTCACCAAGAAGATACGGGTTTTCGAATGATCTGTTGACTACCGGTATATACTCAACGCAGTCTTTGTGTCATTTCATTTATTGACATGACAACCACCGAGTATTGAGTCCCCGATAAGAAACCCATGGTCTTTCAATCCTAGAATACCTTGCCGATGATGAGGATCAGGAAAGAAAATGAAGGGTAATTATTCCTGGATGCTTGTATAGCATAGCATCATCAGATACGTGTACTATAATATAATAGAGACCGCTGAAGGTGAATTTCTTATATTACTGTAGCAAAAAAGGAGTCGATACGCAAAAAAAAATGGGAAGTGAAGATGCTTCTGCCGTGAATGCACGCTGAGCGTTTGTGTGCGTTTGTATTGTGTGCAGCGCGAAGCACATTTGGGCAGTTACACATCCGGATAGCTTCAGTATCTTACGTTTAGCAAAAAATACTTTTCACCCGACAAGAACGGCAATCAAATTGCTGATCAGAACACCGGAGTTGATCAATTACATCCCGACTGTAGGATTCTTATGAAGAACAAAGTTCTCCGTGACGACTAGCGCCATTCATAGTACTAATCCCCAGCTCAAGTTCAAGCCCCAGGCCAGTTATGCGGGAAAACGGCTTCACCGACGTCACCGACCCACCAAACCTGACCGCTAGCCACTCCCAGAAGCTCTTGGACAAACCTTTCCAACCACCGGAGATGCGAGGTTTCCGCCTGGTCCACCGTCTCACAGTCTTCGCAGTCGCCGTGATTTGTGTCGTCATATCCCTCGATTCGCTTTCGACCGCCATCGTCATCATTCGAGGCCAGGTGTCACGCGACTTGCCGCTCCAGACAACCACCGCCGACCTCATCACCGGGTATGTCGGCAGCACGACCATCAAGGACAGCCCGCTCGTCCAGCAAGTGCTCGGTGGATCGACCAGTCCTCAGAATTACACCGTGTACCTCGAGACACGCTCCGCTCAGTCGCACACGGGCTGCTCGAACGTGCCCAACTACAACCGCAACATCTACAGCAACGACTTCTTGCGCTTCATCTTCTCCAGACTCCAGGACTACGCGTCGTACAACCTCTCGTACGTGGCGGGCATGGAGCTGGTAGTGCCAGTCGTGGACTGCACGTTTGGGCTTCTGGTGCTTGGCGACCCAACCGCTGTCCGCGTGTACTATCTGGTGCGTGGCCTGAGTGATACTGAGCAAGTGTTGCTGCTATCGACTTCGCTGTCAGCTCAGGACTACGAAGTGGCCCAGCAATTCCAGAGAGGACCCGCGACGGTCCTCCTCGTCGCACCGATCAACGATACGCAGGCGACCACACTGGAGCGTCACATTGCGGTGGCACTCAATTATCCCTACGTATCCGATCCAGTGTTCGCATACTCCGAACTGGAAGGGATCGACGGAGACAACTACTGGCTTTTGAAGACTTTCCCAAACCAGCACAACTCGGACCCCGCCAAAACTGTGCGAATGGCTCGCCGCTTTGGTCGATACAGGAGCGATCCAACCGCACAGTCCAACATCGAGACAGCGCACTGGGACTTGCCCAGTGATGCGGCCGCCGAGCTACGAGAGTGGAGGTGGTACACTCGCGCAGTACTGCACGACTCATGGGCTTGGACGCACGCTATCCACGGCGCCTTCGCCCTCACGGACATCTTCAACCTGAGCGTACTGACCTTCGTGATCTATCGGCGTCTGCGCATGGGCCACGTCTGGGTGGGCGACGCCTTCGCCACCATCTCGAACTCTCTGCTCTACCGAGGCGTGATCGTGGTCATCTGCAGCCACTTGAACGGGTACTGGACCATTACCAAGATGTGCATTTCCATCGGAGACTCCATCACAGACCAGCACGTCATCTACTACCGCCCAGAGCTCGTGCACGCCGACTTGTTGTCGGTCTATCTGAATCTGGCCAGCGTCTTGAGCTATCTCGCTCGTGAGCGGGTCGACCCGCTGGTGGCGTATCTAACGTTCGAGTTGGGCTGGACGTACCGAGTGCAGCTCGCCAAGCTGTTCCCCGCTTTGGCCACGCATATCGCAACCTTCGCGTGGGCCGATACGATTCTGGGTCTGCTGGACGTGAGTTCGGGGCTCGAGGGTCTCTCTCCGATGCAGCTCATGACGGCGTACCCGCTGGAAAGTGACCGAAAGCCAGTCGTGTTCTCCGCCGTGGTCGCCATCTGCAGCCCCATCGTGTTCATGCTCGCGTACATTATCGGTCGGAAGTCGACTCGGTACACCAGCGTGCCAGTCGTAGCGACCGGAGACCAAGTTACAATGACGGCTCGTCGACGGTCCAGCGCCTACAGGGAAGGCTTGCAGCAGAACGGCCTCACGTCCTTCGAAGTGGCTACAGGAGCGGCTCTGACCAACCGCTTTGGCGTCATCTCGAGCTACGACAACTACGCGGTGCACGACAACCAGCTCATCGCGACTGTCGACGCCGTCTACTGCAACGGATTCCTCGTGGTCAACGGCAAGTTCCTCATCGGCGCGCAGGATCTGCTGCCCTTGATCCTCATGAAGCTCACTCGAGTGCGCTTCACCAACATCTTCATGCACGAAGTGGACAAGAACACGGTGAAGGAGACGTCGATGCTCGTGTACCCGACGACGATTGCGTGGAGTGACCTGCTGCATCTCGATGTCACCGCGCTTTCGTAGGGGTGGTGAGTAGAGAGAGGGATCAACCAGGGTTGCGAGATGGTTTTTTTGTTGAAGAAAGTTCGATTACCGATTATTTATCTTCTCAACTTGCTTGGTAGATACTAACTATATGCTGTGAACTAATCGACTAGCGTCTGAAAGACGATACCTGTTCGGTGATTCAGATGTAGTTGGACGTGGCGTATTCGGAATGTGTCGGGGTGGCGTCGATAGAAATCTCCAAAAGAACTGCTTTCAGCCAGCTTTGTAATGATCTTCCTGAGTTGCTGTTGTTTAGGCTTCTCCGTACGTCTCAACAGGCGGCGGTAGCGAGCACCGAAAGTGTTGTTGATGGCGGTGATAGTGCTGTCGAGTGATTCGGGGCCCTTCTCCTCAAAATAGTAGTGATTTCGTTCGGTGCATCGATGGTGCAGTGCGATACACCTGGCTATATTCCACAGAGGTATAATCTCGGTTCGGATGTTTTTTTTTTTTTCGAATTGGGAATAAACCATTTATTCTACCCACCCACCCCAATTCGTCCGGTGTCGGGCTTTTTAGGGATATTCATAAAACCCATCCACCCATTGACTAATGTATTAGTTTTTATACTCAATTTAAAGCCAAATGCATGTAAAACGCTAATATTTTGAGTAAAGCCGAACGTGAAATGATGTTCTGCAATTATTATAGAACTTTTAGACATTTATTTGCCTTGAAGAGAGCCGTAATTATTGCCTTAAAATGTGGCACCGTAACCTATCTCAACAAATATTGACTCATATTAACCTAATCAATTGCAGGACTGCAGTAGAAGGGGAGGTTGTATTATAAAAAAACCGACCCACCCAACAAAATCGAAAAACCCACCCTTCCTTGCAAAAGTATGGGGTTTTTCACAACCCTGAGAGCAACTGAGTGGGTAGGATATTTTTATTAAGGAATTTTTTCGCTTCAATTTACTCAGCTCACAAACTAATTGAGCCGTGCCTGGAGCTGTATTGGGGGTACCCGGACTGGTTGTCCGGGGGGGGGGGGGTTCGCAGTTCTCGAAGCAATAAGATTCCTGCATGGACTTCCGACAACAAGGACACAACCGCCGAAATTATACCGTACGCATTTTGAGCTCATCTGCATCATACTATCAAACAAATATTGTGTTTTCTTGACACGAAACCAGGGCTCCACCGGAAAGACTAGGATAACAGTTTTTTTTAAATAGCATTATTTATTATATCTGTGTTAGGAATCTCTTTTACTACATATCGGTAAGCATCTCCTGCGCCTGCCTCGCAGCCGCAGCATCTGCCCTGGTATCATACTTCAAATGATACACCGCTTCTTCGAAACTGCAATTCGGGTCAGGCGCGCCGACGCGGTGGTTGTCGCGAGAATGTCGTCGATGATACACAGGGGGCCTGTGGTGGATGTCGCGAGAATGTCGCTTGATGAGACACTGGCCAGGCGGTGAATGTCGCGAGAATGTCACTCGATGGGGCCGCCAACGACAGTTCTTCGAACTGCGAATTTTTAAACTCTGCGGGACTCAGAAGTCCAGACCTCAAAATGCTGGTTTTCGGGGGTAGGTCGAAAAGATCGATTTTTAAATCGAAGCCACTTCCAGCAAGTGTTAATATATATGTGAGAATCAACGCTAACCATTTAAAGTGAGGGTAGTCACTCTGTCTAGTTCAACGTATCGGCTGAGCAATTCGAGCTCAAAGTTGGTGCTTGCCGCCACCAAGGCCGAGATGTCTTCACCTCTTTGGTCGATGTCTTTCTATAACACCTAGGTTTCGCCAGATCGCACTGTGTAACTAGGTTATGTAACCAGTAGCCCATAGTAAATGCAAGTATAGAGTAACCACAAGTGGTCCACATAGTTTTCAACGGGAGGATGTGATGCACGTCACGTCTACTTCCAGGTTTCCTCCTCGAAGTTGCTGTCTTTGCGGTTGCCCTGTAGTAGCTGCATGCATGCGACTGCTGTAACAATACTCCTAACAGCAAGCTCGAATTGCGGCGATTCTGTAGACATTATTCGCTCTCTTATAGGCGCTTTAGTTCTTTCAAAACAACCGCAGACAAATCATCAGGTCAAGTCTCTGCAAGCGACCATTATTTTTAAATTCTGCGCTCGTTCCTTTTCAAGCAAGAAAAAAGTAGCGTCCACTTCGAATATTTTTTCTTAAGAATGTGCAACACGCAGTGTCAATGCGTCTTCAGCAAGTTTAGCAAAGTTGGTTTTGACTGACCCCCAAAATCTGGTCTGATTTTCTGAGTCCGTTAAAGTTAAAATAGAGCACAGAATAATACTCTGGCGCTCAGGCCACATTAGAGCAACATTCACTTCTGTGATCAATTTGTATACTATACAAACAACAAGTAAAAAAAGTGCTCCCAAAATAGCTCCTCACCGAACGTATCATCGCAAATTGGCCATCTCGCGTCATCATGCGCACGCCGCTCTTCCTCCTCGCTGTGCTGCTCCTGATGCCGCTGGCCACGGCCTCGAGTGGCTTCGAGTCCACTATGGGCATCGTGGACACCAACCGCTCCGTGAATCTGGACCCGAGCGTGCAGCACATTCCGCTGGACCCGGCGCTGCGTCTTTTGCGGCCGCCGCCGCCGCGCGTGCCGGACGACGCCAAGCTCTTCGTGGGGCTGTCAGTCTTCCGAGACGGCTATCGCTGTGCCACGACCATCTTCACTGGCTTCACGCGGGCCACAAACCCGCAGAATATCATCTTCGGGGTGGTGGACCAAGTGTACCCATCGGACCAAAAGTGCGTGGAGGAGTATTGTATCATGGCTCAAAAAGAGTGGGGCGAGTGTCGCTACCGGGACCAAATTCGGGTCGACGAGCGCTCGGCGTACGATTCCAGGGGCCCAACGCAAGCGAGACACCAGCAGCAGAATTTGATCCGCGACGAGGAGTTTTGTCTCCAATTGGACGGCCACAGCATCTTCACGAATGGGTGGGACCAAAATTTACTCCAAGAGTGGACGGGTATCGGCAACGAGATGGCCGTCATGACGACGTACATCCACCACATCCACCACTTCGTGGCGGAGAATGGCGACAACGCGCCACCCAAGAACCTGGACATGCCGCATTTGTGCACCACCACGAGGGGGGCGAATGGACTGGTGAGGACCGTCGGCGCCAGTATGATCGGCAAGTCCAAGATCCCGCAGCTCGAGGCTCTGTGGGGCGCGGGTTTCTCATACAACAAGTGCCACGCCGAGAAGAGGGTGCCCGTGGATTCACACACGCTGTGGGTCTTTGACGGTGAAGAATTCCTGCGCGCGTCGAGGCTGTGGACGCATGGGTACGACATGTACTCACCTAGTAAGCTTGGGTCGGTGGTCTACCACAACTATACCTCCGTTCCAGCGCGGTTCGAAGGGATCCCAGTGGACCAAAAAATTAAGGACCGCGAGGAAGAGATGGGGATCAATCGGTTTAAGTTGCTCATGGGTCAGCCGTTCGAGGGGCGGGTGAGCACCATTGAGCTTGACAAGTACAGCTTCGGTAACGTCCGGTCGTTCAAGCAGTATTTGGAGTTCTCCGGGGTGACGTTCGAGGAGGGCAAGAAAGATGAAGAATCGTGCGAGCAGAGACACTGGGTGCCGTACTCTAACGCTACAGAGGTAGAGGAGATCGTCGGTGGAGGGTGGAAGCTCTTTGGATCTGCACCTCAAAGCATTGGAGCCGAACAGAGCACGCAGCATAGCGGCCAAGAAACGGAAGGACGACTCCGGCAAAGTAATACGAACAGCGTGGAACTTCCGACCTCACCGCTGCCGATCTACCTCGTGATTGCAGTCGCAGTTTTGTACGTGGCAGTCTCAAAGAACTCGTTTTCGAGTGGACTCCGTCTGCCCAAGACTCAACACAACAGCCGCGAGTAATTCACCCTCGCATCTTGTGGCGACCAAACCCAAACGCTCGAGATACTAAAACTAATGATTTTTTCATGATGCACATTTGAATTCTTGCCAAAATTCACGACTTATTTGTGTAACTTGGAGCTGGCGAACAGCTAGGCCTCGGCCAAGAATGCCACCCCTGAATCTTTGGCTATGCGAATCCACATCTAATGATGCGACGAGCGTAGCTCTTGAATCCTTTCCGCTACGTTCGAGCCATTTCTCAATTTCGCACCAACCGCTCAAGTCAAGGAAGATGAAATTCTCCTGTCTCTTTGTTGCCTTCGTCACGCTTCTTCAAGTTGCTGCCGCCAGCTCCATTGACCTGAACAAAGTCGCTCCCTTCGCCCAGCCAACCGCATCAACATCCGCCCAGAAAGCTGCCGTCAAATTCAAACCGCGTCTCTCCATCGGAAGTGGCGGGTGCGTCTCGTTCCCTGCTGTGGATTCCGCCGGAAACACGAGTAGCGGCGTCAGCGGAGACGTCAAAGGCAGTACGAGCTGTACCAACGCTTCTCTGGGTTCTCAAGTGTACGGCCGAGCTGCCTGGTACAACAACAAGTTTGCCATCCTGTACGCCTGGTACTTCCCCAAAGGATTCTGGAACGACTACGCCACCCGCCGCCACGACTGGGCCAGTGCAGTTGTGTGGATCGACAGCCCGGACTCAAACTCCCCCAAGATCTTGGGTCTCTCCCTCTCCACTGCAGACTGGGAGTACTCTACACAGGCGCCGGCAACTTTCGGCATCTCCGACGGCACAACCCCCAAACTTTCCCACGAGCTCTCGGTCGAGTGTGGAGATCCGTACCTGACCACCACCGATGCCAGCGGTGACTTCCAACCTCTCATCATGTGGGACCAGCTCCCTACTGCGGCAAGGGCGGCACTCAACTCGACCGACTTTGGCAACGCCAAGATGCCGATCAGCGACGTCAACTTTGAGAAGAAACTCAAGAGCGCGTGGCCGTTCTCGGGTCAAAAGGTGCGACGCACTACCTGCAGCCACAGCTGAGCGGTGCAACACACAAAGTGAGGCTTGAACTGAAGACACAGAGACTTCGAGGGCAATCTATCGTACATTGTTTCACTTTTACTTAACCTGCAGCAGGGCGCTTGTCGGCAAAACCTCGTCGTCCTTGGGTCTAAGGCTTTCCTTTAAAATCACGCGCGGTGGCGCTCTCCACGGGAGGTCCCCCCAGGGCGAGTCCTCCGATGAAAACTCGCTTGAAATGACGAGCGTACTGGTCAACTTTTCTTCGTCTTCTTCTTCAGCATTGCCATCAACTGGGAAGACGCAGCCCCACTTGGACTCGGCATCGAGGACACACACGGCGTTCACAGGCGCCACGCAGTCGGTGCCGTTAAACGTCGACAACTGGTCGTGGCAGTCTGCAATAGCGACGTCTCCCATGAGCGGACACGCAGCTTCAGTCGGTAGATCGCCCACACCCGAGCAAACCGGCCCCCGACTCAGATCCATCGCGTACGTGGCGTCGTGTTGCACCGTGACGTTCAGCTCAGCAGCAGCCGCAGTGCCTCCAAGCAGCAGTAGAGCTGCGATCGACCGCGTGGACGTTGTCGACATGCTTGCGATGCTTGTGGCCGATTCCGGAATGAACTAATTGGTGCCACGCACGAGTCGCTCGCTCGCTCGAACCGTTGCAGAGGAGATATAGAGATCCCGAAGGGACAGCCGCCCGATCCGCAGAAACGCCGAAATCATCGCCGTTTGTCGACAGGCGGTTCAACTGGTCGGTAGGTCGCCGACCCACCCCTTCGTTCGCCAAGGGACACACGGGTTCTTCATCAAGACGAATGCTACCGCTGTACCATCGTTTGCCACGTCTCGGCAAATACTGAGGACGTGGCACCAGAGGACCAAGAATAGAGGGGAGGAGCTTGTCCGACATGACCCCCCAGAGCATTCTTAGCATTGACCACGAACAGGAGAAGCGCTGTGGTTGAATGGAGGCTGTCGCCAAGACTGGGGTCGATGCAGGCGACGCGGGGGAGAATGGGGGCGTGGCGCCGCTGACGAACTCGATCCTGTCCCAAGCGGTCCTGGACGCCATCGGCCACACGGACGCCAAGCTGGCGTTCGACATGATGCTGGTGAACGAGCACCTGACGTCGCAGGACGCGGCGAACCGCGCGCTGAAGGAGGAGGTGGCGTTCCTCAAGCAGACGCTGGCCAAGCAGACCCACGAGCAGAGCGAGATGTTCCACTACTTCCACGACAAGACGGACGAGCACATGGCGCGCATTGCCGAGCTGGAGAAGGCGTTGAGCGACTCGCAGGCGGAGACGGAGAAGGTCGTGGCGGCGGCGCAAGAGCGACTGGAGATGGAGCAGAGCGAACGGGTCATAGAGCAGGAGAAGGCCCAGGAAGAAGCTGCAGCGCTGAAGGAGGAACTGCGTCAGGTGCACGCGTTTGCAGTCGCTAAGCGCGAGTTGGAGGCCCATACACACGCGCTCGAGACGCAGTTGGACGCTCAGCGAGCTGCGTTCCAGACCCAAATGCAGGACCTAGAGCGGAACAATCTCGTGGAGCAGGCGCGTACCAAGCAGGAGCTCATGGGGAGGATGCAGGCTGCCAAGGCGGAGTTAATGCTGCGCACGAACGACCAGGTAGCGTCGACGACACAGCGAACGTTGCTGGAGAACGAGCACTTCACGCAGGAGCTGGCGTTCCAGAGCCGCGAGACGGAGCGTCTACTGGAGAAGCTCGACGCTGCACAGAAGGAGGCGGCAACTTTACGAGCCAAGAACACGGTGCTGGAAGCCAATGAGCAGTTGATGGCCAAGAAGAACCGCTACTACCAGAAGATCCTCGCCAAGCTGCAGCACCCCAAGACTTCCGAGGGTACTACGCCACTTCAGCTTGAGCTCAGTAGCCCCGTTGCTGCTGGGGATACTGGGGTTAAGGACGTCACGGCTGACGAAAGCATGGACGCCTCAACGCACGAAGCGCTTGAGGCGGAGAAGCAGAAGCGAAATGAACTCGAAGCGCAACTGCAGCGTGCGATTGAGTGGCTCCGCGTGTTCCAGCGAGAGCGGCAGTTCATCCTGGCGCAGCAAGACGAAGTCATCCAATTCCTCTATCGCTCGCTCGACGAAGCCGCTGACGCTCAGCGACTCCACAAGCGTGAGGGACGGACGGAACCGCTCCACGCAGACCCAGAAGTGAACCCAGCATGCGCCGTCGAAGTCAATAAGCGCGTTGAAGAGTTGATCCAGCAGGCTCCAAGCACGACGACCATGGAGACGTTCGGCCGACGAGTCTTAGCACAACGCCCAGCGTTGGACGAATTGTCATCCTCCGATGCACATGAAGTGCTTCTCTTCCTGCTGGAGAAGCTTCGTCTTTATCAAGTTCGGATCTCCGCGATCTATCCGAATTCAAGCTCGGTATCGCACACTACGAGCCCGGTGAAGCAGATGCTCGAGCGACAGCTAGGCGTTGAGCTGCCTCCTATCGCTACTAGCAGCAACTTAAGCCCCAGTCCGTCCTCGAACAAGCAAAAGCGCCGTGTGTTTGCCCACGTAGTCGCGGCTGTGGATGCGGGGAGCGTGGAGTGGCTCGGGTCGCCCAAGTCAAAGGTCGCCCCTGCGCCTCAAGCCCCTCTAAGCCCGCAGCTTCTTGCGATGGCCACCAACCAGTTCAACTTTATTGGTGCAAGTACGAAGCAGCAGAGCAGCCCGACGAAAAGAAGGTACCAGCAACTCCACCACAGCTCGTTAGGGAGGAACCCGGTCGCTTCTCCACCTCGCAAAGCGCAAACGCAGATTCAGCCGCTGATCCCGTGGAGTAAGGACGAAGTGTTGGGCCCTTGGCAAGGAACAGCTTCCACCGCCTCCATCCCCGAGTGGAATCCGGTTAGTGAAGCGAACCAATAGAGCTCTAACACAAGGATTTGGGGAAGCCAATGCACATATCTAATAACTTCATCAATAAAAGCTAGTGTTGTTAGCAAAAATTACTTGTATCTCTGCATTTTCTAGCCCTTCTTTTTTTTCATCAACACCACTGTGAACACTGAACTGGCAAATACGTTAATAGTCAATATCTATAGGTTTCGCTTTCGGTGAAGGACTCGAATGTCGACCTTGGACTATAAATTTCACGGAGCCTCAAAGTCGCCATTTCGTTGGCAACACAATGGACTAAGAACCGTTCCGGACGCATTCTGCCAACCGCAGAATAGTGCAGTGAAGCATCGGAGACGTAGTCAAGCGCATTTGACTCTTCTAAACTGGGTGGAATCCATCGAATTAGCCACAGACAGATGTAGCTGAATGATTCTACGAAAGTAAATCCTAGATAACTTAGCATGAAAACTAAGTTACCTGGCGGTCTCGGTAGACGCAGCCAGCTGCGATCAACCAGCCTCTGTGTCCGTGTTGCAAATAGTAGGACAGGCGCCTACGTGTAGCATTTATTTGTCTGAGCTCTCAGCACCCGTCTAACATCGAAAAAGTTCTGGACGTATCACTTCCAGCGTCCGAAGTCATGTTACCTTACCCATCGCCCTAACATGATGCCAGGGGCTCAGATGCTGGCCAGCATCTGAGGGCCGTTCTTGACGACGGTTGGGCGGTTGTGTTTTGGGCTCCAAAGCAGTTTTGGACCCCGATGCGACTCAACGGTTAGGGTTAACGGGTAGGCTAGACGGTTGGCTCCCCACCGCTCAACATTTCGGGGTTAGAGCTGGCGTCCGGGTGGTTTCGTCGCAGAAGGGCCACGTAGCAATGCAGTGCCTCCCTCCAGGCCTTGGAGAGCGCGAAGCTCCGCGCCGCGGCGCACCGCGCGAGCACCCTTCGTGCAGGGGCGCCACCCACGGATAGGAGCAGCTCTGCAGCAGCGCGAGTACGCACTGCTGGAGAGACAGGGTTAGAATGAGGCAACGCCGTAGACATGGATGCAGAGGAAGCGGCCGAACACTTCGTGTAGCAAGTAAACAGGGACGCTCTAGATGTGCCTCTCCCCGCAGCAAAAGCTCTCGCCCCTCGCCGAAGATGCCGTAGCGGCGGGCACACACAGTGCCAGGTCAGCCAGTAGTTCGCTGCGGCAGGAAGACCCGCTGTCGCAGGCGGCGCTCTCGCAGGCGGAGACAGCGTCGCAGTGCTTGCTTGGGTCTGTGTTTAGGGACTTTGTCGAATGGGACGCAGGTGCGGCTGGTACCCTGTACCTCATTCTTGACGGGAGTGCGAGCAACCTCGGAACCCAAAACTACACCCTACCCGCCCAACCAAAACTACCGTCGTTAAGAACGGCCCTGAGCTCTACGATCGAACGTACCAAACGCCGTCCCCTAATGAACGCGGTTGAAGGAAGGATCGCCAGCGTCCGTTCATCCGTTCGCCTGTCCTTTGGAGGAGGCGTCGCTAAGATTTCCACGGACGGACGGAGGGGCATCCCATCGTCATTCCCCGACTTCCGACACCGACCACGCATACGCAGCCAACATGAAAAGCTTGCTGTCGCTTGGGCTGGCTGCGCTCGCGGGTGTGCGCTCCTATGGCGACGACGCCCCCGTGATCAATGTACTGGGCACCAGCACGTTCCTGACGCTGGACCCGACGGTGCAACACGTGCCGTTGACCCCGTACGACCAGAGTCTGCGCCCTCCTCCGGCCAAGATCCCGACGTCCTTCGAGATCCACATCGGATCCTCCGTCTTCCGAGACGGTCATCGCTGTGGCAAGACGCTGTTCACTGCTCTGAAGCGCGCGGTTTACCCCGAGAGACTCCGGTTCGGGATCCTAGAGCAGTTGGTGGAGGGAGACCCCACCTGCGTGGACGAGTACTGCAAGATGGCACTGGCGGAGTGGCCCGACTACCCGGAGTGCCGCTACAAGGATCGGATCCAAGTGAACCCCCGACCGGCGGGTGAAGCGTCGGGCTGCACTACCGCCCGCCACCAGCAGCAGCAGATGATCGGGGACGAGGAGTTCTGTCTCCAAGTGGACGGCCACAGCATCTTTACCAACGGCTGGGACGAGATCATGCTGGATGAGTGGAAGGGCATCAACAACGAGATGGCCGTGCTCACGGTCTACCCGCACGACCTGCACGACTTTATCAAGGAGAACGGAGACAACAACGCGCCGGATTGGATCCCGCACCTCTGCACTACCATCAAGGGCGGCAATGGCTTGACCCGGATCGTCGGAGCTAGCATCAAGCGCAACGCCAAGATCCCCCAAATGTCGGCGTTGTGGGGCGGGGGTCTGTCCTTCAGCAAGTGCCACGCTGAGCGCAATGTGCCTGTGGATTCCCACACCCCGTGGCTTTGGGACGGCGAGGAGTTCCTGCGCTCGGCGGACTATTGGACGCACGGCTACGATCTGTACTCGCCCAGTCGGATCGGCAACGTGTTGTACCACAATTACTCCAAGAAACCCGCCAGCTTCTGGGAGTCTCCGTACGATCCCGCGAAGAAGGCGCTCGAGATGGACATGACCCACAACCGAGTGCGGCTCCGTGTGGGGATCGACTTCAAGGGTCCCGTGGACGGCTACGAGCTCAACAAGTACAAGTTCGGCACGGCGCGCTCCTTTGAGCAGTACATGAAGTTCGCCAACATGAGCTTCGAGGGCATGATGAACGAGACCAACTCGTGTGGACAACTGCACTGGGTGCCGTACGCGAACGCGTCGGAGGTGGAGGAGATCGTGGGCGGCGGCTGGAAGATGCGTCCTGGAGAACTGGTGGATAGATATCCGACGCCGCAGCAGCATGTGCCGTCGCAATGGGACGACTACAACGAGAGCCCTCGGCTGGCCAAGCGCGTGGCACGCGAGATGTTCGAGGACGAAGCTGAGGATGTGGTCAGGCAACGAGCACTGAGCGCCCACGAGAAGAACGGCGCTGGAATCGGCGACATGGTGCAGCTGCGGAAGGGCGCAATCCAGTCTGCCAAGTCAGGGTCATCCAATATGCCAGCGTGGGGGCTGCTGGGTGTCGTTCTCGTTGCCCTCTTCGTCACGCTCTCGAACGACAGCAAGTCTCGTGCCATCCGACGAAGCTGCGTATCGAGAGCTCACCACCTCAGTCATGACTAGAAAAACTCAAAACCGTGGTGGTGATTCAATATATTGCAAGTACTCAGTATGCCTTTTTCACTTCTGTGTACAAGGGTTCTTTTGATAGACTTCGCTTGGAAATGAACTCGATGTCTGTTGCCTCGAGTACTATGACTACACTTTGCTCATGGGCGATGGCCTCTCCTTAGTATGAAGATTGGTTTACTGCCATCACGGATATGACCGTCTACAGGGACTTCTTTGCTAGATTCGGAAATGTTCGGCTCCAATACAAAAAAATCAATCTGTGCCATAATAGAGTGGCAAAAAGAAGAGAGATCAATCGGTGTGATGCCCTTTACGTTCTTGAGAAGCCACCCTTAATTCGTTATTCCTAATGACATACAACCATTTGTTAGGGAGTCGGAGGAACTTGTTTGTAGAAAATTCAAACACGTGGGGTCATTTTCTATCAGACCCGGAAATATTTCTCGCCGCCGTTTCTATAAAAAACCACGCAATAGAGACCTTTCGAAGCCAGTGTTGTTTGTGGTTTGCGGGATACGCGTATCCCACAAACCACAAACAACAAAGCCCCGCGATTTAATTTCGAAACTCCGAGTATGTTGGATGTGGGATACGAACTACTCGCTACATTTATATCACAGCTCAAAAATCAGTCTCCCCATCTAGGATCGCGGGGCATCAAACGGAGGCAAATGGAGGCAAATGGAACCGAGGGCTGCTACTGCTCCCGCTCGGCGACCTAGATGACGTCGAAGACGCCCTCCTCGACGAAGACGCCCCACAGCACGTGGGGAGCCCTCTCATCCCCGATGTCCTGCACGACTTCGCGACGCACCGAGACGCTGCCGCGCGCTAGGACTTGAGTTTGAGCTGTGATGCCTGACTGACCTTCGCGGTCTGGATCATCTTGAACGACAGCCGTAGCGCCTCCGTTCTCGGATCCGCCCTCGCCACAGCTGCGGCTTGATGTAAGGCTACTTGAATAGGCTGTGGCATCGGCACGTAGATCCTCCACAGCGAAAGGTATAGCTGTCTGCACACGTAACGTGCACGCCTCGCATCGGCGAGGTGTTCACCAAGCGTCGCCGCATGATAAACTCGAACAACTTATAGCTAGACTACCAGTGGTGATATTAAAGATAGGAGTTCAGCGACCTCAAAGAGGATCCCACAACCAACAAAGATGTTGGATAGAGTGGCGTCTAAGTCGATTTATCCCGTGCCTTTGTGGGATACGATCGGGGTCGAAGCGTCGCCTGGATTTTTTTTGTGTCCCTATCCCACAAACCACAAACAACACTGGCTTCGAAAGGTCTCTAATGCCTTATGCATGGGTGCATACCATTGCACCCGGTTCACCCGGTTCCTTTCCGGACTTCTCCAGCGTTTCCACCGTTTCAAATAAAACTGAAACACGAACGTTGGCGTCTGACGTACTTCGCGATCCACCCGAGCAGTCGTGAAAGGCGGCTGCAGTCCGTCTGCATAAGGAAGGACCTTGCGACCGGAGGCCCCTCAGTCTCCAATTTGCACCGCCGACTCGACCTCTGAGAGCATGCTGCGACTCGTGACTTGCACTGCTCTACTCCTCGCACTTCCGAGCAATGCCAAGAGCCAAGTCGACGATGAAGCCGAAGCCAGTGAGTCGACCGTCGAGTGGGACAACTGGACCAAGTCGGCCAAGCTGAACCCGCGCGTGCAGCACATTCCGCTGGACGAGACCCAAAGCGACTTGCGGCCGCCTCCAGCTCGAATCCCCGACTCCTTCGACATGTTCGTGGGCTCGTCGGTCTTCCGGGACGGGTATCGGTGCGGCAAGACCCTGTTCACGGCGCTGAAGCGAGCGACGCGCCCGGAGCGGCTGCACTTCGGCATCTTGGAGCAAATCTACGAGGGAGACCCGACGTGTCTCGACGAGTACTGCAAGATGGCGGCGGAGGAGTGGCCCGAAGACCAAGAGTGCCGGTACAAGGCCCAGATCACAGTGGACACTCGCGACGCGGCCGAGTCGGCTGGGTGCACGACGGCTCGTCACCTACAGCAGAAGTTGGTGGGGGACCAAGAGTTTTGTCTGCAAGTGGACGCCCACAGCATCTTCACGAACCGCTGGGACGAAAACATTCTGGCGGACTGGGCGTCGATCGACAACGAGATGGCGGTCATGACCATGTACCCGCACCACACGCACAGCTACATGATCAACGAGGAGGGCGACAACACTGTCACCAATTCGATCCCTCATCTCTGCACTACTATTCGCGGTGGTAATGGTCTGCCGCGTATCGTGGGCGCCAGTTTGATCAAAGACTCGTGGATGCCGCAGATGGCGGCGCTCTGGGGCGGCGGCTACTCGTTCAGCAAGTGCCACGCAGAGCGCAGGGTGCTGATCGACTCACACACGCCGTGGCTCTGGGACGGTGAGGAGTTCATGCGGTCTGCCAACTACTGGACGTACGGCTACGACTTGTACTCGCCGAGCCGGTTGGGCAACGTGGTGTACCACAACTACTCGAAGAAGCCAGAGAGCGTCTGGGCAGCACCAATTGATCCTGAGAAGAAGGAGCGGGACACGGAGATGGCCGAGAACCGCGTGCGTCTTCGTCTCGGGATCCCGTTCAAGGGACCAGTTGACACCTTCGAGCTCGAGAAGTACGGCTTCGGTACGGTGCGGTCGTTCGAGAGCTTCCTTGAGTTTGCCAACGTATCACTTGAAGGCTGGATGAACGACACGAATTCTTGTGGTCAGCTGCACTGGGTCCCGTACGAGGATCCGACGGAAGTAGAGGAGACTGTGGGTGATGGCTGGAAGCTGTACCCGGAGGGAGAAGAGGATCTCGAACCAGAAGGAGATGCGGACGAGGAGGACGTTCCAGAGGAGTTGAACGAGGAGGCGGGGGATGAAGAAGCGGTCGACGACCGCCACGCGGCTCACATGTCGGTGAAACTTCGACAAAGCGTGCCCAGTCCAGTTGAAAGGAGCTCTGGAATGTCGTCGTCGACTTTCGTTGGGGTGGTCGTTGCGGTGGCCATGTTCATCACAATCTCCAGTGACGCTGGTTCTCGAGCAATCCGTCGACGAGTTTGCGGAACCATGCACGGAAGAACACACCGCAGTATTTAGATATGTTTGAGGAATCTACGGCTTAGTCTGCTATTTTTTTGCTACTTTCGTGTGAAATACTAGAGGTCCACCAAAAGATTGTTGGAGAGGGGCTGTCCAAAGTGTACGGTGTACACTCGCCCCATATTCCTAAGAAAATGACGTTTTTGATGTTGCAGCTGTAGAAGAGGAAGCAAAGCTCGAAAAGTTTTGTACAATAACAGTTAAAGAAATCACACCAGATAATATAATTTTTGGTAGCGCAGGGCGATGATGATCTATAAGCCCTTCATACCGGTACACCAATCTTGCTGGCCCACGCATTGTCCTCCGTTATCAGAAGTTGGTAGTCGTCCAATCCTGCAAGCGAATAGAAACACACACACAGAATGTCAGCATAAGCCGCTCAGGCACAAAATATCACTCCACTAGAAGTCGTGGGTCAGTCTGTCGCATCTCATCGTGGGGTTTCCACTCTCTCGCTGCCTGTCACCGACCTCGCCAACGCGTGCAGGTTGTCGAAGCCCAGCTCTCGGTCCAGGAAGCCGTACCGGATGTCGACGTATGGATAATTGCGCTCGCTCCAGCCCACATGCTTCTGCAGAGTAGAGCACGTCGACCACCAAAGTGCAAGAAGTGCACCATATAGTGTAGTTATTTCTGTTTCGCGGGGAGTCTTGTGATTGGCCAATTCAAATTCATATTGTTATTACGGCACTTCAACTTGTACATACCGCCTTTTACCTGTCATAAGGGGTCGCTTTGTCTTAAGGGCCAAAGTACTTTTGACCAATCAGATGGTGTGATCGATTGTGATGTTGTGCTTTTTGTCATAAGGGCTCATAGTACCGTATATAGAGTATAAAGTACGATGTAATTCTGATTGGCTCAGCGGCATTTTTCAAAATGCCTCGGACCGATGATCATGGCGTGGGCCCGCTATCCCACCGGCCCTGGGCGCGCGTTTGCAGCGAGTGCAAAGGCCCCGACACAGCTTCCTAGCGCATGGGCGTGAAGTACACCCCTTACACTATCGTTTAACCGCAATATATGATGCTACTAGTCCGCGAGTCGTACACTAGCCGTGCCCTAACAGTCACAGCTCACCCCTGCCAGCCGCAATGGGGGACAGAAGGCCAAGTGCGTACAGAATATATGCTTCTAAGTACGATGTATTTTGCTTGTGGTCATCTAATCTGATAACCCTACCCCAGATGCATTTGGGTGAGCCCTTATGACAGGTAAAAGGCGGTACTGATAAATAGGTACAGACATCTGCTTCAATAAAGAACACCTGCTATATACAAAATTGTAAAAGGTAATTGAATATTACGTTAGCATTATAGTAAAATTTGTATGTAGTAGCCAATCAGCTTCCATACAAGATCGAGAGTTATAGGTTTTCTAGTGTTCTTTATTGAAGCAGATGTCTGTATAGGTATCAACAGTAGCGCGCCCCAAGTCCTCTTTCGAGGTCTCTTCGCGAACGGGGTCTTTCAGCCTACTGTACTTCGAACTAGGGCTGCGCTTAGGCTGGGATAGTAATTTCACGCGAGCAGCAAGGGCTCTTACCTCGTACTGTCTTTTCAATTTTTCCACCCTGTAATTACCTGCGGGACAGGATTTCTAGTCGCAAAGATGTGCGGTTAGATATTAATCGGGTCGTCTGGGGGTCTGGTAAGGCTGAGGATCTGGTATGTATATCTCACTGGTCTTTCTATGGTGAGTCGGATGAGTAAATTGTAGTAAAGAACCTCCGCGAGTACCGGCGGCTGTCATCTTGCAGTATTATCTACCTACGGTAGCCGGAGGAGGAGATGGCTGTACGTAAAATTAAGAACTGAATAGATTGATCGAGTATTAGTAGGACACACTCGCCCGTTGGCTCTCGCCTGCGAACTAAGCGACGGCACTTCGGGGGGCCCGCCCCTCTGTCACTTCGCTTGGGGAGCGCCGCTCCGTGAAACAGACTTCGTGCCTTATGCTAAGCCCTCGGCTCGGCCGGGCGCGGTGTCTAGGAGAAACGATGGCTTTGTATGTGGCAAATACAGTTTTTCGAGAAGAAGGAGCAGCTGATCAAGTCCCAGGATCAGCGCGCAGAGCCACCACAAGTCCTGTATCCAAGGCCGACCTGGCTGCCGACCGCTCATTTCCATTCAAGCCACCTCGAGCAAAGAAAGAAGCCATCCGGCAACCTCCACCAGCACCATGCAACGGCAACTGGTTCTGCTTTACCCGGAGGACATCCCCGTTGGTCAAGACGCCTGCCTCCCCGCCCCTACGTACTTGAGCGTCGCGGACGACTCCCAGCCGGATCAAGTTCTACTTGAATCGACAGCCGAGCAGACCGATGCGAACGTGCTCGGCATTTCGCTGTGGGTCCCTCGTCCAGTCGATTTCAACGCATGGTGTGGGTCGGTGAAGCCGAACAGGGCGCACCAGGAAAGCTGCTGCGTCGACTGGTCGCAGCGATGGTCGCGTCGGGCACCATCTACGGCCAGGTGGTCGCTTACGTGGCGTCGCAACTTACCGTGCGCCACGCGGACGGTGTCACCCAAGTCACAGTTGATCAAGCCGAGGAGATTGCCTCTGGCCTGGTTTTTCTGTTGGCCCGGACATCACGTTTCAGAGTGTCACACGGGGTCGCCGTAGCAGAGCTGTGGTTCATGCAACAATCCTCGACCGGCTTCTGGGTCTGAACGGAGAGCATCAATCTCGCTCTATTCGCGAGCTGCTGGCGGTGTGGCTAGGAAGCCCCTGCCATCGGACACTCTGCTGTGGTGCTGTCCGACTACAGGTCACGACATCGTGTGCCGTGTGCAACCCGTGAGTGATTTCGGGTATTCTGTCGACGGCGGCGCCGCGCTGCACTCGGACATAGCTGTCGGTGCGACCTTTTGTGCTGATCCGGGCGTCGGCGATAGCCGCCGTGAAGACCCTCGGCCCGTCCACGACCACCCCGCTGTGCGCGCGGATTCTTCGGCCACCCAATTTGCCGACCTACTTGATGCCCTCGACTCGAGGCACGAGGTACCTACCGAGGACAACCACCGCACCAGTTCGACGTCGGCAGATGCGCGCCGCTATCCCGACCGTGCAGCAGAATCCCGACCCAGCCATTCGCCGCCTCGCGCACCTACGGGAGCAGACGTGCGGACGGTGGCACGGTCGGAGTCCACCCCATCAGGTCTATCCACGTCAGACCTGTCGGCTCCTGTACGGATCATCTCCCTGCTTGCGGACTATCCGGACCATCTGCACACCTACGCTGACCAACTTTAAAGATTTGAGCCAAAGCGCCGCCGGACTGGTCACAATGCTGCGTCGGACTTTGTGACCTCAGCCGAAGATGTGCCGGACCGCTACGGGAGCTTCCGTCCGTCGCCTGCTCAGCGCGCAGTTCACGCTCTGATCACTGCGGAAGAACACCGAGGCAAGTCCCCTGTGTCGTTCGTTGAATTCGCTCCATCCTCACCGGCAACCAAGTTTGCCCCGCATCCTGCCATCTTCAGCCACCTGTACGACCTGAATTTCGACGAATGTGAACTATCCATTCTGCATTTCCGACGATTTGACATGCACGCCCGGTTGGAACAAACTGGCTCTGGTTCTGTGAATATGCGCAACCGCTCCGACAAAGTGTCCCTACCCAAGGTTACACTGACACCAAGCTACGCTGACATCGTCACGGCGCAACGAGTCCTCAACTCGTACAACAACGAGTTCTTGGACGCATCGACACGCCGGCTAGTTGCTGCAGCTCAACATTTTGTCTAGGAGAAAAACAAAATATCGGGTTGCAGGGCTCACCTTCGCTCGCTCGCGCAGACACGCCCCCGCCTGATCGGCGGGTGTTGCTGACCGATGAACGCATTGAGTGAGCCTCGCGCTCGCATTCGCTCGCCCTCGGTCGGATTCCCCATTTTGACCTTTAAAGGAGTGGATATTTCCTGGGTAGGCTACGCCCACAGTGGATACACTACAACTCATCTACTGCTTAGGTTAGATTAGTGTAGTAAATCACCTACCGTATTCGTCGATGAGCTGTCCCTCCGTGGTACTTTGCCAAAGGGGACAGCTTATCGATGAAAGGCCTGAAGGGTCTCAGGTCGTTGCCGATTGGCTCATAATGGAATTTAGGCTCTTCTATTGACTGAAACCCCCAAAAATGGTGGGGAAAACGCCAACTTCGTGTACACTTCCGCCAAAAAGTTGCCCATCAATTTATCTTGAAAATCCGCGTAGGGGGGACAGCTCATCGACGAAAAATGGGGGGACAGCTCCTCGACGAATACGGTAGGCTTACCAATCGATATTTCGCTGACATGGGTATGGGTCGGGCATGAAAGAAATAATAGCTTCGCTGAAGGATATCACGGATCTGGATATGGGTCACACCGATCCTTAGTATTACCAGACCCGCAGACGACTCGATTTCAATAAAAAAAACTCCTGGTATATACAAACTTGTAAAAATTAATTGAATATTACGTTAGTAATATAGTAAATTGGTATGTTGTAGCCAATCAGCTTCCATATAATATCGAGAGTTATAGGTTTTCTAGTGTTCTTTATTCACCAGTTGATGGGGGCTGTCGGACAGGAGCCTTGATGTTGCGTTTCCGACCTGAAAACGTGGTAGGACAATCTGAGTGCGCTTCGCGGTCCGGGGCCAAGCAGTCTGCTAATTGTTTGTCTGCATCATTAGCCGCTTAATCCAGTTGGTAGCGCACTAGCGTCTCGGCGGACTCGTGTGGGGTCCATTCCCTCCACCACAACCACCACCACTTCACCACTCGCAAGGAACATCGCCGTTCGGGAGCAGCGAACATGAATCTGTACTGCGCACCAGCTTGACGAAACATGTGAGATGTGAGCCAGATATCACGCCACTCTTGCTTGACGTAACCACGCGTCGATTTTCCGTTTCAATTCAGATCTCGCACAACGCAGCTGAAAAGGGTGATGAAAGCTTGCTCAGACATCTTCTTGCCCCATTCTACTCGCGTATTTTCCAAGCCCGTGGATGCAGTTTCGGATTGCAGCACACTTTTAGCCACTTTTGACAGCGCCGGAAAGACGTAGTCGTCGTTGCTCCAGTTGTGATCAGCCTTCCCTTGTATGGAGGAAAGCCATGTTGTCAAATGAGCCAATGCGTCCATGGGATTCTCGCTATCGTCCAAATGATGCCGGTTGTAGCGCCGCCCTTCGGCAACCTAGTCTTTCTTCCTTCAAGCTTGTAAACCTCAATGAATTGGGAGCACTTGGGTCAGTTGTACTGGGTCGTGTCATTCCTAACGTGCAATTCTTCCACTGAAGACTAAGTACCTCATTGATCCGGCACATTCCGTAGAACACAAACGCAACAACGGCAAGAAACCATAGGCGACTTTCTTCCGAGAATCATTTTGCATTTGCCAGGTGGCAGTGTAGTACCCGGAGCATATCCAACAAAATCGGGGTAGCTTGGCGCTGCGAAAACTTCGTGCGCCTCCGCTTCTTTAGCCCTCGCATGAACTGGCGAACAAATGCGTCTTTGGCAGGGTTGGCCAACCCGTACTTGTTGCCGTTGTCGTCTGTTGGTTTGTAGCTTGTGGTTGAGGGGGCAAATGCCGAAGTGAGATTAAATGTTATTGTCTCTCAAACTACTCTCTAGTCTTCCCCTCCTGCTTTCCTTCTTGTTCTCCTTGTGCTCGTTGGTGCATCTCATCAGCCTGATTACCCCCGGCTTCCGCCTGACTTGATCTCACTATACCTGGGTCTCTCGAAGACTCCCTGACCAGTCATTGGTGTACCCAGAGCCCGGTTGCCGCCGGCTCTCCCGTCGCCGTCGGATCCTCCGAGTCATCGGCCGATGTGTCCACACGTTCTCCTCGTCCATGTGCAGCTATTGGCGGTGCTCCCGAAGACTCATGAACACTCCCACTCGCCGCTAATGCTGCACGGCTGTCCCGATGACTCCGCTTGCGTCGGTCAGGTACTTGAGCCTCTTCGTCCCCAGTGCCTTGGTGAGCATGTCCGCGAGCTGGTCCTCCGTCGGCACGTAGTTGACGACGATGAGTCCTCGCAACACATTCTCGCGGATGAAGTGATGCTTGATGTCCACGTGCTTGGTCCTCGCGTTGTAGCCAGCGTTGCTGGCGAGGGCGATCGCGCCCTGGTTGTCCTCCCATACTTGAGTAGCTCCCACTTGCTCGTGACCCATGTCCTTGAGCATGGCGCGGGTCCACAGCACCTCCTGCGTGCACAGGCTCAGCGCCATGTACTCCGCCTCCGCCGAGCTCAGCGCCACCGTGCGCTGGTACTTCGACTTGAAGATCACCGGTGCTCCGCTGATCATTACCATGATGCCCGACACCGAGCGCCGATCATCGAGATTGCTGCCCCAGTCCGCGTCGGTGTACGCCGTCATCTCGATCTTCTCCACGTTCCCGTTGTAGACGATGCCGATGTCTCGGGTGCTCTTCAGGTATCTCAGCACGCGGATGGCAGCCTTCCAGTGCTGCTGCCCGGGGTTCTCGAGGAAGCGCGACAACTGAGTGACGATGTACGCCACATCAGGTCTGGTACACGTCGTAATGTACAGCAAGCAGCCAATGAGTGCACGGTACGGCTTCGCCTGCATGTCCTCGCGTTCCTTGTGAGTCGTCGGCGACTGAGTCTTCGACAACTTCATGCCCGACTCGCACGGGTTCACCACCACCTTGGCGTCCTGCTGGTTGAACCGCTTCACCATATCATCAATGTATCGAGTCTGCTTGATCTTGAGAGTCTTCGCCGATAAGTCATGATCGATCTCCATACCGAGAATGAACTTGGCCTCGCCCAACTCCTTCATCTTAAACGCGTTCTTGAGCGCCACCTTGACTTCCTGGATCTCGTTGCTCGTCTTGGCCGCAATGATCATGTCGTCCACGTACAGGCAGACGTACACGAACTTGCCCTTCTCGCCCTTGACATAGACGCACTGGTCGCCGCCGCAGCTTTGAAATCCGATGCCCACGAAGACTCGATGGATAGTCTTGTGCCAAGCATTCGCCGCCTGCTTCAACCCATAGATAGCCTTGTTCAACCGGCACATCATGTTCTTGGCGTTGATGATCCCGTAGGGCACCTCCATGTAGACGCGTTCCACCAGTCCGCTGTTCAGAAACGCGGTGTCCGCATCCAGCTGCTCGGTGATGTATGCTTCGGCCACCACCACCGACAACACCACTCGGATCGAGTTCATGTTGGCCACGGGCGAGTACGTCTCGAAGAAGTCCACGCCGTACTTCTGCTTAAACCCTTTCGCCACCAGGCGGGCCTTATACCTGATGACTCGGCCGTGCTCGTCGCGTTTCTTCGCGAACACCCAACGACACCCAATCGGCCGAGCACTCGGCGTCCGACGGACCAGTGTCCATGACCCGTTGTCCGCGTGTGCCTTGAGCTCCGCATTCATCGCCTTCACCCATTCCGACGACTCGTTGCTCTGCATGGCCTGTTGATACGTGGTGGGGGCGTCGTTGGTATCGCCGACGTCTGCGGCGTAAGCCAGCACAGCCTCAGCCAATAGGCTGTCTTCGTCCACTCGGGGTCGCTTTGGGGACGGAGGCCAGAAGTGGTCATCGTTGTCCGAGTCGTCGGGACCATCTTCTTTCGACTCCTCACCGTCTGCTGAACCATCTCCAAGTAGTAGCACGGGATCGCGGGCACGCCGGGCCCGATCCGGCTCCGGGTGGAAGACCATGTCATCATTCAATACCGGTCTCGCGAGTCTTCGGTATGTTTCCAGCTCCTGCCCCGATGGCTCCTGCGTCTCCACCTCGGGCATCTCCGCGTCCTCGACGGTCTCTTCCGCCGGTTCCATCGGCTCGTCGGTGACTGGTCGCTGCGTCTGCTCGGGCAGCGCCGCGTCCTCGACATCTTCCATCACATGGATGATCGTCGAGTCCTCGCTGGGCGTTGTGTCGTAGATGCCGTTCACCTCGCGCTCGTCCAGCTTCACCGACCTGGACACCTTCACCTTGTTCGACTCCAAGTTGTACACTCGGTAGCCCTTTGAGTCGTCGGGGTACCCGAGGAACATGCACTTGAAGCTTTTCGGCTCCAACTTGGTGCGTCGCGACTTGTCGACATGAGCGTAGCCGATGGACCCGAAGACTCGAAGGTGGTCCATCCGAGGCTTCGCCTTGAATGTCAACTCGTGCGGAGTCTTCGTCGGGTGCATGCTGTTCGTCGACCGGTTGATCAGGTAGACGGCAGTGTTCACCGCCTCTGCCCACCATAACGCCGACACGCCCTTGTAGTGCAGCATGCTCCGGGCCTTCTCCATGATCGTGCGGTTCATCCGCTCCGCCACTCCATTCTGTTGAGGGCTGTACGGGACGGTCTTCTGGTGCATGATCCCGTACTTCTGGCAGATCTCAGTCATCGGCTTGTTCACGAACTCGGTGCCGTTGTCCGAGCGCAGGCACTTAATGCGTTGTCCCCACTGGTTCTGGTACAGCTTCATGAACGACTTGAACTTCGTCACAACCTCGCTCTTCTTGGTCAAGAAGTACACCACGACGTGTCGCGAGTAGCCGTCGACAAAGGTGAGCACATACCTCGCTCCGCCCTTCGACTTCGTCTTCATAGGACCCATCACGTCCGTATGAACCAGTTCTAGCGGACGAGTCGTCGCCGTCGTCGACCTCGATGGAAAGTGCGCGACCGTCTGCTTGCCCTTCATGCATCCTCCGCACAGGGTCTTCGTCTGCTGTCGAGTCGTCGGCAGCCCCTCCGTCGCTTGACGAGTCTTCGCCATAGCATCTCCGTTCAAGTGTCCCATGCGAGCATGCCATGGCTCCCACTCTCCGTCGACTCCCGCGTACTCGGTGTAGTACGCCATGTCCTGCTGGCAGTCCAGCATGTACGCCTTGCCGATCTTCTTCCCCGAAGCGATCGCCTTCGCCTTGTCCCAGATGACGCACGACTTCCGCTGGAACTCGACACTCATGCCGCGTTCAGCCAACCTCCCCACAGAGAGTAGTCGCCGGTCGAGTCCGGGGATGTGGAGCACCTCCATCATCTTGATGCGCTTGCCGTCGATGCCCGTCAGGCGCACCGACCCTTTCCCAGCCACGCGGATCCTCTTGCCGTCCGCGATTGTCACATACATGTCCGCCGACAACTCGTCGTACTCGAACAAGTCGTCGCGGTGTGGTGTTATGTGTGCCGTCGCACCACTGTCGATCAGCCACCCCGCTGATGGACTCTCCGCCACTGCGAACACCGAGTCTTCGGCGGTGTCGCCATTCCGTTGTTCCGGGCAGTCCTGCTTCATGTGACCGACCTGGTCGCAGTTGAAGCACTTGCCCTTGAACCCACCGACCTTCCGGCCGCCCTTGTTCTTCCGATCGAATCCCTTGCCGACCTTGCCGAACTTCCGGTTCTGCCCCTTGCCGCTGAACGCCTTCAGCGCGCGCTCCGACGTCTCCTTCTTCTCCTGACGCTCGTACTCCTTGAGCAGCTTCTCCTTCACCTCGATGAGGGTCACATCCTTCGAGTTCTCGACGATCGACGCGATCAACTCGTACTCCGCCGGCAAGCTGCTCAGCAGGATGACGAGTTGTCGGGAGTCATCGAGCGGCTCTCCAAGCGTCTGGAGACCCACAATGAGCTCGTCGAACTTGTCGAGGTGCTTCGCCATCGTCGCACCGTCCTCCATCTTGAACTCGTGGAGTCGACGAGTCATCGTCACACGGTTGTGCATTGTCGTCCGGTTGTAGAACGCGCGCAGAGTGTTCCAGGCTTGGATGGCAGATGTCGCAGACCGAATCTTCGTGTGGTGTTCCACAGCCACGCCTTGAGCGATCAGACCGAGCGCCTTCATGTCGTTGAGCATCCAGGCCTCCGTCATCTCCGTCGGGTCCTTCACGACTTGAACGTGCGCCAGCAGCCCCTTCCTCGCTAGCGTCATACGCATCGCGAACTCCCAGTGGAAGTAGTTGTCGCTTCCCAGGATGACTTCGGCCTTCTTGCTGGACGTCGTCATGGCGGTCGTCGGGGCGGGCTTGAGCTTGTTGCCGTTGTCGTCTGTTGGTTTGTAGCTTGTGGTTGAGGGGGCAAATGCCGAAGTGAGATTAAATGTTATCGTCTCTCAAACTACTCTCTAGTCTTCCCCTCCTGCTTTCCTTCTTGTTCTCCTTGTGCTCGTTGGTGCATCTCATCAGCCTGATTACCCCCGGCTTCCGCCTGACTTGATCTCACTATACCTGGGTCTCTCGAAGACTCCCTGACCAGTCATTGGTGTACCCAGAGCCCGGTTGCCGCCGGCTCTCCCGTCGCCGTCGGATCCTCCGAGTCATCGGCCGATGTGTCCACACGTTCTCCTCGTCCATGTGCAGCTATTGGCGGTGCTCCCGAAGACTCATGAACATCGTCCGTGACTACCATCCACGTGTCAGGTCCTGCGGCGTCTCGACGTTTGTAACTTTGATAGTAATTGGCGACTGCTGCTCGGGCCTTCTCCATCGTCTGCTTAGACAGACACACTTTCCATGAACGCAACTACAAGGGACGGAAGCTCATGGTGGCGCACAACCGCAGGGTTGGGGTATCTATTCGCGATGCAGAACTCACAAACCTTCTTGAAGTATGACGCGTAAACATCCCTTGTCTCCTTCTTAATCACGTGTATTGCTATAGCGATGTCGCCTTGCAAAGACCCTTGAAACGAGGTTGTATGCGATGTCATGTTGAGAGTGACGGAGTGCTTCGTGTCCAGCCAAACTGATTGTGAACATCGTCGGGACTACTCATTTCACCTCTAGTACTTTAAGTCTTGTCTTTGTACTTAGAGTCTTGTCTAGTATGTTTAGTCTTGTCGTAGTGCTTTGGGTCTTGTTAAAAGTGGGCATATAGTTCAATATACCTATACATTGTGTTTAGGTATCTTTGCTATCCAAATCAAACCCAAATGTCTCCCTATACCGTCTCTCGTTCTCCTGCTGGTTTTCCTTTGCCTTCATCTTGGTCTCGTATGCACTATCCTTCTCGATGAATACGGTTTTGTAAATTGCCTCAAACCCAGCCAGAGACACACAAGCTGTACGTTCTCCATATCCGTTGATCTCATCCTGGATTGGCGCTTCAAGCGCAATGTTTTTGTTGCGTATCTTCTCGTGAAGTTTCGTCCATTTCGCGATTTTCTCTAGGTACGTCGTCTGCAAGTAAGCCCTGTACTTTTAAAGGCGGACACGTTCCCCCAATACGGTGTTTGAACTTGCTTCGAGCATTCCCGCCTTGTAAACACTGAAACACCTTGCACGTTTCTTGAAGTGCGCTTAGCGCGGGAAATCGGGAGGCATGCAATGGCGCTTGTCAGGGTGGAGCAGTAGTTAGGTCTTGTTGAACCACGCCTTTGACAGCAAGTCAACGCCCCCTCTAAATTAACTCATGATAGTACCAATATATCACAAGGGGCAATCTGTTTGCCTACCTGGGAAAACATATACTCGAACAGCTCCGTATTGCGGCTTATTTCCTCGAGAGGGTGATCCTTTGACACCACTGGCTCCGGTTTAAGAGGAAGAGGAACCTTCTCCACTTCACGGAGCTGCTGCCGCAGTGCTTGGTATACAATGGTAAGCTTGGATTCTCAATATTAAATTAAAGAATCCTACGGTACCCTCAAGTCGCTTAAATGACTCGGACGCGAGCCGGCTGCGTTGGTCTCCTATGCGCTCAATAGGCCGTTGATGTGCGTTTTCACTACGTGAAGGATGCACACAAGTCCAACCGGGTGAAATTGCAGTGCGTCCCGACTGGAGAAAACTCCGCCGACTTAATCACGAAAGCTTTTGCCAAAAACGTCACTTGCCTACAAGCGTGGCCTATGTGGCCTCCGCAGCTCTTCCGGGTGACGATCCAAAGTGCTTGCTTGTGGATGACCGGATGAATAGCGCTGCGTACACTCCGGACGACGGCGATTGCGAACTGCTCGCAACCAAAGTATACTTTGATGTCTTTTGTGCTGTTGAATGCAAAGCGATAGTGTATTGAACGAAGCTTTACGGAACTCCTGTCTGTTGGTTTCTGGAACGACTGCTGGCATGGCGACTCCTGGGATAGATCGCCATGCGTCCGTTGTAGATCCCAGCGTCCGTTGGGGGGGGGGGGGGATTCAAGTCTGAAACTACTCCACACGTACCTATACATATGGATGGTGAGCAGGGAGCAGGCCCCTGAAGGCAGGCGGAAAGTGTTATTTCAGCCTTAAGCTGAAAGCACAAGGGCTTTTCCGGGTTGTAGAAACGTATATTTAGAGGTTTTGGTGATTAAAATGTTTATCAACAAAACGGACAGTGGCTACACCGTATTAAGTGTAGTTGGTGTGCAACTCATGTGGTGTTTGTATGGAGGGGATTCGCGGAGCAGGTCCGTAAAACGCGCAAGAGACAGCGTCGGGTTCGTCAATGTGGCCAATCGTAACCTCAACATCCCCAGTTAGTTCCTCGTGTGTAGCCATAGCAATCAACGGGACTTCTCTCAAGTAAGTTTAGGGCTGAAACAGATAATATGTGAAGAAGCTGTTAGAAATGAAAATACATGCAAAGCATCTGTTCTGTGCTTTCTCGCGAAGGGTCGTGAAGTATCCACTGAGCGTATGTTTAAGTTGGCACAAGGCGCCTTTTGCGCCAATGGAGTTAGAGCCCTATTTACGGGGGCCTTGCAGCTGCAAGCTTAAGTGCAAGCGCCGCGGCGTCACTTGAGTTCAGTATGAGGTTTGAATGAGCTTCAACCGTTATCTTAAACTTCAATTGAATTTTACTGGTAGGTTTCTAAAATCTGAAGGGCTCATAAGGTGCGGCACATCGTAGTGTATAACACAACGAAATCGAGGTCGCTGCTGCACAGAGCTATGCTTGAGTTCAAGCATATATACCCACAAACCAATGTGGAGATCTATTGTGCGTGGCTGTGGGGAGATGCGGCTACCCACACTAAACAGTAAGAGTTGTATTAACACTACACGAATGCTGTGCAATTGTGATGACCACATGTATTGTTGCTAGTTACTATGCAGTGTACAGAAATTTGCGCTCATGGTCGTCATGTCTTCACTTTTGCAGCGTTGCCATAGCAAGCAAAAAAATGGCATTTGAACCGACAGCAAGTTAGATCTAATCTCCCAGCGCGTTCGAGTTTTCGCGCACGAGAACAGCAGACTATTCATCATCAACGCTTAGATAGAGTACCGTATTTACTCGCTACGATAGAGCGAAAAACTTTGGTTCTTACTTCTCCGGTCCGGAAAAGAATTAACAGTTAGGTTTTTCTAATAAAACCTCTCTTTATTTTATTGGATAAAAATAATAGCGACTACGATGTACGACCAGCGCTAATATGAAGGTGTCGACACAACAAAAGGAGCCAGCCCCTATCGGCACAACAAAACGAGCCAGCAACACGATAATGGGGCGGGCCAAGGGCGCCGTCGACATCCCTGAGGAAACGCGGCAAGCCATCGCGCTGTTCCTCGCTGAGCGGTCTGTGGGCGGCCGCTTGAAGCGTGGGGCAGCGTCGACACGCTTGACCACTGTTTCCTGACCCTTCAAAACGTCATGGAAACAGTGATCAAGCACCACGGACACAACGACTACAAGCTCTCGCACTACAAGCAGCGGCGTGGACTCTCGTCAAGTGCATCTCCGACAGCGCTGACATGTGAACCAGCTGCGGTAGAAAGTGGGATTCACCATCTTTTGTGTGGAGCACTTCAGTTTCTCTAATTCATAGTACATCATCTGATAAATCATAGCTCTAACATTGAGGCTTGTTCTATTGGCTGAAATCAATGGGATTCGAACACTGATTTGTCGCATATCAATCTAACCAGCAAAAAACCTCGTGGTTCCGATTGCTAAAACAACCGAAAGGGAGGGCTATTTTAACGAAACTGTGGGGCTGTATGGAACAACTGTTTAAAGTACTTTAGAATGATTATTTTAGTTTTGCGTAATTCCAACTAGCAACGACACAGCGAAAAAAACCTTAGAGGGGTCGTGGATACCTTCATTGCGAGCGTGGTAGTTAGATACTGCGTCGTGTTAAGCGCTCGTAAAAAATATACCTGGAAAGCCCGCACTTAGAGCTTTCGAATGCAGGTTTCGCAGCATCAATACAGTCATTACTTTTTCAGATATGCATTGGTATGTGAACTGTTAATTCTTTTCCGGACGGAGAAGTATGTACGAATTTGTTGTCTGTTTCCCGCTGAATATTTTAGCCAATCGAAATCGAAAATGTACAAAAATAACATTAACCAGTACGCGCATGACGATTGGATGCTGCGCCATTAAGCAAAATGACCAAGGCTCCGTTCGGCAGCGCGGCGAAGAAGCTGTGCGAGAAGTGTGGCAACGGGATATCGCGCACAAACTTTTCCAAGCACACTAAGAAGTGCAAGGGGATTAAAGTGCGCGACACGCGGCGTGAGATTCGCCAGCGCTCATGGGTAAAGCACCGCGCCAAGCGACGATCCATCGTTCTTGATGCGACTGATGGCTGGTAAACTGTCCAATTGCAGAGAGATCGCTTTGGTCGGTTCGCTGCCCTGCCGTTCAGCTAACACCAGTCGTATCCACTCGGCTTGTTGGAGCCCTTCGCAGGCAGCTATCAACTCGCCCGTAGTACTGGATAGAGCCACCACAGTTTGCTTTAGTGTCCCCCAGTGCACCGGCCACCCGTGCAGATACACCACGAAGCCCAATACGGGCTTCCTGTCACTCAAATCATTGGCCAAGTCCGCAACCGTGGCAACTCGTATTTCTTCGTCATTTGGCTCCAAAACGAGCTTAATGTCTTGGGTCGAGCTCAGGTATCGTAGAACATATTTTGCAGCATCCCACGCGGCTTTGCCCAGCTTAGAGCAGTGACGGGATAGTTGATCGACTGCAAATGAGATGCCCGGACTCGATACTCGAGCCAAGTAAAACAGGCACCCAACTACTTGCCGGTATGCCATGTTGCTGGTTGCTTTCACATCCGAGTCGCTGAGGCATTCCGTTGAGATGTCGAGCCTGGTATTTGGTACCATCGGTATGTCAGTGGCCCCAGCAGGCAGCATCGCGAACCGGTACAGAATTTCCTCGACGTATACGTTCTGCGAGATCTCGATGTTTCCCGAACTCCGATGGATCGTCATGCCGAGGAATTTGACGAGGATCCCAGATCCTTCATCTGGTACTTCAACGTCAGCGCCGTCATCAGCTTCAGTACGACTTCTTCACTTTTGTGCGCGATCAGGAAGTCGTCCATTACAGGTATACCAGCAGAAGACCTGAGACGTCCCGTAAGTAATACAGGCACGCATCACCGGTTGTAGGCGTCAGTTCGTAGTCCTTCAGGAATCCATCGCCACTGTCGACCAGCCTTCTTCAGTCCATAGAGGGATCGCTTCAGACGCCAGACTTTCTGCTCTTGACCTCGCCGCTCAAACCCACGCACTGGTTTTACGTACCCTTCTTCGGAGAGCCTCGCTTTGAGGTATGCAGCCAGGACGTCTCCTTGACGTACGCAAACGTACGATGTTTGGCCGCGAGTACGAGGAAAATCTTGACGCAAACGAGGTCGATGACCGGAGCATGCGTGAGCACGTAGTCTCGCAGGAACACCTGCCTGTTACCACACGCGCAGACTCTGGCCTTGTAGCGTTCGATCTCGCCGTTTGCTCCAACTTGTAGTCGAAACTGCACCGTCTTCTGCAGCGCCTTGACTCCAGCCGGTAGATCCACCAAGTCAAATGTGTCATTGGCTTCGAGTGCTCGGATTTCTTCTTCGATGGCTCGGTGCTATTTACGCCACTGCGGTGATACCAGAGCTTCACTGAGATTAAGAGGCTCTTTCACAACGTCTGTCACAATCATGAAGCTAGGAGTGAGACGTCGAGCAGATATGCGTTCCGATCGACGCACCCTCGTCAGTTCAGAGGTATCGTTGAACTCTCGACTGATAAGGTGGGTAAACTTGTGTCCTAGAGTGTTCGTGCTGCTGCTTTTTGCTGGTGTATGGGACTTGATCTATCGCTAGGGTTGTTATTGATTGGTGCATTCCTGGTTCTTGATCGCGACTGGTTTCTTCTTCCTCCCGATGTTCTTCTGCTGCCGCGTCGTCACCACGACCCCGAAACCTGAAGCGCTTTTTTGCGAAGCGGCTCAGGTGTGCGCATAACGACTGCTTGGCCGAACACTGGCAGATTGCTGAAGTCCGGTCGCGAGCCGAATAGCCGTTTGTGAGGTGTAATTGAAGCGTTCCGTTTGGGCAAACGATTGCGAATGTAAGCCGCGTGTTGAATGGCGTCCTCCCACAGATAGTGAGACAACTGCGAGTCAATCAGCATCGCGCTGCCATACCTGTGTCGGTGCGAATGGCACGTTCAGCCACACCGTTTTAACTGGACCGGTAAGGGGCGGTGTGTTGATGCCGCAGTCCGCGCGCTGTAGTAAAACGACGGAAGTCACGGTTCAGAATTCACCGCCGCCATCCGTACGAACCGTTGTAAGCTTGCAAAGCGGGATTTTGGCCTGCAGAGCCACGAACTGCAAAAAGGCCTCCGTAAACTGCGTAGCTTGGTCCTTGGTCTTACGTGGGTACACCGTGACGTAATCGCGCCACATTGCGATCAAAAAGTACTAACTACGGTGGTAAGACCCCTGAACCGGGCCGGCCTGATCGAGATGGTAGACTTTGTCTGCAGTCGCTTGACTAGAGGTGCGAACGTGCGGAGAAGCACGTTTCTGGATTTTTGCCAGGCTGCAGGCAGTACATCGAGGAGGAGCGGGCCCATAAGGGATCCATCAACGCTGTCGACGGCTGGTCTCCTGGAAAGCACTCGGCACGCCTTAAAGTGCAGATGAACCAAACGACGATGCCATTCACGAAGGAAGTGGCGTTTTGAAGAGCCATACTCCCGACCGCGGTGCTGCTTGACCACGACGGCTTGTCCTACTGCACTTCGTAGACTCCGTTCCATTATAGGTTCTGCATGATGGGTTGCGTGGTGCGGCCACGCGAGACCCACCACGAGACATAGTCGAAAGTGACGTGATGTTGAGTGTCGACCAATTTCGAGACGGACAGTAGTGTGCAGGAGAGGCCGGGGACAAAGTAGACTTTGCTCAGCGTACAGCTACGCGTGACGCGCTTTCCTTGTTTGTCAAGAAATAGCAGTATTCAAACGCAATTTGGCAACCGTATCGATTTGCACAGTGCGTCCGTCCGCCACTGTCACTAGGACGGGAGAGTGAAGCTTGGTGGGTTCAACGAGGTGTTTGAGGTGGACTGTCAGGTGGAATGAGACACCCGAGTCCATAAGACCTCTACTCCACCTAACGCCAGGCACTCATTCGACGCCCTCCTTGAGCGCTGCAGCTGCTGCGCCGGCTAAAGGCTTCATTGGGCAGTTAGCCGAAATATGCCCATACTTTTTGCAGTTGTAGCAGCGGGTTTTGGAGTTCACCTGCCAAGTCCGTTTGCCCTTCGTCGGTTTGTTCGACTTGCTGGCGTGCGCGAGATCCAGTATGACAGGGTGTGCTTCATGTTTAGTTGCAATGGGAAGACCATCGACTCCATCGGCACGCTTGACTGGGCGCTGATCATGGACATTCAAAGGCAGAGCGGGTCCAGTTTTGGTGACCAGTTTTGACCGCGAACCTTCCGCTTTTAGATAGGGCCACCAGTTCGGCTGCGATGTAATGCAGAACCGCGCGCGCCTTCCATGACTTGGCAAGTTTCTTTCTGGCGATGCGGTCGAGATCGAGCTCGCATTCTCGGTGAACGTGCTCCACAAATGCATAGACGGCTTGACGGCAATTGGCTGCATCTTTGGTGCCTCCGGGTAGGAAGTCAGTTGCATCCATGAGGAGAGATGCGTACTCGCTGTACGTCTCCGCGCGGCGCTTGCGCATCTCCATGCGCGCGCGACGGAGGGCGCTCTCGCTCAACGGAGAGCTGAACTGAGCGATGAGACGTTGCCCAGCAGCGTCGAGCGTTGCGGTCGGGTTTTAGAGCTTGAAGTGGATGAACCAATCCGCGGCTAGATCACATAGAGACCCACACAGAATATGGCGGAGCTGCATATTGGATCAGCGGTGCCAATCGATGACTTGAGCCTCGACCAGCTGGTCGTAAAAGTACCGCCGCCATTTGCGGACGCCAGTGTCGAGCGCTCCGGGTACAGCACCCTGCGAGTAGTAGTAGGTGCAGCTCCTTTTCCATGATCGTAGCAGTAGCGTCTGAGACGAGTTCGTCGGAGGTGGGTCGGAGTACCGGCGTAGACGACCCCGGGAGACTGACTCCGTGGGCAGACGCTGGCCGAGCAGCGTCCTCAGTATCACGCGAGTCTCTGCCGGTGATCGAGACTTCATGAGCGTCTTCAGGGCCGAGATCTGCCTCGTTCATGCTTAGCGTCCGCGACTGCGCCTGGGAACTCAAATCTTATTGGCGAGTCCTGCCGCTACGCCAAGTGGGGGCGCGAGGAGGGGCTGGCTGTCGCCCGGTGAGGCGAGGGGATTTTCGAAGATGTCGTGAGTTGGCTGTTAACCTGTTGGTCACCGGGAGGGAACTTGAGCACTACAAATGGAATGTAGACATAAAATTTATGGTTAACTAGTTCTAAGTCCGCGATTCAACCACATTCATCTGTTCGCTAGCAAAAGGTACCTCCGGCAGCGACAGTCGATCCCATCTTGAGAACCCCGCCGAGCTCCTGCATACTTGGAGCTGCGGTTTTCTTGCACCACTTTACCACACACACACACCCCACCCCCCCCCCCCCCCACAAGCGTTTCCGACAAGCTTCTGCTGCGCATACAACGTCTAAATCAAGTAACCGGAAGAGCGTCAAGGCTGTGCCTGTGCTGGGGAGTAATCGGTCCGAAACGGTGCAACAGACCTCGCAGGGCAACGCCCAAGCAACGCTACACGCAGGAGGCAGCGACGTTACACGGCCCAACAAGGTAGGGGCCCTAAATGACGGCCACCGCCGCGCACGGGATGCCTGTATTGTAAGGGATAGCATTGGTACGGGACTGCCCGGTCGCCACACCTGATAAGAAGAAAGCGGCACGAGAGGCTCAGCAGTCCAAGCATTGGAAGGTGAAGAGAGCGGTCGTTAGTAAGCAGCATAAATGTGGGGGTGGAGCAGAAGACGGCGCATCTCAAGCAAAAGGCAGTGATGACGAAGAGTATACAGTTTTTATTAACGGAGCTGTGGAGATGTCGATGTGTCCAGACACGGGAGCAGACAAGTGCATTTTCCAGCGGATGCAGTGGGTCAGGTGCGGGCGATGGGCCGCGCACTTAAGACTACACGTCTTCTCGAACCTGAACTAGTAGACGGAGTCGGGGGCAAGGTCACCTTTTGTCACGAAGCATCTCAGATTGACGTGCAGATCCTCACGTCTGCAGGACCAGTGAATCTTTACAAACTCGACTGTCTGGTGGTGGACGGTAAAAAACAATTCCTTCTGAGAACAAAAGTGATGAAACGACTGGGCATTGACGTGAAGCGTGCGTTCGTGCAGCTCGCAAATACCAGCATTGAGCTTAATCACGATGATCTCCCGGATAAGCCACAGGTGGGTAAGATAGTTGACGAGGAGATTAAGGTGGATTTTGATCGCATGTACCAAGAGATGAGAAACGTATTGAGACATGACCAGTTCAAAAACTTCCGTGAGGACGTAATCAAAGTGCACGAGGAGTTCCTTAGGTTGTGGAGAACGAGAATCGGGCAGCTGTAGTGGAGCCTTTAGTGGTCACACTGAAAAAAAGAGAGGAACCAGTTCGATGCAAACCAAGCAGAGGATATGGGACCTGCGATCGGCCGTGGCGTTGTTAAATATTTCTTCATTTGAGATTAGTAATGAGATCTTCAAATATTAGTACCGTCGAGGGCGCATGAATTTGCATATCGCGCCCTAAATAAATGTATCATGCGGCCGAAATGATACATTTATTCTTGCCGTGTCGATGTATTATTGAGAGCGCTACTACAGCAACAAAAGGCTAAATTGATAAGAATGAAGAGGATGCCATGGGGACGATGACCGGTCATTTAGGCTGGGCTTGGGCCAACAGCCAAGCCGCATGACTGCGGTGTAGTCGAGGTGTTGCTGCTGGTTTCGAGCCGACATAGTCTGGCAAAGCCTAAACTGCGTGGACCACCCAGTATGCATTTATTCACGACCCTGCTGGAATGTATCATTTCGGACGAGTATGGAGTCACATACTATGTCATGGGAAAGGGCAACTTATGTGCCGAGTATGTGTCTGGGATATTCGTACTTAGAGGAATGCAAGATTTGCAATTTATCGTACTTCGACGAGTGCGAAATTCGCATTGCAAGCGTCCGAAAATGACAAGTCGAAAATGGAAAATGGACGCCTAAGCCGCTCTTCATGGTGAAGTTGTGCGTTCATTATTCATCACTAATACCTACGAGTTGCGAAACCATTGGGAAATATATGTATTTCATCCGTTGCAAATGAAACTCAAGCAAAGAACTTCGTATGCCTCGAAAATCAAACCTTAAACGTGTGCATTTTGTGAAAAAGTGGCATTCTGCATTCTGCAAGCAGGATCCTTAGAGCTACACAAGCGCCAGCGCGACGGTTGCACTACTGAAGCATCGTACACGTAATTTCGAGGGAAGATATACCTTAGCATGTCACTGAGTGCGGCTACTCAACACTAAAACGCAATACAAGGGCAAGTGGGCATTCGAGCGCTTTCTAACGCGACAAAAAGCGTATCTAACCTGTATTCATGAGCCTGCAAGCGCTCCTACTAGCTGCAGACGTGCGCAACCGCGCCTTGCCACTTGGCTGCATGTTCATACGTACGCACGTTGCGGGTCAATCGTCCAAGCGCGCCGCCGCCGCGCGCCAAGCATCCCGCCGCTTGCCTCGAAGCCTGCAATTTCCAAAATGAAAAGAGTGGATGAGAGCGAGGCAGAATCAGATTTCTGGTCCGGCACATACTCGTCACATATTTCGTACTTTCCCGTGAAATAGTATGTGGGTGTATCCACTCCGTATCATTTCGGCCGCATGATACATCTAAAGAGTCAATCGGAACGACGTTGTCCGTCACAAAAATCGTCACGCTTATTCGCTAAGTACGAATCCCTTGAAATACGATATGCTGCCGAGCGCAGCGAAGGCGGCAAGCGGCCCCCAGAAAGGAACCCAGAAATGGCAAAAACAACATTTTGCTGCCGAGCGTAGCGAAGGCGGCATATTGGCCAATAATCGGAATTAAAATGATTGGTCTATACTGTGTGCGGTAATAACCACCGTTTCACTTCTCCAATGGACCCGTTCAGCTGCGCTACCTGCAAGGCGCGCATCGTGCCACCACCGCTCGGCATGGACCGCCTCGAGCTAAAGGTGTGTGGGTGCTGCAAGGCCCTGCTTGCCGGTAGCGCCTATGCGAAGCCCGACGCCAGGACCGGCGCTCGCCGTTGCAACGCGTGCGCCAACGGGCCAGAGGTGCTGCAGTACTGGCCAGACGTGAGCACGCCCGTGGTGCCCACGCCACCGGAGCCGCGGCCAGACCCACGCCAGGAACGCATGGCCCTGGTGGCTGCGACCATGGGCCCGCTGCCGGAGCCGCCATCTCTTCCTCCCAGCGGCGAGAAAAGGCCGCGCAGACGCGCCGGCAAGCGCGTCCGCAAGGTGAACCGCTACCGGGCGAAGCACAACAAGAAAGTGTAACATAAAATAGAGCGTTATCATTGGCTGAAATTTGGTTTTTGCTGTGGATACTTAGTCGTTAATTAGCTGCTACTTAGTTTTTGTTGACCACACCAACTAAGTGGTCCACTTTAGATAATACTTTTTGGCGCCATTTTCAAAGCTCGAGGCGCCGGCAGCGAGAGATCAGACAAGGTACGCTGCGTGTATGCATGTAATACTGCATATTAGCCTCCGCCACTACACACAGATAATCCGAGGCTCCTGGCAAGGGCCCTTAAGGTCCCGGCGCTGGTTATAGGGCATTTCGCCCAGCGTAAGCTGGGAGGTACTGTGCAAGGGGCCCCGGCCCACCGCCCACTCTGAGCGAGAGCACAAATAGCGCCTGCCTATTGGCCATAAATGTTACTAAATCAGTACCCGCCAGTTGAGCCGAGCTATTTAAACCAATCAGGGTCGGTTAACCTGTACGGGGCAAAGGATATCGCACGAAGCCACTCAGTACTGCCCGGCCGCCCAACCCGGACCTGCCGACTTTTAAAATGACACCGCTCCGGGCCGTCAGGCCTGTGACTGTGGGTACGTTGTCGGTTACTTCGTTAAGAGATAGTAAACCTTGATGGGAGCAAGCGCACCCGGGTAGTACGAAAAGACGTCCACAAGCTATTCGGCAATAGAACGTTTACTGCTGCGTGCAGTGTGCTTGGGCTTTATGTCTAATGCGTCACGTTTACGTGTTCGCAGGCATGGCGCGAACTAAACGGAAGAGGACTCGCGCGGAGATTGAACAGGCGTGGAGGTCTGCCAGCTCGCAAATGGTCCTCCAAGTGAGCAAGAAGAACCCGCTGCAAAGCGACGAAGGCTCAGTCGAATTAGTAGTCACAAGAGCAGATTAAACAAAGAATTGGCCGCTCTAAACGATGAAGGAGGTCGCCTGAGTGATATTCCAGTACAAACCGCGAGTGCGCAAACCATGAGAGATAACGCAGCTGAGCGGCAGCGCACACACCGTGCGGGTATATCGCAAGAAGAACTAGACTCTCAGCGCGAGCGGAACACCCAGCGCCGTCGAGAGTTACGTGCTGGACTCACTCCCGAGCACGATCAGGAGGAAAACGATGAAGAGCGTGTTCGACGCAAAGAGGAGCAGGACGAAGCGCGAAAGGAAGCTGCTCGGATCCGTCGCAAGTGTGTTCGTCGAGGTCATGCGCTTACTAACCACGAAAACTTTAACAAGTCCAAGGTATCGGGCAAGAACATATCAAACGGTCATCACGTGCTCCCCGCGATGTATGAGTGCGGCTTTTGAGGAGCTTGGAAGTGGCCCGGCGAGTCGGAGGTGTCTTGCTGTCTTGCGGGGAGAGTGCGGCTCTCTCCGTTGCTGCGTGTCCCGTTCTATCTGCTTGAGTACTACAAAGATCCGGAATTCAGGCGATTGATCCGAGCCTACAACCAGGTTTTTGCGTTCACCTCAATCGGAGTCGCGCGTAGTGACGGTGTTCGCGTTCGAGGGGTGCGGGAGGATACTTCAGTCCAAGGTCAACGCGGTGTGTACACGTATCGAGTCCAAGGCGCTATGTGTCATTACTTGGGGTCTCTGCTTCCGCGCATGGAGCAGAATGGTGTGGACTTCACCCCAGCCAAGTTTGCGCAGATTTACATCGTGGACGACGATCTGAAAAAGAGAGCGGAGCGCCGAAAGGGCATTTTTCATGAGCTGGATGTGGAAAAGCTTACGACACTCGAGCGGATGATGAAAGCTTACAACCCGTTCGCTCAGCAGTTTCTAACGCACGCAGACAAGCTCCGGCAGAGCATTGAGGAAGGAAAGAGTGTCCTAGACCTGAAGTATGAGCTCCATGCCGACAAACGCAGGTCGCGGACTACCAACTTGCCCACCGTGAACGAGGTTGGAGCTGTCATCGTTGACGACGGAAACTTTAACAAGGAGAGAGACATCGTATTGCACACGGCGCGGAACAGCCTCCTTCGCACTTTCGAAACGAACCCGATGTATGATCCGCTTCAGTACCCGTTGTTGTTTCCGCGGGGTGAACTTGGGTGGACATACACAGACCAGTACGCCGATGGTAAAGAATATCGCCGTAACACGAAGATGTCTCTTCGTGAACACGTTGCTTACAGACTGTTCCCTAAAGAGGATGGTTCTGTACTGCACCAAGGAGGGCGTCTGTTTCAGCAGTGGTGCGTCGACCAGCGGGCAAAGGTGGAGCAAGAAACGTTACGGTGGATATCGAACAACCAAAAAACGCTCCGGGCCGATCTGTACACGGGTGTCAAGGACGCTTATCTGAATGAGGAGCCGACTGAATTGGGCGATGTCGACGCGACCTTTTCTGAGTTCAATCGCAGCACTCAAACACTGGAGCGCGAGCCAAACTTTCTGAACCGCATTGGGCAGAAAATTATCCTTCCTGCGACATTTACCGGTGGTCCCCGTCAGATGTATCGGTCGTACCAAGATTCTATGGCTATTGTTCGTGAATTCGGCAAACCGGACGTTTTTCTGACAAAAACTTGCAACCCCGAGTGGGAGGAGATTGTTAGTCAACTTCCTGAAGGTCAAACAGCTCAAGATCGCCCGGACATTGTTGCTCGCGTTTGGGACCAAAAGCTTCGGTCACTTCTGGTTGATTTGGACGAGGGGGTGCTGGGACGCGTTCTGGCTCGGATTCACGTGGTAGAGTTTCAAAAGCGGGGTCTTCCACACGCCCACATACTCATCATACTGGCCGACGAGGACAAACCACGTGCGCGCGAGATCATTGACAAGTTGGTCTCCGCTGAAATACCAGATGAGGCTACAAACCCCGAGCTGTACAAAACGGTTATGACTTGCATGATGCACGGTCCGTGTGGAAGTCAGAACCCAAACTGTGCCTGCATGAAGGACGGCCGCTGCTCGAAAGGGTTTCCTAAGCCTTTGATCGAGGCCACTCGCGCCAACGTTAACGGATACGCTGAGTACAGGCGTCGTCGTCGTCCTGCGGGTGTGCTAAAGTTTCGCAACCGTGAGTACGACAATGAAACTGCCAATCAGTGGGTTGTACCCTACAACCCCTACCTCTCTCAGAAGTACAACTGCCACATAAACGTCGAGGTGTGTACCGGTATCACAGCCGTGAAGTATCTTTACAAGTACGTGTACAAGGGTTCAGACAAAGCTGTACTCACTGTTCAAGCAGTGCGAAATTGTTCTCAGGGGGGCTCGAACCCACGCGACGAACCAAACGAGGTGATTCGATACCTGAATGCTCGGTATATATCGCCCGTTGAAGCCTGCATGCGTCTTCTTGGACAATCCATTCAAGGAAAGAGCCATTCCGTGGAGCAGCTTACTGTGCATCTGGAGGGAAAGCAAGTCGTTGTGTTTCAATCTGATGAGGATCCAAACGACGTAATTCGGCGTGGTGGTGACACGATGTTGACGCGATTCTTCGAGCTTTGTGCGAGCGATGCACCTGAAAACCAAATAGCGAAGACGATGCTGTATCAAGACATCCCACGGAAATTTTGCTGGAAGGACAAGCGGTGGGTTCGGCGTAAAAATTACCAGGCTGCACTCGGAAGAATGATTCACGTGTCCCCGAGAGACATCGACCGCTTTCATCTCCGTGTGATGCTGAGTCACCGCAGGGGCCCGACTTCATACGAGGATTTGAGGACGGTGGACGGTAAGCTGTGTGCTAACTTCAAGGAGGCTGCGGTTCGTGCGGGTTATCTTGACAATGACGCGGAATGGTACGCCTGCATGACTGAGGCCGCGAGTTTCGAGATGGGGAAACAATTGCGCCAATTGTTCGCTACAATTTTGGTGTATTCCATGCCAACTAATGTTCGTGCATTGTGGAACCGGTTCTTCGATGATCTGTCGGAAGACTTCGCCCGCACGCATCACAAGGTGATGGAGCCGATTCGAACCCACGTCGTTATGTTCAAGACTTTGAAAGACATTCACGATCTCCTCCAGGTTAGTGGGTACAGTGTGGCCGACTTTGACCTTCCTCCTTTGAAGCATTTCCCGGAGTTGGTGAAGGATTCGCTACTACAAAACAGCCTTATTCGTCGCGAGTTAACTGCTTACAACAACGCGGCATTGGAAGACATCGTTCGGACGGAAGAGCAGCTGAACGCCGGCCAGAGGGAAATTTACGACCAAGTCATTGGAGCGGTCAATCAACCGGAGATCAGCAACAAGTTGTTCTTCATTGATGGTCCTGGGGGGACTGGGAAGTCTACTTTACTTCGGAATATCCTTGCACGGGTGCGTCTTGATGGGAAGATAGCCATCGCGGTTGCATCAAGTGGTATTGCGTCTCTCCTCTTAATGGGCGGACGGACGGCGCATTCAACATTCAAGATCCCGCTGAAATTACACGAGCATTCCACCTGCTCCATATCCAAACAGTCTCACTTGCGAAAATTTATTAAGAGAGCCAGCTTGATAATCTGGGACGAGGCACCCATGACACATCGCCACGCGTTCGAAGCTGTGGACCGCACCCTTCGGGACGTGATGAACAACGACCGCGAGCCGTTTGGAGGGAAGGTCTTTGTTCTATCGGGAGACTTCCGGCAAATTCTGCCTGTTGTTAAGAGGGGAACGCCTGCCGAGACAATTGATGCTTGCCTCAAGATGTCACCGCTATGGCGTCATTTTCAGCAGGTCCACCTCACCGAAAATATGCGTGTGCGCTCCGCGGATGACGGTACGAGTGCCGAAGACATGCAGGAGTTTTCTGATTTCTTGCTACAAGTTGGGGAGGGTAGACACGAGGTGAACCCGACTCTGGGCGGGGATTACATGAAGATACCAATCGACATGCTCATTGAAAACCCTCCCGACGAGCCCAACCAGGACGCAGACATTAACCCAGACGCCATCCCACGAGGAATGGAACGAATGATCGATTACATGTACGCCGACGTGAACAACCCCGAGATTGCGACCGACGAGTACTTTGCAAACCGAACCATTCTGACGACTACCAACGCCATGGTACATCGTATCAATGCTGCGGTCTCGGAACGACTACCGACCACGGCCCGCGAGTATCTGTCAGTTGACGCGGTGGACGACGACATGAGCGGCGATTTTTTTGAGCAGGAGGTGCTTCATACGATCAACATCAACGGAATTCCGCCACACAGACTGATACTGAAGGAGGGGGTTCCTATCATGATGATGAGGAACTTAAATCCTGATCTCGGTCTGTGCAACGGAACGCGCTTACGGGTTGTGAAGCTAAAACAGCATGTCATTCACGCAACCATTATGGAGGGAGAGCGCAGAGGCCAACACGTACTCATTCCGCAGATTGTATTCGTAAGTGAAGATGACACTCGCGACTTTCCGTTTCGGTTACGCCGTAAGCAGTTTCCTGTGCAACCGGCGTTCGCCATGACAATTAACAAGGCTCAGGGACAAACCGTGCTGAATCTGGGACTGTACCTCGCGTCACCATGCTTTTCACATGGACAGCTTTATGTGGCTCTCTCTCGCGTTACCGCGCGTTCCAAGTTCAGAGCTCTCATAGAGTATCCAGACTTAGAAGAAGATGACGGCGCGTACACCAGCAACATCGTGTATAGACAAATTTTTGATCTATAGACAGCTTTATAATACATATCCTTTGGTTTTACAGCTGCTATTGTTTTCAAATTTGTGTGTGAGCATACCTGGCCAACTCCGAGTCACCTCTTCTTCTGTGTGTATTTAGTACTCTAAGCATTAATACAAGGAAGATTGGTTCCTTACAAGCTGGCGCCGTGGTATGCACGCTCAGATTTATGCTGCGAACCGAGGGTTCGAGTCGCACCGTATACTTTTTTTTTTACTTGCCATTTGTTTAAAGTAAACACTATCAGAGCGAAGTTAACGCGACGACCAGGGTCTCATTAGCCTGTTGAGCCCGCCGAAGCGGAGCGGAGGCGTGCTACTCCGAAATGAAGAAGATAAGGAAGAACAAAAAGTTTTGTAATGGCTTACTACTGATTGAGTAAGTAAGTAAGTGAGTGAGGTGTGTGTTGAGTAAACCAGCACGTGCGTGAGGTGTGTGGCGTAGATTTAGACTAACTGCCATATCGTTTGCATTTCGATAAGTATCAGGTAAGCGTTGGATCGGTAGGTGTGAATGCGTATGCCGCACATGTTGGGCAATTTGGTTTGCTCATAAGTTGCTTTTTGTGGTTGCCATAAAAGTGTGTGTGTGCGATGTGTGTGCAAAGATTCTGACTTACCATCGTATCGTCTGCATTTCAGCGATTTCCAACTCCGTAATAAGCAAGTGAATGTGCGTAAGTATGCGAATGCATGTCGAGTACTTGGTTTTGTTGATAAGTTTCTTTTACGTTTACTATAATTGTTTAAAGAATTTTGTTGTGTGGATTGTGACTTACTTAATACTTATTAATAGGTATAATCACCCACAGAGTAGCCCATTACTATATGGCTCGGTGTGGTTAGTGATCTGAATACCACTCACCACAGTGAGGGTTCGATTCCTCCAATCGTCAAATTTTTGCACTTGGTTATTGTATGAATTAGCCCGCCGGAGCGCAGCGGAGGCGGGGATGCCACACATCTGGGACCAAACCTATAACCACCGCCGCGTAGCGGCGGCGCTCGGCTAGTCTAAAGAGTCAATCGGAACGACGTTGTCCGTCACAGAAATCGTCACGCTTATTCACTAAGTACGAATCTCACTAAGTACGAATAGCTGCCGAGCGCAGCGAAGGCGGCTCCGTCGCCGAAGGCGACCCCCACCATACTGAGGATATTGCGGGGCCGCAGGACCCGCCCCGGCCGCTGTATTACTAACCTAACATTGAGAGTAGTGCAGCGAGCCGACGAGGCGAGCGGAACGGGTCCACTACTGCCGTAGCGAAGCGTAGGCAGCCTGCCCCAATAGCGGAGCGAGTTTAGTGAGCGCAGCGTCTACCAACTTAAATTCCCCGCCGCGTAGCGGCGGCGCTCGGCCAGTTAAGAGCAATCCCACCCGTTTGAACAAAACCGTGACAAAAGCCAAATTTAGCTCCCAGATAACTTTTTCGGCTCACTTCCCAATCGGCAGCCAAGAGAGCACAACGGACAGAGACGAAGACTTCTGGAAGAGCCAGTCAACTGGTCCCCTTGCCTTGGGCGGGAAGTCCCCCGAATCGTGGGGCCAAGGTAACGAGGGGGAAGGCCTTCTCTCCGCTGCGTGCGCCACGGGAGGCAGCGCAGTGTGCGACCTGGAAGGGAAGCAATCCTCGAGATGTCCCGAGGTGCGGGGGGCGTCGACGCAGTCGAACCCCTGCACCATGGAGCGCAAAGCTATAAGTTCCTACTCTTCTCGCATCCCAAGTCGCCGTCTCGTTCGCTGAGCGCGAACCCCGGTCCCACGAAGTGAACTCCCGTAGGTCGTGGAGACCCTGTTGAGATCCATTACCGGTTGTATATGTACAGTAGGCACACGCCAGATACTCTTCGTCCAGTGGTGCGTCTAAGCAAGTCTGCGCGAGTTGTCTTCCCCGTGTATCGACCCGAAGAGCGCAGCAAGTCGAACGTGACAAGTGGAAGAGGCCAGGGATTCAGCACATGATGGCCCGTCGGGACTGTCCAGTTACAAGAGGGGTAACATTCGGCCTCCTGGCCAGGCGTCCTCTGTCCCCTGCAGCAGACTGCTCCGAGTGCGAGAGCAGCTTAGCCATCCGGTCGTACGTGCGCACCCAGCTAACCCCGGACTTGGTCAACGGGCCCACGATCCCCTGCGGGGAGTGCCCCCCCCCCCCCCCGTGAAGCCCGAAGTATCGAACCAGCAGAGCGAGACAGCGAGGAAAAAACATGAGCGAGTCATGGTAGATGATCGAGACCCTATCAGACATCTTAGCAGTGATATGTAACTCAAATAGACGATCTGACCCTCTCTCTCTCTCTAACTTTTTCGGCTCGCACCGGTTTGACAAAACATGAACTAAATTCCGTGTGGAGCTATCCTACAGCGATCCTTCAACTAAATCTAGCTACCGTTTAGCTGTGGGATAGCGCTGAACAAAAGCCCGCGACCCTTCAGCTGGATAGATCTCACTGCGAGCTTGCTCGGTTGAAAGCCATGCCGGAGCGCGAGAAGGTTGCTTGTGGACCAAACTGCAGCGTGGCGGAAGACCTGGAGCTGGCTCGTGGGTGGATCCAAGTGTCGAATGACAACCTCGTGGGGATAAACCAGACTGCGGAACGGTTTTGGAATCGCGTCAAGCTGGCGATGGAGGCCTCGGACACGATCGCTCCCGCTCTGGCGTCTGGGGAGCTGAAGCCAAGGCGTTGGTCCAGCCTCAAAGCCCATTTCAGCCAAGTCACGCTGGCCGTCGGCAAGTATATCGGCTGCGCAAAACGGGCCGAATTCATGCGGCAATCGGGGACCACGGAACGAGACATCATGAAGACGGCCAAGGAGCGCACCGGCAGCTATTTAGATCACCGCGTAGAGAATCGCCCGATACGCCTTCCATTGTGCGGTCGGTGTGCTTGTTTTTGTTTTGGTTTTGTAGAGACGGGTGCGGAATCAGAGGCCAGTCAAATTTGATCGTGCTTTTGTCAGGCCGCGTTTGACTAAATTTAGCTTTTGTTTTGTTCAAACGGGTGGGATTGCTCTTATTATGGGCGCGATATGCAAATTCATGCGCCCTCGACGGTATATAAAAACATGTTGAATAGTATTAGAAAAAATATTATTATTTGTAAAGGTTACATAGTTTCATTATTTTAATTGAAACTAATATTAAATCTGAGATTTTTAATATCAGTAAAATACTGGTGTCCACAACTTAGTGCTCGCAGAAAGATGAACGGTGTGTATTGAGTTTTGAGTTATCAACACATGCAGATGTATGTATAATGCTGCGCAAACGACGAGCTGGCCATCAAAAACAGCAAGATATCTGAACTGCATCACTGCTGCGAGTCAGCAGTCTTGCTTGAGCCGGGTCGTTCACGTGCACTTGATGGTCGAAGTCGTTTCGGTCTTGCCGATGGCGTGGATGGTCGGACTATTAGAAGACGATCTTCATCAGGGGCTCAGTAGCGTACCCAGGCTACTTCGACTCGTAAGCCGGGGGCAGGGTGGTTTTGACTGGGTCCTTAGGTCCGCCCGGGTACTTGGAAGGTGCCTCCGTGCACTCGTAACCCTTTGACTCCTTGGGGTCTTCAGCCGGGGTCTCCGTGGACTCGTAACCCTTGGGAGCCTTCGGATCTTCGATCGGCGCCTCCGTGGACTCGTATCCCTTGGGGGCCTTGGGGTCGACTACTGGTGCCTCCGTAGACTCGTACTCCTTCGGGCCCTTAGGGTCCTCGACCGGCGCCTCGGTAGATTCATGAGGGGGGTACCCCTTCGGTGCCTCTGTGGATTCGTCCGACGGGTATCCCTTGGGAGCCTTGGGGTCTTCAATTGGAGCTTCCGTGGATTCGTATTCCTTGGGGGCTTCAGTCGATTCGTCCGAGGGGTATCCCTTGGGGGCCTTGGGGTCTTCAATTGGAGCCTCGGTAGTTTCGTGAGGGGGGTATCCCTTGGGAGGGTCAACGTGGTAGTCACCTGCGATCTTCTTGCCGTGCTTGCCGCCAGTCTTCAGCTCCTCGTCGCCGCCTTCCGTGGTGGATGTGGTGTAGTCCGTCGTGGTGCTGCCCTCAGTCGTTTCATCCGAGCCGTTCGAGTTGTCTGAGCCCTCAGTGGAGCCATAGTACGCTGTCGTCTTGTCTTCCTTCGTGTAGCTGCCCTCTTCCTCCGATCCCGAGGTGCTGGCACTGCTGCTGGCACTGGCACTGGCACTGGCACTGGCGCTGGTGCTGTAGTCGGTGGTCGTCTTGCTGCCGTCAGTCGTCGAGGCAGACCCACAGTCCTCCTCGGACGCGCTGCCCTGAGTCACAGCTGATCCCGTCGAGCTCGTTCCATAGTCCTCCGTCGACTGGCTGCCCTGAGACGCACTGGTTGACTCGTAGGTGCTGGTGCTGGTGCTAGTGGTGGTGCCATAGCTATAGTCAATCACAGTCTTCCCACCCTCGGTGTTGCCACTTGCCGACGAGCCGGTACTGTAGTCCACCGTCGTCTGCTCACCCTCCGAAGCGCTGGTCGTGTAAGTGGCGCTTCCGGTGCTGCTTCCTTCCGTGCTGGTCGATTCAGACGCGTAGATAGCGCTTCCGGTGCCGTAGTCCGTGGTGGTTTGGCTGCCCTCGGTACTGGTCGATTCACTCGTGTAGGTGGCACTGCCCGTGCTCGACGTTGCATACTCCGTCTGCGTGTAGTCGGTCGACTCGCTGGACGTGTAGCTTTCAGTGCCTTCGGTGCTTCCCTCCGTGCTGGTTGATGCGGACGAGTAGACGGCGCTCCCGGTGTTGTAGTCGTTAATGGCGGTTTGGCTGCCTTCCGTGCTGGTGACGTAGGGGGCGCTTCCAGTGGTGTAGTACACATCCGTTTGGCTGGCGTCCCCTCCCTCCGTCGTGGTCGATCCAGTCGTGTACGTGGCACTGCCGGTGGTGTAGTCCTCCGAGGTTTGGCTCCCTTCCGTCGACTCGCCAGACCAGTAGGTCGCACTGTCAGTGCTGTAGTCCACCGTCGTTTGGCCTTCTTCCGTTTGGTACGTCGCGCTTCCAGTGCTGTAATCCACGGTAGTTTGGCTTCCCTCAGTAGAGGTGATCGCCTCCGTCGTGTACGTCGCGCTTCCGGTGGAGTACGTTCCGTAGTCGATGTCTCCTTCGGTGGCACTCGACTCAGTCGTGTAGACAGCGCTTCCGGTGCTGGCAGAGCCGTAGGTCGCGGTAGTCTCTTCGCCCTCCGTGGTCTCCTCAGAGGTCAACTGGGTCGAGTAGCTCACGTCGCCCTCCGTTGCAGTAGTAGTGGTGGTGGTAGAGGCACTGTAGTAGTCGCCAGAGCTCTCGGTTGTGCCGTAGTCCACGCTCGAGTCGTCCTGGGAAGGGTAGGTGGCGTCTCCATAGCCTCCGCTCACCGTACCCGTCGGCGCAGGCGTCGGGGTGCTGTCGTAGTCATCGTCGTAGCTGTAGTCGTAGTCTCCACCCTCCGTCGACTCGGTAGTGTACGTGGTGGGCGCGGGCGTAGAATTGCCACCACTGGTCGAGGCTTCATCCGTGCCAACCTCGCACTTGACAGTGAGGGGCGTGTCCGCAGTCGTGTCGTAGCCGACCTGCTGGCCGGATGCAGTGTACCCGGCTTCTTCTTCGTCGCCACCACCGGTATGGACGCCCTCGTCGTAGCTGGTTCCCCAGCCAGACCCCATCGAGGGAAACGCACAACCCCACGTATCCTCCGTCACGTAGACACACTCGGCGTCCACGGGGGCCACGCAGTCGGTTCCGTTGAAGGACGGCAGGTACGGGTAGCAGTCACCAACGGCGACGTCGCCCGCCTGGGGGCACGTCTGGCCCACGGGCGCCGCGCCGTCGCCGGAGCAGGGGAAGCCACGAGCCTCTGGCAGCGCGTAGGTGGCGTCGTACTGCACGGAGATCGGCACGTCGGCAGACGTGAGTCCCGCGGCGATGATGCCGGCTAGAGCTGCAGCGGCAGCAGGTTTTCTCGAGGCCATCGGTCAGTCAGTGGATCTATCGATCGATCGTTCGGGAGGAGGAGGTCGATGTCACCGCGAACGGGGAAGTTGAGGAATGAGAGCGATCGACTTGCGAGACGAACAAGAGGCTCGTGAGAGGGGGCCCCTGGGCTTCACTGCTTGGGTCCAGATGCGCTTCAAAGGGCCCTCCTTGGGGATGGATCCCTCGATCGTAGAAGCCCAGTGAGTAGTCTTTGAGGCTTTCTCGAAACGGATGATAAATGATACCGACGGCTTGGCGGGGCGCCAAGCCTGTCGTGGCTGCATATGATCGGGGCTTTCCTGTTGCAGCGACTAGCGCAAGGGTGGGCGGGGGTGGTGTAAGGGGGTCTGGGAATTGGTGGAAGGAGTTTCCATTTTAAAAGTGTGCTGCTTTCTATGAAGGAGACGCTATTTCACCTGTAGGTTCCATCCCTGCTTCAATAGATGGACGATTGCAATAACTCAATAGTACCTAGAGAAACCTAAATCAGTCGCAGTTTCAGTCGGTAACGAACGAGATGAGATGGCTACACTACCATGCTACAGTACTGGGGAAACGCGTGGTTGAAACGTAACTCCGTGGATGTACTAGTCCCCGTCGTGCACGAACACACTGTGTTACACAGCGATAGATTTCGTTAGCGTTTGGACGAACGCCGGTGACGTACGTGTCAAAATCTAGCTGAGTAAATTAGGTTTTGTGAATTCCTCACGCTAATCTGACTAAATGCTGCGGTGAGTTCTAGTGGGGCTACTACAAAGGCGGCGACGAATCGCTCGTGAGCCCGCGTCGCTGGAGACGGTGACAAACATCGCCCCCAGAACAGCAACCACAAGGAAACTCGTCGACGACGTTGCGGAGCTCTTTTCCACTGGACTGGGCACGCCCTGTCGAAGTTTCGCCGCCATCTGAGCAGCTGCGTGGACATCCACCGCTTTTGCATTGTTGACGTAAGTTGCCCCCACTCCATTGACCGCCTCCTTGTTCTCCCCAACCAGAACATTCTCGTTCTCCGCCTCGCCTTCTCCCTCGGAGTGCGAGTCGAATTCCCAGTCTTCAACAGCGTCTGGAGTTTCGACATCCTCTTCCTCGTCTTCTTCAGGGTACAGCTTCCAATCACCGCCCACAGTCTCCTCCACCTCCGTCGGATCCTCATACGGGACCCAGTGCAGCTGGCCACACGAGTTCGTGTCGTTCATCCAGCCTTCGAGCGAGATGTTGGCGAACTTGAGGTAGCTTTCGAACGACCGCACCTTGCCGAAGCCGTACTTCTCGTACTCGAAGGTATCAACTGGCCCCTTGAACGGGATCCCGAGGCGGAGACGCACGCGGTTGCGGGCCATTTTCGTGTCCAACTCCTTCTTCACCGGGTCCATCGGCGACGCCCAGAAGCTCGCCGGCTTCTTCGAGTAGTTGTGGTACAGTACGTTGCCCAGTCTACTCGGCGAGTACAAGTCGTAGCCGTACGTCCAGTAGTTGGCAGACCGCATGAACTCCTCGCCGTCCCAGAGCCACGGCGTGTGTGAGTCGATCAACACCCTGCGCTCTGCGTGGCACTTGCTGAACGAGTAGCCGCCGCCCCAAAGCGCCGCCATCTGCGGCATCCACGAGTCGCTGATCAAACTGGCGCCGACAATACGTGTCAAGCCATTCCCACCACGGACAGTAGTGCACAGGTGAGGGATCGAGTTGATGATTGCGTTGTCCCCGTTCTCCTTGACCATGCCGTCGTGTGTGTGGTGCGGGTACATGGTCATGACCGCCATCTCGTTGTCGATCGACGCCCAGTCCGCCAGGATGTTCTCGTCCCAGCGGTTCGTGAAGATGCTGTGGGCGTCCACTTGCAGACAAAACTCTTGGTCCCCCACCAACTTCTGCTGCAGGTGACGAGCCGTCGTGCACCCAGCCGACTCGGCCGCGTCGCGAGTGTCCACTGTGATCTGGGCCTTGTACCGGCACTCTTGGTCTTCGGGCCACTCCTCCTCCGCCATCTTGCAGTACTCGTCGAGACACGTCGGGTCTCCCTCGTAGATTTGCTCCAAGATGCCGAAGTGCAGCCGCTCCGGGTGCGTTGCTCGCTTCAGCGCCGTGAACAGGGTCTTGCCGCACCGATACCCGTCCCGGAAGACCGACGAGCCCACGAACATGTCGAAGGAGTCGGGGATTCGAGCTGGAGGCGGCCGCAAGTCGCGTTGGGTCTCGTCCAGCGGAATGTGCTGCACGCGCGGGTTCAGCTTGGCCGACTTGGTCCAGTTGTCCCAGTGGATGGTAGACTCATTGACGCCAGCGTCAGCTTCGCCGTCGGCTTTGAGTTGGCTGCTGGCGTCGCCGTCTGCGGTTGCAATCGCCAGGAGTGCTGCAGCACAAGTCACGAGTCGCAGCATGATCTTGGGGGCTGGGTCGGTGGGTGCGTAAATTAGAGACTGAGGCCAGGATGCAACGTAGGTAGCGCCCGCCTTTCACGACCGCTCGAGTGGGGTCGCGTACGTCAGCGTTCGTCTGTCGTGAAACGCTGAAGAAGTCCAGAGAAATAATACTATAAGCACGCTAGGAGGCGTGCAGCACCTTAACCTGCCAGCAAACTTTTACAGATAGTGCGTCCATGTTTCCAGGATGGAAAGAGAACTAAAAAAAGGATTTAGGACAATTGCACTTAACCTTGAAATTGAAACGGATGTGGCGGTGTACCCATCTCATTTCGTTCGTTACTCCAAGTCGATTGTCGATAGTCGATTGAAACCGCTAATTCGCTTCGAGAAAAACTCTCCTCTAAGCGTATAGAGGCGTCGCAAAAAAACAAAGCAACGTCGAGCATCGTACTCGCTGCTTGTCTGGTGAACCGGGACTTGAAGACAGCGAATGCGTTTGACATGTGAATAGCAGCGGCTGGATCCACCGTAGAAAACAGCGCATATTGAGGTACTGAAATAGAAATTAGTTTCCACGAACCAGCTAACAGCCTCATTGTACTTACGCTCCCCCCCCCCCTCTTCATCCCCAAGTGTACACAGCTAAACCCTTACGCTAGTCGCTGCAACAGGAAAGCCCCGATCATATGCAGCCACGACAGGCTCCGCGCCCCGCCAAGCCGTCGGTATCATTTATCATCCGTTTCGAGAAAGCCTCAAACAAAGACTACTCACTGGGCTTCCACGATCGAGGGATCCATCCCCAAGGAGGGCCCTTTGAAGCGCATCTGGACCCAAGCAGTGAAGCCCAGGGGCCCCCTCTCACGAGCCTCTTGTTCGTCTCGCAAGTCGATCGCTCTCATTCCTCAACTTCCCCGTTCCCGGTGACATCGACCTCCTCCTCCCGAACGATCGATCGATAGATCCACTGACTGACCGATGGCCTCGAGAAAACCTGCTGCCGCTGCAGCTCTAGCCGGCATCATCGCCGCGGGACTCACGTCTGCCGACGTGCCGATCTCCGTGCAGTACGACGCCACCTACGCGCTGCCAGAGGCTCGCGGCTTCCCCTGCTCCGGTGACGGCGCGGCGCCCGTGGGCCAGACGTGCCCCCAGGCGGGCGACGTCGCCGTTGGTGACTGCTACCCGTACCTGCCGTCCTTCAACGGAACCGACTGCGTGGCCCCCGTGGACGCCGAGTGTGTCTACGTGACGGAGGATACGTGGGGTTGTGCGTTTCCCTCGATGGGGTCTGGCTGGGGAACCAGCTACGACGAGGGCGTCCATACCGGTGGTGGCGACGAAGAAGAAGCCGGGTACACTGCATCCGGCCAGCAGGTCGGCTACGACACGACTGCGGACACGCCCCTCACTGTCAAGTGCGAGGTTGGCACGGATGAAGCCTCGACCAGTGGTGGCAATTCTACGCCCGCGCCCACCACGTACACTACCGAGTCGACGGAGGGTGGAGACTACGACTACAGCTACGACGATGACTACGACAGCACCCCGACGCCTGCGCCGACGGGTACGGTGAGCGGAGGCTATGGAGACGCCACCTACCCTTCCCAGGACGACTCGAGCGTGGACTACGGCACAACCGAGAGCTCTGGCGACTACTACAGTGCCTCTACCACCACCACTACTACTGCAACGGAGGGCGACGTGAGCTACTCGACCCAGTTGACCTCTGAGGAGACCACGGAGGGCGAAGAGACTACCGCGACCTACGGCTCTGCCAGCACCGGAAGCGCTGTCTACACGACTGAGTCGAGTGCCACCGAAGGAGACATCGACTACGGAACGTACTCCACCGGAAGCGCGACGTACACGACGGAGGCGATCACCTCTACTGAGGGAAGCCAAACTACCGTGGATTACAGCACTGGAAGCGCGACGTACCAAACGGAAGAAGGCCAAACGACGGTGGACTACAGCACTGACAGTGCGACCTACTGGTCTGGCGAGTCGACGGAAGGGAGCCAAACCTCGGAGGACTACACCACCGGCAGTGCCACGTACACGACTGGATCGACCACGACGGAGGGAGGGGACGCCAGCCAAACGGATGTGTACTACACCACTGGAAGCGCCCCCTACGTCACCAGCACGGAAGGCAGCCAAACCGCCATTAACGACTACAACACCGGGAGCGCCGTCTACTCGTCCGCATCAACCAGCACGGAGGGAAGCACCGAAGGCACTGAAAGCTACACGTCCAGCGAGTCGACCGACTACACGCAGACGGAGTATGCAACGTCGAGCACGGGCAGTGCCACCTACACGAGTGAATCGACCAGTACCGAGGGCAGCCAAACCACCACGGACTACGGCACCGGAAGCGCTATCTACGCGTCTGAATCGACCAGCACGGAAGGAAGCAGCACCGGAAGCGCCACTTACACGACCAGCGCTTCGGAGGGTGAGCAGACGACGGTGGACTACAGTACCGGCTCGTCGGCAAGTGGCAACACCGAGGGTGGGAAGACTGTGATTGACTATAGCTATGGCACCACCACTAGCACCAGCACCAGCACCTACGAGTCAACCAGTGCGTCTCAGGGCAGCCAGTCGACGGAGGACTATGGAACGAGCTCGACGGGATCAGCTGTGACTCAGGGCAGCGCGTCCGAGGAGGACTGTGGGTCTGCCTCGACGACTGACGGCAGCAAGACGACCACCGACTACAGCACCAGCGCCAGTGCCAGTGCCAGTGCCAGTGCCAGTGCCAGTGCCAGCAGCAGTGCCAGCACCTCGGGATCGGAGGAAGAGGGCAGCTACACGAAGGAAGACAAGACGACAGCGTACTATGGCTCCACTGAGGGCTCAGACAACTCGAACGGCTCGGATGAAACGACTGAGGGCAGCACCACGACGGACTACACCACATCCACCACGGAAGGCGGCGACGAGGAGCTGAAGACTGGCGGCAAGCACGGCAAGAAGATCGCAGGTGACTACCACGTTGACCCTCCCAAGGGATACCCCCCTCACGAAACTACCGAGGCTCCAATTGAAGACCCCAAGGCCCCCAAGGGATACCCCTCGGACGAATCGACTGAAGCCCCCAAGGAATACGAATCCACGGAAGCTCCAATTGAAGACCCCAAGGCTCCCAAGGGATACCCGTCGGACGAATCCACAGAGGCACCGAAGGGGTACCCCCCTCATGAATCTACCGAGGCGCCGGTCGAGGACCCTAAGGGCCCGAAGGAGTACGAGTCTACGGAGGCACCAGTAGTCGACCCCAAGGCCCCCAAGGGATACGAGTCCACGGAGGCGCCGATCGAAGATCCGAAGGCTCCCAAGGGTTACGAGTCCACGGAGACCCCGGCCGAGGACCCCAAGGAGTCAAAGGGTTACGAGTCCACGGAGGCGCCTTCCAAGTACCCGGGCGGACCTAAGGACCCAGTCAAGACCACCCTGCCCCCGGCTTACGAGTCGAAGTAGCCTGGGTACGCTACTGAGCCCCCGATGAAGATCGTCTTCTAATAGTCCGACCATCCACGCCATCAGCAAGACCGAAACGACTTCGACCACCAAGTGCACGTGAACGACCTGGCTCAAGCAAGACTGCTGACTCGCAGCAGTGATGCAGTTCAGATATCTTGCCGTTTTTGATGGCCAAGCTCGTCGTTTGCGCAGCACTATACATATATCTACATGTGTGAGCCTTCAGGCTCGTGTTGATAACTCAAACTCAATACACCCGTTCAAATTCACTTTTCTATGTTCCTTCATTGAATTCACGGCTTTCAACTGGCAGAACACCACGGGTGTACAAGCCCTGTACTTGGAAAATGCTGCCGAACATTTGCAATAAAATCCATTCGAAGACATTCCTACGCTGTTCGTGTATCACGAAGGACCGTCTCGTCCTCCTATGATATCCACTGTATCCGTGTAAGCCGTAAAGTACATGGATATCGCCGGCATATTCTTGTCTGCCATGTGCACTTTGCGGCCATCAACTAGTGAGTATGTTGCCCCATTTTGCGTTATACCCCGATAATAAATTTCATGAAATATACGATGGCACCTGTAACCCATCGCAAGATCACTGCAGTAGTGGTTGAGTATCGCCCTTGATCGATTTGTGTGTGTGGAAAACCTTTGCTGCCTCCTACATGTAATACCAAGCGACCAAATGGTAGCAAGAATGCTTCAAAACAGTTTGTAGCGCATTCATTTCGCACATCCAGCAGTTTATCCGAAGCATCACTCCGTGCGTTATGGGGGGGGGGGCAGCATCGACATGGCTTCGACGACAAAAGAATATATCAATCGAGCCCAGGATTCTCCGTTAAACGCTGGACCCTGGTCTGGGACCCTCCCTACCAAGCGCTTGTTGCGAATTATCGACTCGACTGATGCTGAGGCTGAGGCTGAAGAAAGAAAATGGAATCATCCCGTCTAGCGTTTACTCCTTTTTCAGCAAGATGGCGAATCCGGTCAACAAGAAAATCTCCGGCAACATGAAGATCAAGGCTTGGCTGAGCGCTAAAATGGACCCCAAGGCCGTGTACAAGGAGCTTATCCGATAGGTTTACTGGAAGAAGGAGTGAGGTGGAATCAACGAAGGGATATAAGCTCTGGCTTGCCTTCATCAAAGCCTGGAGAAAGAAGGGAGGACGGTACATGCCCTGAGACTCGAATGAAGGCATCACCACGCGGAAAGCATGTCAAGTTCTTGCCTAGAAAGTTTCGATCATCTATCATAGGTGATTGCTGTTTTCATGACTTCCCAATGGGATGTGGTTGGCAAGTAGCGTGCAGGTTGTTAAGTACTCGCATCCGCAGCCGATGGTCACCTTGACCCCACGATTGAGTGTCTGAATGGTCACCTTTTTGCTTTGAAGTATACAGAACGCACGACAGAACCAGCGCCAAACCGAATAACGTACGAGTTGCTGCTGCAGAAGCTTGAAGAGCTTGAGGCCACCTTGGCAGAATAAGTTCTTGGCAATTCAGCATTTAGCGAAGCGGCAATAATGTGTTGTTCTGCATACCGTTGTTAGCATCGGAATACATTCATTTCTTTGGTTTGTGCCTAACATTATACTCGCAGTTCCGGGTATCAGTACATGTAATTGTATTCGTTGTGAATTGTACGGTATCACCTTTCGTCATTTCAATTTAACGCTCGATCAACACAATCTGCAGTAGATAGGTAACATGAAAGTGAGAGAGGCTATACGAATTCAATCCTCTAACAACGGTCGAAAGAGTCGAAAGTATAGCAACAGCGAGGTAACCTGGCTCACTAGGCGCAGAGTTTGAAGAACACCAAGAAAGACATTGAGATGGTAGAGTACATCGGCGCCGTCATTTGGCCGAAAGCACCCTTCAGTACTTCAGAAATTCCAAGCATCGTTCAACGCTGACGTCGTACAAGTCCAACGGAAATCCGAATCCAACTCAGCCATCACAACACGCACGCATAGAGTCCGCGCAAATTTTTATCAGGTGGGTTGTGCCAGTCCATTGCTCCCTCCACTTCCTTCTCCTCCACACCGAATGACTCACGCGTAGTACATACAGTACAGTAGCTCAAGACTTGCCATTCCGCCGGTCGCTACCAACGCACGCACCTTGTGGCAACGGCGCAGCGTCAACTCCTGGCGCTGCGAGCTCCACAAGTTGCAGACGCCTCAACTGGCCTGACTACCAGCTACTGTATTGTAAGACAATGTGAAGACACCTCCACCCGTGTCAAACCTCACCAACCAGGACGCATGTGCAACGCTGCAGCGGCCTCAACAGCGCTGGCCCGAATCAACACCATCGGGTGGTCTCCGAGCTGTCCCCACATGCCACACAGCGTGGCGGCCGCGTGATCTCGCCGCACTCGCCAAGTCTCGCCGCGACGCTAACGCACATTACTCACTGTCCCTTCACTATCGCCGGAGCTGCAAATTTGATCTTGCTCGGTCAAGTCAAACTTTGCATCAGCATTCACCGCCTGCGGGGCTTTCGGAACGCTTTGAAGCGCTGGCGTCAGTGCCACGGTGGCGCGGCTTCGTCGAATGTCTCCGCGCTTGATGTGGATACTGTGCGAGGAATTTCCATAAATCAGTGATTTTCACTGAGATTTTACAAAATGATTGTGATAGCGTGAAACTACTGACTCAGTGCTTGGCAAATAGTAATATTACAGAAGTGCTTCTATACACAGTCAGATTAATATATTATTCCGATGCAATCTCTCGTTGCGTAAGGCGCCAGTCGATAGACACCACGACGAGGGCTGTAACCCACTTAAGTATGCTCTGAAAGGACCCCCCCCTTCACAACCGAGCAGAGGACCGCGGTAAGAGACTTATGAGAACAGAGTAACGTTGGGATTCGATATCCTTAAGGAACCGTATACTTTGTCTTTCTACGTTGTGGGAATTCGTCACTTTATGAGTCGCCAATATACTACTACCAGCCAGTCACCACATCGCAATTGCATTACTGTAAGGCGGCGCTGGTTCGTAAATATTCTATTCAAGTTGTTCCCGAAGCTAATCACGAAGCTAACGATCCGGGCTCAGCAAAATCAAAGAACCACTGACAGTCTTTCTAAAATAATTAACGTCGTATTTTTAAAGTTTGCGCAATATAAATAAATGCGTGCGCCTGAACTGGCAGTATTTGCTGCTATGAGCACTGCCCTCATTGCTACTCTGTCACCTTTATACTTGGCTTTACATGAACCTTTTTTAATCTAAAGCTGCTACCCATGCATAAAAGCCAATACATAGTGCAGACGACAATTTATTCTAGGAAATGCACCGTATTCTGGATCCGTTGAGCTCATACGCTTTGTTCGATCGCGAAAAAGCTGGACTGTGCCGGCGGAAGTGACCGGTGCGAAAAAATAATGGGGGAGTTTGGGCCTTGTATTTTGTCCTCACCAAGACAAACACTGAATACAGTTGCTACAATATTAGTGCAGAGGTCACGACAGTGTATGGACGATGGAAGACACCACCTGCAGAATGTTAGAGAAATGCAGCACGTGCAGTGTCGCTGACGTATTTTTGAGGTTTTTTTTTTGTTAAGAAAAGACTGATGAATGCGAAACGCTGCTGTGTGCGTCCATATATTTTCTACGGCTGGGTACATGTCTCTACTCTCTCCTGGCCTCTTAAAATTGGCAGTGGACGGCTGCAAAAGCCATTATAACCACCGGATACTAAGCGCAGCAAACCCCACACGGAAACCCAGTTTATGACTACCAATTGCGAGCATCCCACACCTTACCCACTAGGAAGGGGCCTTCAAGCGTAGCTCAGATGTCATGTATACGGAAGTGCCATGTAAATTGGGTCGCCTATCTTCTCCCCTTGTGGTGCCGTAGCAACCGGAGTAGATATTAATACAGTCAGTGATAATTTGATGTAGTATTGTAGTAGAAAGCCTCCACTACTATTTGTAGTACTACTATAATTCACAATTAACTTGAAATTTGTATGCACACGCCAGTACTATACTACTATACCTTCATCAGTGAATTTGGGTGAACGATCACAATCATTTTGTAAAATCTCAGTGACAATCACTGATTTATGGGATTCCTCATACTGTACAGTACATCGGCGGCAAAATATTCGCCGCCCATCGACCCACATCCATGAGAGATCCCAGACCAGGATCTTGGCTTGAAGTGGCGAGAATCTTGGAGCGAGCGAGAAGCTCAAGTCTTGAAGGACATGACTGCCTGGCAGCATATGCAGCATCAGCTAACGCCAAGTTCATCGAGAACCTTCTCGCCCAGCATGAGCCCTCGTCAGAGACCGGGCCCTTTGCACCCACGGTGGCCCAGGTGACCTCGCGGTGTGGCGCTTTTCCGTGAAAACCCCGCCGCTCTCAAGTGTAAAAGTGTCGAAATGGCCGTAAAAGTGGAGGAAGATTCACCGCCGAAGCTGAGCTGAGCTTTGCACTGCGAGATGCAGGAAACACGCAGCCGCACCATGGGGAACGCTCAGGTTTTCCCATGATTAACCGCGAGCTTTGCCGCGCTCAATTCTTATCATCGCACAGCAAAAAGAACCCAAACAGCGAAAAGATCAAAGGTCCCGTTCAGTAACTTTTCCGAATCCTATACAAACATTCATTCGCCCATGTGTAAAACTTTACGAGTATCAGTCACATTTCGTGAAAAAGCAGAAAGATCAAGAGAGTCGGTGCAAGGGCCACGTCTGAACGACACCCCCAGCTGGGGAGGTCACAGGCGCCACCAAAAAGCAGCCTCCACTGCTCAGCAGCTCATTCCCCGTTTCGACGCCAGCCGTCCACAAGTCTCCAGTAACTTTCCCCCCAAAGTACACACAGTATCTGATCCAATGGCCTTCACGTCGGTGCTCCAGGTCGCGGCCGTGCTGGCCCTGAGCGCGTCTTCGGGCGCCATGGCCGCGGACGACAGCGGCAGCCTCACGATGGCCGTGGGCACGAACGGCACGACGGTGCAGGCCGAGAGCGGCACGACCGAGTTCATGGGCACCGAGTACAACCCGGACAAGTGCGTGCTGCAGTTCCTGAGCCTCGAGTGCGACGACAACTGCGCCGAGCTCAACGGCTTCGAGCTCGAGTGCGTGTCCAAGGGCAAGCAGAACGGCAAGGAGAAGAAGATGTGCGAGTGCAAGGCCGATGACGTCGAGAGCTGCCAGAACTCGGCCAACCCGAACGCCACGTCGGGCTCCGTGCCGCAGTTCGGCGAGTGCAGCGACCAGCTGCAGTGCGTCGACTCGTACGGCTACATCGCCACGTCCACGGAGGAGGGCCCCATCTGCGCCGAGAAGCTCCACTGCGTGCAGGAGATCAACACGACGGCCACGGAGCCCGCCTCCATCTGCCACACGTGCATGTCGTGCATCGCCCAGAACGACGCGGCCGACAAGCAGCTCGCGGGCGTCAAGCGCTTCAACTGCTCGGCCATCTGCCCCCAGGAGATCCTTGACACGGTGGCCGAGCGCAACGCCGCGGGCGTCGGCATCGCTGACTCGTACTCGCTCACGGCCTCGTCCGCGGGCTCGGACGACTCCAACGCGACCTCGACGTCCTCGACCAGCGGCAGCAGCAGCAGCGCCGCGGGCTCCAGCGCCGCCTCGGCCGTGCCCCAGGCCAACCTCGCTGCCATTGTGTCGGCCATCATCGCCGTGGCTCTCGTTGGCGCCATGAACTAAGCCTAGAGGAGAGTAGTGAGAAGAGGAGAGAGAGAAAGTTACCGGCTAAGCAGTGTCCGGTATTATGTTATCAAAAAGAGCCAAGGCTATCGTTTACTGTGCGCCTCGTGTTGTCCCTCTTCCTTCTCTTCGTACCGAAGGCAATCAAAGTCTTCCAGTAAGACAGAAGAGGACCAAAGGCTTCGTTCTCGCTTCGAGTAGTACATTTTCAAAAAGTAATGCGAGGGGGGATGCTACATACAGCTAGAGCATTTGATACGCATGGCGACACGTTGGAAGGGTGGGTAGATAAACTTATCGCTGACTTGAGGCGATCACGACACGTGGAGCTCGCCTAGCCGACGCGTGATGTCGTTGAAGACGAAGCGCGTGCACCGGTCCTTAATGCGCTCATACTCCGTCGCCTGCAGGCCGATGCGTCGCGACACGGCGCGTTGTGCTTCCTCTGCGTCTGGGCTGCTAGGCGCCATCGTCGCGTTCGTGGCCTTGTCCAGGGGGCAGTAGCCCTTAACGGACACGTGTCGGACCGACAGAATGCCAGTGCCAGGCTCACGCCGAATGACCATGCCACCGCACACATTGCGTTTGATCGTCTTGCAGCCGGGGACTTCCACTGGCATCGGGTGCAGCGAGTCGTCGTCCACGTAGTCCCACAGGACCATGCCCTCGTCCTTGCTGCGCGACTCGCGGGTTAACACGCGAGCCTCCACCTTGATCTCATCAGCCTCGCGCGTCTCGTCCACGATCTCCAGGATCGGCTCCATCGACGCCGCCAAGTCCGTGTAAAGCACGCGCGACTTGGTCACTCCGTCGTCTTCGTCCTGGAACACTTCATCCACCGAGCGAGACTGGTACACCGATCCGGGATAGTACACGCCGATGGACCTCATGCTCGTGAACACGAGATCCATCAGAGTATCTAGCGTGCACTCGGGCGTCTCACGGAACAGGAAGACAGACGAGAACTCCTTAATCACGCGGCCGTCACCAGCGTCGTCCGTACTGGGGGCACTGTTCGGTTGGCCGAACAGCTCGCGCATCATGACGTCCGTGTATCCGCAGTCCAGCTCGAGGGCGTCGTGCGTGCCGTCGTGCAGCAGCTTGACCTTGCCCGAGTACACTTGGCCCGTAGCCAGCAGCCTCTGGGTCTCCGCCTCCGTGTCCTTGAGCACCAACTTGTTGGCCAGCTCCATCTTGCTCTGCGGGAAGTGGGCCACGTACTCCTTCCTCCGGGCCATCGCGTCTCTGGACGCCAGCGCCGTGTACGAGTGCACCCAGTCGTGGAACTTCATGGTCCTGGAGCTGGGCATGCCGCTGCCGCCCATCAGGGCGCGCATGCCGCCCAGGAAGGCCGTCTGCTGGAACAGCGCCTGCTTGAGCACCTGGTTGTTCTGCTCGGCCTGCTTCCTCTTGCGTCGCTGGGTCATGGCCTCCTCCTCATAAGCCACAAGCTGGTCGTTGTCCGCCAATTGCGCTCTCCGCTGCGCGCGCAGCTCGGCCAGCTGCGCCGTCAAGCGCACCATGTCCGCCTGTAGCGACTCCACGAGGCACTTCTTCTTCTCGCGGTGCCTCTGCACGCTCGAGGCGATCTGGGACCTGCGGCGCTGTTTCTTCTGCTCCTCCAGCGTCAGCGGCTCCTTCTTGACGGCGGCGTCCGCCACTTTCCTGCCCCTGCCGCGTCCTCTCGGCGCCTTCTTCGGTCCCTTCGTAGCGCTTCCAGTGAGTCGCGGGGCCACTGGCGCCGCCTCGGGGGCGCTGCTGACGCTGCTGGAGCTGCTGTAACCTGCTGGCATGGCGCCTGTGAACGGGGACGCCGGCGTGGCTTCACTCTGTCGCACTTGGGGGTTCTGGCCCGAATTCTGGGCCAAATGCTGCAAATTAGGCGTGAAATTGACGCTCTGCGGCGGCGGCAGCGCGCTCAACGCGTCGTCGATCAGCAGGTCGCTCAGGATCTCCCAGTCGCGGTCCAGATTGGGCGCCGGCAGCTCCGCCGACACGTCGTCCGACGCCGGAGATGCCGCGCCCTCGCTGCTGCTGCAGGCGGACGGGGAGCTCCACGTGTGGGACGCCGGCGGAGGCGGCGACGCGTACGAGTAGGCGGGCGCGTGGAACATGCGCGGGGGCGACGCTGCGGTGCCCGCGGACGCCTCGGGCAGCGCGAATAGGCTGTCCATGCTGGTGCTGGCCTGCGGATTGACAAATGACTTGGCAATTGTATTGACGGGATGCGCTCTATGTCGCCATTGAATCTGCGACAGCGGGAAGGTCTGGTTTCGGAAGAGGGATGGAGCCACACTGTGTATCGCGTTGTGTCTGGATAGCTTTGCAGTTTAAAGTATCTCTTAAAGCTCGATAATGGTGAGAAAGAATACATTCTCTTTTAATGTATGATGACAGGTTCTGCGATTAGACAGAGAATGCCGACACTTCAGTTTCTCTAATTCATAGCACATCATCTGATAAATCATAGCTCTAACATTGAGGCTTGTTCTATTGGCTGAAATCAATGGGATTCGAACACTGATTTGTCGCATATCAATCTAACCAGCAAAAAACCTCGTGGTTCCGATTGCTAAAACAACCGAAAGGGAGGGCTATTTTAACGAAACTGTGGGGCTGTATGGAACAACTGTTTAAAGTACTTTAGAATGATTATTTTAGTTTTGCGTAATTCCAACTAGCAACGACACAGCGAAAAAAACCTTAGAGGGGTCGTGGATACCTCCATTGCGAGCGTGGTAGTTAGATACTGCGTCGTGTTAAGCGCTCGTAAAAAATATACCTGGAAAGCCCGCACTTAGAGCTTTCGAATGCAGGTTTCGCAGCATCAATACAGTCATTACTTTTTCAGATATGCATTGGTATGTGAACTGTTAATTCTTTTCCGGACCGGAGAAGTACAGTAGTGTTTCTCACGGTTCGAAGGTAGAAAGAACTGAGACCCCCTTTGTAGTTCGGCAGCAGTAACATGCCCCATGCGTGGTCTTCTCGCTCATTTAGCCTATTGCTCAACTACATAGTGCGCTCATGTATGTGTAAATGTTATACGTACCCTGCAGCATGCTGTGGCAAGTTGTCACATGCTTTCGATGCAATGGACTCACTGCTAGGTGGTCGTCGAAGGTCAGATTGACCCCGCGACGGTCGATCCGCTCGACCCCAGCAGCCCCATGCTATCTGATCTACCGAAAGCACCTGGGGAGGGCTCATATACGTCGGGGGACGTCAGATACCGCTGCCGTCGCTCCTGGGGCGCTTCCGGTAATAGGTGGTAGGCTTCTTGCTGCTGCCTGCGCTATACTGCACCAAAATCGTGGCAGTATGGAAAGGTGTCGGCAGCAAGATAGCAGCCGTATTTTAACCAATCACAGCCCATATCTTTTAAGATTTGTAAAAACGCTATCTTGCTGCTGCCAGAACTGAGACCCACTATTATTATTATTCCCGCACCTTGTCACGGCATGCTAATGTGCTTCGACTTGTCTGTGCCGAAGAGCCCGAAGTGCTTCTCATACTCGGCTCCAGTGTAGCTTACGGTCGTGTCGTACATCATGAACCAGTACGACTGGCCCTTGCCTGCTGCAAACCCGTACACGTAGTCGTAGAAGTACTGCGTCAACGCACCAATCGAAGGGACGTTGCCGGCATAGCTCTCACCAGCGTACGGGAACCCTGTCTCGGTCAGACGAAGCTTGCTGGATCCGAACTTGGACGTCATTTGGCCCCACTGCGCCTCCAATTTCTTCAACGAGGACTGCGAGCCAGGCGTGAAGAACGGGTAGATGTTGACTCCGATGACGCTGCATTCGTTCGCCAACGTCCATGCGCCCGGAGCGTTACGCCACTCATTAATACGCTGCACAGAGCCAACCGGTGTGTTGCCCACGCACTTCTTCACTCGCCTGATGTATCCGACGATCTGTTCGGCTGAGTACGTGCCGAAGCCGCCGTTGCGCAGGTTCTCGTTGCCGACGTACACAGCTTCAACCGCCCAGGCGTTCCGCTTGTAGCCATCACAAACCGCCTGAATCTAGGCGTCAATCCGCTGCGCGTTCCCCATTTGCACGCCCACAGCGACGCGGAGTCCGGCGGCTGCTGCCATGTCGACGACGTTGACGCCGCTCATCAACGCTTCGAACGTGCGGATACTGGAGAAGTACTGGGAGATGTGGGCCATGTCGGCGGCGAGCACGTTCCAGTTGACGGTCGAGTGGTGCCAAGGCGCGTAGCAGACGCCGGTCGAGAGCTTCCTCGCATCTGTAGTGCTAACAGCAAGCGTGGAGGCTACGGCGAAGGTAGCGAGCTGGAGTAAAGACACCATTTGGGATACGTCGACTGGGGAATCCTGGACCTGTACGGGGCGAGGAGTTTTGTGGAATGACCTCGAGCTGCAGTGGCAAGAGACCGACTGAGCGATCGCCAGGCTGAGCCAGGTGCCGTCTACTGTCCGCATCGTGTAAGTAGCCGCCAACCTTACGGTTATCTATGATTATGATGAAGAATCAACTTGGGGTCATAGAGTGCAGCATGTGGCCGCCGCAATTTTGCCCGGATAGTAAGGTTTTCGATCGCCTTTTATCCACGAGCAAAGAAATGAGGGAAGGTGGGCAACGGCTTTCGCTTCTGAGCATCAGGAAAGGGCGACTGCGTTCGCATGAAACGAAGATCTAAAGTAGTGGCCCCAGATAGTTAGGGAGAAGGCGAATAACGGCGCGGCTCGGATCGTGCTCGCGACTGCACTTTGCTTTAGCCAGTTCATGATTACCAGTCTTTCAACTGCTGGTGACTCTACCGCTTGATGCTGATAATGAGCGCTCTGTATATCCAAAGTACAGGTGCGCGTGTGTGGAGGGGGGGGGGGGAGCTCTACTGATAGACCGGATCTATTAGGAGATAACATTTAGGGGGAGATATCTTGGGAGGAAACTCCAAAACCCGCATACTTGAGTTTCAAAACAACAAAACCCGCATACTTCTACAAAACCCGCATACTGGCAACAGATGTCCGTAGAATCAGAAACACTTCGGTTGGGAGCTGTAAAAAAATATAATATAAACGTATGCAAGTTCTCCTTCCTCTCTCTCACGCACAGCTAGCTGGAGCTGCGTTCGTGTTCAAGTCAAACGGGTCCTTCAAGAGGTCGTCGTGCTGGTTCGTGGAGTGGAGCCGGTCCTTGCAGCCTGGGACTTGTGTGAGCAGTCGATCTGGTGGTAGTCAGAGGCGAACTGGTACTCGCACTACAGGAAGTGCTGGTAGTCGGGGTAGTGCCGCTGGTCGAGTTCGTGCTGGTAGTGCAGGTAGTCGAGGTAGTCGGGGTAGTGCAGGTAGTCGGGGTAGTGCTCCTGGTGGTGTTTACAGCAACCGCGCCCACAATCTGAGGCGGCTTCTTGCATGTTTTGCGATTGTGGTTGGATTCCCCGCAGTTTGTGCAGCGTTGAGCACGAGTCGGTCTGCTTTCACCAGCACTAGGGATTCGTTTGACGCGCTTTCTTCCACGGGAAGTTTCCTTTCGCTGGGCAGGTAGGAGCTGGGCGCTAGTAAGCTCGGTGGAAGCGGGGATCAGTACGGATGCTTCGGCAAACGCCTTTGAGTAGCTTGACTTGAACACGAACGCAGCTCCAGCTAGCTGTGCGTGAGAGAGAGGAAGGAGAACTTGCATACGTTTATATTAACGTATAATAGCAAATAGTACACAGCGGTCTATTGTTATAGACCGCCCTCCAGAGCATGGGAGGGTGTTCTAAATGATAGGCGTTCAATTAAGACCGCGTTATATTTCATTCAAGTCAACACGATTTCAACCATCAATGCCAGTAGATGAATTGAATTGTTAGCAGCTAGATCTAGCTAAGTGGAACCTACTCTTCGATCCAGACTTCATCAAATGCCTCGAGCAGCTCGTCTACAGCGTCACTGGTGTCGTTGTCAGTAACCGTTTCGTTGCCATGAGCTTGCGCACCCCAAGCTGTACGGAATCGGGGCCCATACACGTCATGCTTGGCGATGAACCAGTCCTCCGAATTGTCGTAGAAGCCGCACTTGCCGATGCTCTTGTGCACGCAGCTTGGATCTCGTCTCGCTTGCGCCACCAATCTCGGAAGCATGCCGCCGAGATACGCCACCCGCGTTGCCGAAAGTGGGCCTCGGCACGCGAAGGCACGCCGCCACCCTCAGTAGCTATCCAGTCGATCGCTCGCTGCTTGATACTCAACTCGACGCTCTTAGCATTTTGGAGAATGAAGTCGAACAGCAAGGTTGTGCTTGGCTCCGACTACGAATGGCAACCTCTATGAATTCACAAACAGTAGTCAACCTGAACGATAGTGCAGCTGCTGCGGTGGTCATCTTGCTTTGATGGTGTACGACGGTGTTCTATTCGAGGGCGTTCTATATGATGGTGCTCTAGTAGTTGTAGAACGCCCAACAGCAGGGCGCTCAATTCACAGGGCGTTCAAATACTTTACCGCGTACTATTCGGTATTATACGTTATATTTTTTACAGCTCCCAACCGAAGTGTTTCTGATTCTACGGACATCTGTTGCCAGTGTGCGGGTTTTGTAGAAGTATGCGGGTTTTGTTGTTTTGAAACTCAAGTATGCGGGTTTTGGAGTTTCCTCATATCTTGGCAGCCTTGGTACAGTCGACAAGGCCATAAATTGTCCCAGACCGTCGAAAGCGCCAGAAACGCCGACAACAGTTCGTCGAGCCCGAACGAAGCAGCCACCGTGCACGAATCAAGTCGCCAGCAACCGACGAAGAGGCCCTAGAACGTCAGCTATTTTTTGCTCGCCTAAAGGTTCATCTTCACTTGCTCAAGCATCCGCTTTGAGTGAACAATCAGAACTGAGACCCACTAATATTAGTGAATAGTGGGTCTCAGTTCTGGCAGCACACTAATCTAAAGAGTCAATCGGAACGACGTTGTCCGTCACAAAAATCGTCACGCTTATTCACTAAGTACGAATAGCTGCCGAGCGCAGCGAAGGCGGCTCCGTCGCCGAAGGCGACCCCCACCACACTGAGGATATTGCGGGGCCGCAGGACCCGCCCCGGCCGCTGTATTACTAACCTAACATTGAGAGTAGTGCAGCGAGCCGACGAGGCGAGCGGAACGGGTCCACTACTGCCGTAGCGAAGCGTAGGCAGCCTGCCCCAATAGCGGAGCGAGTTTAGCGAGCCCAGCGTCTACCAACTCAAATTCCCCGCCGCGTAGCGGCGGCGCTCGGCTAGTCTAAAGAGTCAATCGGAACGACGTTGTCCGTCACAGAAATCGTCACGCTTATTCACTAAGTACGAATCTCACTAAGTACGAATAGCTGCCGAGCGCAGCGAAGGCGGCTCCGTCGCCGAAGGCGACCCCCACCATACTTGGGATATTGCGGGGCCGCAGGACCCGCCCCGGCCGCTGTATTACTAACCTGACATTGAGAGTAGTGCAGCGAGCCGACGAGGCGAGCGGAACGGGTCCGTCGTTGCCGTAGCGAAGCGTAGGCAGCCTGCCCCAATAGCGGCGCGAGTTTAGCGAGCGCAGCGTCTACCAACTAAAATTCCCCGCCGCGTAGCGGCGGCGCTCGGCTAGTCTAAAGAGTCAATCGGAACGACGTTGTCCGTCACAGAAATCGTCACGCTTATTCGCTAAGTACGAATCCCTTGAAATATGATATGCTGCCGAGCGCAGCGAAGGCGGCAAGCGGCCCCCAGAAAGGAACCCAGAAATGGCAAAAGCAACATTTTGCTGCCGAGCGTAGCGAAGGCGGCATATTGGCCAATAATCGTAATTAAAATGATTGGTCTATACTGTGTGCGGTAATAACCACCGTTTCACTTCTCCAATGGACCCGTTCAGCTGCGCTACCTGCAAGGCGCGCATCGTGCCACCACCGCTCGGCATGGACCGCCTCGAGCTAAAGGTGTGTGGGTGCTGCAAGGCCCTGCTTGCCGGTAGCGCCTATGCGAAGCCCGACGCCAGGACCGGCGCTCGCCGTTGCAACGCGTGCGCCAACGGGCCAGAGGTGCTGCAGTACTGGCCAGACGTGAGCACGCCCGTGGTGCCCACGCCACCGGAGCCGCGGCCAGACCCACGCCAGGAACGCATGGCCCTGGTGGCTGCGACCATGGGCCCGCTGCCGGAGCCGCCATCTCTTCCTCCCAGCGGCGAGAAAAGGCCGCGCAGACGCGCCGGCAAGCGCGTCCGCAAGGTGAACCGCTACCGGGCGAAGCACAACAAGAAAGTGTAACATAAAATAGAGCGTTATCATTGGCTGAAATTTGGTTTTTGCTGTGGATACTTAGTCGTTAATTAGCTGCTACTTAGTTTTTGTTGACCACACCAACTAAGTGGTCCACTTTAGATAATACTTTTTGGCGCCATTTTCAAAGCTCGAGGCGCCGGCAGCGAGAGATCAGACAAGGTACGCTGCGTGTATGCATGTAATACTGCATATTAGCCTCCGCCACTACACACAGATAATCCGAGGCTCCTGGCAAGGGCCCTTAAGGTCCCGGCGCTGGTTATAGGGCATTTCGCCCAGCGTAAGCTGGGAGGTACTGTGCAAGGGGCCCCGGCCCACCGCCCACTCTGAGCGAGAGCACAAATAGCGCCTGCCTTTTGGCCATAAATGTTACTAAATCAGTACCCGCCAGTTGAGCCGAGCTATTTAAACCAATCAGGGTCGGTTAACCTGTACGGGGCAAAGGATATCGCACGAAGCCACTCAGTACTGCCCGGCCGCCCAACCCGGACCTGCCGACTTTTAAAATGACACCGCTCCGGGCCGTCAGGCCTGTGACTGTGGGTACGTTGTCGGTTACTTCGTTAAGAGATAGTAAACCTTGATGGGAGCAAGCGCACCCGGGTAGTACGAAAAGACGTCCACAAGCTATTCGGCAATAGAACGTTTACTGCTGCGTGCAGTGTGCTTGGGCTTTATGTCTAATGCGTCACGTTTACGTGTTCGCAGGCATGGCGCGAACTAAACGGAAGAGGACTCGCGCGGAGATTGAACAGGCGTGGAGGGACTGCCAGCTCGCAAATGGTCCTCCAAGTGAGCAAGAAGAACCCGCTGCAAAGCGACGAAGGCTCAGTCGAATTAGTAGTCACAAGAGCAGATTAAACAAAGAATTGGCCGCTCTAAACGATGAAGGAGGTCGCCTGAGTGATATTCCAGTACAAACCGCGAGTGCGCAAACCATGAGAGATAACGCAGCTGAGCGGCAGCGCACACACCGTGCGGGTATATCGCAAGAAGAACTAGACTCTCAGCGCGAGCGGAACACCCAGCGCCGTCGAGAGTTACGTGCTGGACTCACTCCCGAGCACGATCAGGAGGAAAACGATGAAGAGCGTGTTCGACGCAAAGAGGAGCAGGACGAAGCGCGAAAGGAAGCTGCTCGGATCCGTCGCAAGTGTGTTCGTCGAGGTCATGCGCTTACTAACCACGAAAACTTTAACAAGTCCAAGGTATCGGGCAAGAACATATCAAACGGTCATCACGTGCTCCCCGCGATGTATGAGTGCGGCTTTTGTGGAGCTTGGAAGTGGCCCGGCGAGTCGGAGGTGTCTTGCTGTCTTGCGGGGAGAGTGCGGCTCTCTCCGTTGCTGCGTGTCCCGTTCTATCTGCTTGAGTACTACAAAGATCCGGAATTCAGGCGATTGATCCGAGCCTACAACCAGGTTTTTGCGTTCACCTCGATCGGAGTCGCGCGTAGTGACGGTGTTCGCGTTCGAGGGGTGCGGGAGGATACTTCAGTCCAAGGTCAACGCGGTGTGTACACGTATCGAGTCCAAGGCGCTATGTGTCATTACTTGGGGTCTCTGCTTCCGCGCATGGAGCAGAATGGTGTGGACTTCACCCCAGCCAAGTTTGCGCAGATTTACATCGTGGACGACGATCTGAAAAAGAGAGCGGAGCGCCGAAAGGGCATTTTTCATGAGCTGGATGTGGAAAAGCTTACGACACTCGAGCGGATGATGAAAGCTTACAACCCGTTCGCTCAGCAGTTTCTATCGCACGCAGACAAGCTCCGGCAGAGCATTGAGGAAGGAAAGAGTGTCCTAGACCTGAAGTATGAGCTCCATGCCGACAAACGCAGGTCGCGGACTACCAACTTGCCCACCGTGAACGAGGTTGGAGCTGTCATCGTTGACGACGGAAACTTTAACAAGGAGAGAGACATCGTATTGCACACGGCGCGGAACAGCCTCCTTCGCATTTTCGAAACGAACCCGATGTATGATCCGCTTCAGTACCCGTTGTTGTTTCCGCGGGGTGAACTTGGGTGGACATACACAGACCAGTACGCCGATGGTAAAGAATATCGCCGTAACACGAAGATGTCTCTTCGTGAACACGTTGCTTACAGACTGTTCCCTAAAGAGGATGGTTCTGTACTGCACCAAGGAGGGCGTCTGTTTCAGCAGTGGTGCGTCGACCAGCGGGCAAAGGTGGAGCAAGAAACGTTACGGTGGATATCGAACAACCAAAAAACGCTCCGGGCCGATCTGTACACGGGTGTCAAGGACGCTTATCTGAATGAGGAGCCGACTGAATTGGGCGATGTCGACGCGACCTTTTCTGAGTTCAATCGCAGCACTCAAACACTGGAGCGCGAGCCAAACTTTCTGAACCGCATTGGGCAGAAAATTATCCTTCCTGCGACATTTACCGGTGGCCCCCGTCAGATGTATCGGTCGCCAAGATTCTATGGCTATTGTTCGTGAATTCGGCAAACCGGACGTTTTTCTGACAAAAACTTGCAACCCCGAGTGGGAGGAGATTGTTAGTGAACTTCCTGAAGGTCAAACAGCTCAAGATCGCCCGGACATTGTTGCTCGCGTTTGGGACCAAAAGCTTCGGTCACTTCTGGTTGATTTGGACGAGGGGGTGCTGGGACGCGTTCTGGCTCGGATTCACGTGGTAGAGTTTCAAAAGCGGGGTCTTCCACACGCCCACATACTCATCATACTGGCCGACGAGGACAAACCACGTGCGCGCGAGATCATTGACAAGTTGGTCTCCGCTGAAATACCAGATGAGGCTACAAACCCCGAGCTGTACAAAACGGTTATGACTTGCATGATGCACGGTCCGTGTGGAAGTCAGAACCCAAACTGTGCCTGCATGAAGGACGGCCGCTGCTCGAAAGGGTTTCCTAAGCCTTTGATCGAGGCCACTCGCGCCAACGTTAACGGATACGCTGAGTACAGGCGTCGTCGTCGTCCTGCGGGTGTGCTAAAGTTTCGCAACCGTGAGTACGACAATGAAACTGCCAATCAGTGGGTTGTACCCTACAACCCCTACCTCTCTCAGAAGTACAACTGCCACATAAACGTCGAGGTGTGTACCGGTATCACAGCCGTGAAGTATCTTTACAAGTACGTGTACAAGGGTTCAGACAAAGCTGTACTCACTGTTCAAGCAGTGCGAAATTGTTCTCAGGGGGGCTCGAACCCACGCGACGAACCAAACGAGGTGATTCGACACCTGAATGCTCGGTATATCGCCCGTTGAAGCCTGCATGCGTCTTCTTGGACAATCCATTCAAGGAAAGACCCATTCCGTGGAGCAGCTTACTGTGCATCTGGAGGGAAAGCAAGTCGTTGTGTTTCAATCTGACGAGGATCCAAACGACGTAATTCGGCGTGGTGGTGACACGATGTTGACGCGATTCTTCGAGCTTTGTGCGAGCGATGCACCTGAAAACCAAATAGCGAAGACGATGCTGTATCAAGACATCCCACGGAAATTTTGCTGGAAGGACAAGCGGTGGGTTCGGCGTAAAAATTACCAGGCTGCACTCGGAAGAATGATTCACGTGTCCCCGAGAGACATCGACCGCTTTCATCTCCGTGTGATGCTGAGTCACCGCAGGGGCCCGACTTCATACGAGGATTTGAGGACGGTGGACGGTAAACTGTGTGCTAACTTCAAGGAGGCTGCGGTTCGTGCGGGTTATCTTGACAATAACGCGGAATGGTACGCCTGCATGACTGAGGCCGCGAGTTTCGAGATGGGGAAACAATTGCGCCAATTGTTCGCTACAATTTTGGTGTATTCCATGCCAACTAATGTTCGTGCATTGTGGAACCGGTTCTTCGATGATCTGTCGGAAGACTTCGCCCGCACGCATCACAAGGTGATGGAGCCGATTCGAACCCACGTCGTTATGTTCAAGACTTTGAAAGACATTCACGATCTCCTCCAGGTTAGTGGGTACAGTGTGGCCGACTTTGACCTTCCTCCTTTGAAGCATTTCCCGGAGTTGGTGAAGGATTCGCTACTACAAAACAGCCTTATTCGTCGCGAGTTAACTGCTTACAACAACGCGGCATTGGAAGACATCGTTCGGACGGAAGAGCAGCTGAACGCCGGCCAGAGGGAAATTTACGACCAAGTCATTGGAGCGGTCAATCAACCGGAGATCAGCAACAAGTTGTTCTTCATTGATGGTCCTGGGGGGACTGGGAAGTCTACTTTACTTCGGAATATCCTTGCACGGGTGCGTCTTGATGGGAAGATAGCCATCGCGGTTGCATCAAGTGGTATTGCGTCTCTCCTCTTAATGGGCGGACGGACGGCGCATTCAACATTCAAGATCCCGCTGAAATTACACGAGCATTCCACCTGCTCCATATCCAAACAGTCTCACTTGCGAAAATTTATTAAGAGAGCCAGCTTGATAATCTGGGACGAGGCACCCATGACACATCGCCACGCGTTCGAGGCTGTGGACCGCACCCTTCGGGACGTGATGAACAACGACCGCGAGCCGTTTGGAGGGAAGGTCTTTGTTCTATCGGGAGACTTCCGGCAAATTCTGCCTGTTGTTCAGAGGGGGACGCCTGCCGAGACAATTGATGCTTGCCTCAAGATGTCACCGCTATGGCGTCATTTTCAGCAGGTCCACCTCACCGAAAATATGCGTGTGCGCTCCGCGGATGACGGTACGAGTGCCGAAGACATGCAGGAGTTTTCTGATTTCTTGCTACAAGTTGGGGAGGGTAGACACGAGGTGAACCCGACTCTGGGCGGGGATTACATGAAGATACCAATCGACATGCTCATTGAAAACCCTCCCGACGAGCCCAACCAGGACGCAGACATTAACCCAGACGCCATCCCACGAGGAATGGAACGAATGATCGATTACATGAACGCCGACGTGAACAACCCCGAGATTGCGACCGACGAGTACTTTGCAAACCGAACCATTCTGACGACTACCAACGCCATGGTACATCGTATCAATGCTGCGGTCTCGGAACGACTACCGACCACGGCCCGCGAGTATCTGTCAGTTGACGCGGTGGAGGACGACATGAGCGGCGATTTTTTTGAGCAGGAGGTGCTTCATACGATCAACATCAACGGAATTCCGCCACACAGACTGATACTGAAGGAGGGGTTCCTATCATGATGATGAGGAACTTAAATCCTGATCTCGGTCTGTGCAACGGAACGCGCTTACGGGTTGTGAAGCTAAAACAGCATGTCATTCACGCAACCATTATGGAGGGAGAGCGCAGAGGCCAACACGTACTCATTCCGCAGATTGTATTCGTAAGTGAAGATGACACTCGCGACTTTCCGTTTCGGTTACGCCGTAAGCAGTTTCCTGTGCAACCGGCGTTCGCCATGACAATTAACAAGGCTCAGGGACAAACCGTGCTGAATCTGGGACTGTACCTCGCGTCACCATGCTTTTCACATGGACAGCTTTATGTGGCTCTCTCTCGCGTTACCGCGCGTTCCAAGTTCAGAGCTCTCATAGAGTATCCAGACTTAGAAGAAGATGACGGCGCGTACACCAGCAACATCGTGTATAGACAAATTTTTGATCTATAGACAGCTTTATAATACATATCCTTTGGTTTTACAGCTGCTATCTAAAGTATCAATCAGAACGACGTTGTCCGTCACAGAAATCGTCACGCTTATTCACTAAGTACGAATCTCACTAAGTACGAATAGCTGCCGAGCGCAGCGAAGGCGGCTCCGTCGCCGAAGGCGACCCCCACCATACTGAGGATATTGCGGGGCCGCAGGACCCGCCCCGGCCGCTGTATTACTAACCTAACATTGAGAGTAGTGCAGCGAGCCGACGAGGCGAGCGGAACGGGTCCACTACTGCCGTAGCGAAGCGTAGGCAGCCTGCCCCAATAGCGGAGCGAGTTTAGTGAGCGCAGCGTCTACCAACTTAAATTCCCCGCCGCGTAGCGGCGGCGCTCGGCTAGTATTAGTAATGTCAATTCACCTTTGAGGAAATGATATCAAAGCTGCTCGGGACAGAATAGTTAGAGCATCTCCAACGGTAGTGCAACTTGCAAAATTGATAAGGCTCTTGCTACAGACACCGGAAAAAAACACCCAACGAAAAAAACACTAGGGGCCTTCCCGCTCTTGCACAGCCGGCCGGGGATGGATGTCACGGCCCTCAAATAGCGAAAACCTCAAAGTGCTCCAGGGAAATGAATGCCTTCAATCCCCCACGAAATCGATGAATCTGGGGTTGGTCTCAATGGAAAGAGGGAGGAATAGCCTAGCCTAGGCCTGGGTCTAAAGCGCACCGCTCCAGGCCACGCTCTCGCTTCACAGGCATCGAAATAGCAGTGTTGGGGGATCTGGTTTCACCTCCCCTCTACTGTCTCTGCACCCGGCCTCGGCTATACGAAATCATGCCAGCACACACTTAGTGACACCGGAAAACACACTTAGAGTCTACAGCTTTCCGGTGTCAGCAGAAATTTTCAATTGATAAGGCAAAGTGAATGGCCGATTAGCAACATAAACAGGACGAACACGCTTGAATATTTTTGCAATAGTCAGCTTCCCCAACGGTATTGCAACATTGCGTTGTGAAAGCGGGTAGCCCTCCCTCCGCAATGACCAATACAGAGTAGCGCAGCTAAAGTTATCTGCGGCAAAGGCACCACAATACTGCTATTGGTAAATATGGAGTTCTTCAGGTCAATAACGACCCGCCGTTGTTTGTAGTATGCGTTCGGGACAGCCAGTCATTTGCCCTACATACTATAGCAACTGCCAGTAAGTCCGGGTGCTTCCACTCATCCTGTATACCTATAAAACTACCAGTATGTGTCTTGTGAGAGCGTTGTTTACCTCTTTCAGACGGGTGCACGCGCTGGAAGCGCCCGCAAATGCATACTTTTGCCTTGCACTTTGCGTGCAATAGCTGGCAGGTCGTAGTGAATAGCAGGCCGATAATCACTACGCCATCCGGGAATTGCACTATCGATTTCAGCGTGTTACTTCAGCACTACTTCTGAACCCCTATCACTTCCCCGTTGGGGATGATTTTTTTGCAATTGTGCAAATATCATGCAATTCCTTGAGTTTTGCACTACCGTTGGAGATGCTCTTACGCACTGTCGAGCTCGACTGTCCAAAGTTGGTCTCGTTCCTTAAAAGAGCACAAGGTCGTTCTTTTTTCTTGACGTGGAGGGGACGACCAGTAGTGCCATGGTGTTGGACTTCTTTCGTCAAAACCCAAAGACCTCACATGAATTCAGTTTATGGTTCAACCAAGAAGAAAGAATAACAACAAGACGAGGTGTTAGTCTGATAACGAATCCCTTCAAATTGTTATCCAAGTTAGGTGTCGAAGTAGCTTCCATAGCGCTGCTTTTTAGGCAGCGCAATGGTGAGACGTCATTGTCAGCCCGCGGCTCTCTCAAACAAAGAGATCCACGAGAATCCAAAGCAGTAGCGTATTTGTTGCAGCAACTTAGAAGAAGATCTGCACCGGGGGACCCATGGTGGACTTGAGGTACAGCACCTTGATGTTCTGCCAGTTCTTCTTCAGCAGCGAGGCCAGGAAGTTGGCGGCCAGCTGCGTGTTGACCACGATCTGGCTCTTCTCGAGGCCGACGTGGCCGATGGCGACGTTGAGGCACATGACCTTCTTCATCTGGAACTTGATGGTGGCGCGCACCTGCTCGGCCTTCTCCGTGAGCGAGTCGTTGCCCGTGACCAGCGTGGGGAACTTGCCGGCCTTGTTGAGGCCCGGACCTAACAGACGCGGGATCTGCTTGATCAGGGTGTCCGAGGCCAGGAAGGCGTCGTACTTCTTGGCGAACTTCTTGATGACCTTCTTGTTCTTGTTGAACTTCTTGAGGTCGTCCACCGTCATGTACTCGAAGCCCTCCTTCTCGGCCATCTCGCAGTGGACGGCGTTACCGAGCACGCAGATCTTCATGTTGGGGCGGGGCACGGTCGGCAGCTTGAACGTGCCGCTGAAACGCTTGTCCTTTTGCGGGTCGTAGTTCTTGAGCGCGATCTGCAGCTCGATGGTCTCGTTGAAGTTACGCTTCTTGCCCTTGAGCTCCGTGCCGTTGATGGTCACGGTCTCGCCGGCCGAGAAGGCCAGGATGTCGTCCACGGCCTGCGACAGCAGCTCGCTGTTCAACTTGCTCATGCTTTCCTTTGGGGGTCGGGCGCTTCTTCGACGGTCGATTCAAAGGGAGAATGAGCCGGAGACCGGAGGGGGGCCGAGCGCACAGCTTTTGGTTGGCTGGAAAAGAGGGTGACCGGGTAGTCATAGGTGTGTGGTATGTAGTGACCCGGTCGTCAAACTGAGCATTCGTACTTTGTATGAAATGGTAGGAAGACAATACATTACGCCTCGATGCATTTTGGACAGAAGTTAATGTATGTAGAGTGGACGGAAGTTATAGCCCCAGCAGGGGTAGTGCACGAGCGCGTAGGTAGAGTGCGAGTAGAGCGGCGTAGATCGCCCAGACGACGACCGTGGCCAGCACGGCGTAGCTCACGGCGAAGGCACTGCAAGTCTCGTACTCGCAGACCTCGAGGAACACGGGCGCACTCATGGAGCAGTACATGTAGCTCTTGTCCTTCCTCTTCTGCCTCAACAAAGCCTGCTTGGCCTGCTTCTCCTTGAGCGCCCATGTAGCTACGGCGCCCTGAATCTTCTGCATTTCCCGGTACTGGATCTCCTCCTCCTCGATGGAGGACTGGCGCGCCAGCGACGTCATGAGCAGCTCCTCGTCCTCTTCGTCGTCTTCGTACTCAGCCTCGTCTTCCTCGTCGCTGACGTTCTCCACGCCGTCCACGCCCTCCAGCACGTCAGGCGAACCCGGATCGGCGTACTCGAGCTCCAGGTCGGGGGAGCCAATGGGCGACAGGAACTGCAGCTCCTCCTGATCATCCGGGTGGCGGCCGGTGGCGTCGAACAGCTCGAGCGACTTGCGGCGACGCAAACCACGCCTCGCCGGGTTGTTGAGGTGCGTGTGCTTGAGCTCGAGGTGCGCGGCCAGGCAAGACTTGCACACTACGTCCATGCAGTGCTTGCACTTCTTCTTGGAGCCGAACACCTTGAACTTCTTGCCGCATTCGTCGCAGGCGCTCGGGGAGCCCATCGTGGTATCAGCAGACGCGGGGGCGCTGTGTTGACGGTAAATGGGCCAGTTTCTACGTCGAGGGGTCAGTTGACGCAAGGAGTCAACAACAGACGGCGTGGCTGGCATCGGAGATCCGCGTAGGTATGTGTATGGGTTTAGTGGGCTATTTGATGCGAGTGCCGCGCCCTGAGGTGGCCCTGCGCGGAAGTATGGCAATGAGGCATGCCACCAGCACCAAAGCGAGCTGCTTATGGCGGTATTACAGGACGCTGCACAGGACTGGAGCTGCGAGCGTAATCGCAAAAAATATGTATGCGAACGTGCAACGAGTTCACAAAGCTGACAGGTGCAGGAGGCTCCTGCAGGGAAACAGAGCTCGCAGCATGCCGGCTGGGTGATACCGTCGTGAATCGAGTAGATAATGGACGTGTAGCGCATTCCGTTTTCCAAATGATGACAACTGCAACGAACGACCTGCGAGCTCGTCGACTAAGTCAATTTTTGGGGAATCGACCTTGGGTTGGCTGGCAGACGAAGGTTGGAGATCAACATCAATGCGAACGGATCAAAAGTGAGATGCAAGGAGCTCCAGTAATGAAGATGCAGTAAGAGCCACGTCGTATATAACCATTGAATACGCGATAAGCACTCTGCTGCACGCATACTGGGCGCGTGCTACTTGGTCTGCACTATCCTAATGCCCACTCTGCTGCATCTCACTTGTTCTACAAGGCAGTATCCACCGACCCGACAGCTTAGAAGTTGATCGGCTTGTCGAAGGCAGCAAAGCAGGCCTCCTTGAACGCCTCGCTCAGCGTCGGGTGGGCGTGGCACGTGCGCGCCAGGTCCTCGCTGGCAGCGCCGTACTCAATGCCGATCACGCCCTCAGCGATCATCTCGCCGGCGTTGCTGGCGATGATGTGCACGCCCAACAGCTTGTCCGTCTTCTTGTCGGCGAGCACCTTCACCAGGCCGTCCGACTCGGCCACCGTGCGGGCGCGGCTGTTGGCCATCATGGGGAACTTGCCAACGTTGTACTCAATGCCCTCGGCCTTGAGCTCCTCCTCGGTCTTGCCCACGGAGGCGAACTCCGGGAACGTGTAGATGACGCCGGGGATGGCGCCGTAGTTGACGTGGCCGTGCTTGCCGGCGATGTTCTCCACGCAGGCAACGCCCTCCTCCTCGGCCTTGTGGGCCAGCATGGCGCCCTTGATCACGTCACCGATAGCGAAGATGCCGGGCACCTGCGTGCGGAAGGCGTCGTCGACCTCAATGCGGCCGAGCTTGTCGGTCTGGATGCCCATCTGCTCCAGGCCCAGGCCGGCCGTGAAGGCGCGACGGCCGGTGGCGACCAGCACGGTGTCGCACTCGATGGTGGAGGCGTCGCCGCCCTTCGAGGGCTCCGTGGTGAGCTTGACGACGTCACCGTTGACCTCCGAGGCCGTGACCTTGGTGCCGAACTGGAACTCGAGGCCCTGCTTCTTCAGCAGCTTGGTGAACTCCTTGACGGACTCCTTGTCCATGCCCGGGCAAGCGGCGTCCTGGAACTCAACGACCGTCACCTTGGAGCCCAGGCGCTTGTACACAGAGCCGAGCTCCAGGCCGATGACGCCGGCGCCGACCACCACGAGGTGCTCGGGCACGCGCTTGAGCGCCAGGGCGCCGGTGGAGTCAATGATCTTGCCGGCCTCGTTGTCCACGGGCACAGGCGGCAGGGGGGTGACCTCCGAGCCCGTGGCGATGATGATGTTCTTGGCCTTGACCGTCTCGTTGCCCTTGTTGTCGTTGAGCGCGACCGAGACCTCGCCCTGGGCCGAGATCTTGCCGAAGCCCTTGATGTACGTCACCTTGTTCTTCTTGAAGAGGCTTTCGATGCCGCCCGTCAGCGTCTTGACGGCCTTCTCCTTGGCCTTCATCATCTGCGGGAAGTTGGCCTTGACCTCGGGCGCGTCGATGCCGTAGCTCTTGAAGTCGTGCTGCGCCGTGTGCAGCAGGTGCGTCGAGTGCAGCAGCGCCTTGGACGGGATGCAACCCACGTTCAGGCACGTGCCGCCGAGCTTGCCGCGCGACTCAATGCAGGCCGTCTTGAGGCCCAGCTGCGCGGCCTTGATGGCGGCCACGTAGCCGCCCGGGCCGCCGCCAATGACCACGACGTCGTAGTCCGACGAGGCCGACGAGAAGGCGCGCGCCGAGAGGGGCGACGCGGACGAGCGCAGGGCCACGGAGCGGCGCGAGATGGAGGCCAGGTTGCGCAGCATGGTCAAAGGGATCTGTGTGGTGCTTGCTGGGTGCGGGGGAGCCGGCGGAAGCGGGAATGCCCTTTTGTGTGGAGCTCCAAGCAGCGCGTCGATTTACCGGCAGTTTGACTCGTACTTATGCGGATTGTTCGATAAGGCTGGGCGCAATTTTGACAAAGGGATGGTGCTTTTACAGGACAAAGTGACGGAGATGGCAATCAAGTGCCTCTGGATTTGGTGGGCAAAAGTACCAACTTCCGGGCGACAAAACGCGACGTGGCGTCGACGCGCTGATAGGATGCAGACAGGAACTTGGCGTGGAGCACACAACAAGAGCGAGCACAAGATAAATACGCGGGCTGCGCCTTTCGGCGTTCCTGCGCGATGGGCAAGGAGAATGGAAGGCGGAAGGTGGCGGTGGCGGCGGAGTTGAAGCCGCGCTGCTTGGAGCAGTCAACTTCGGCGTGTTTATCGGGGTACCAGTTGTGGTCGCGCGTCACATGCGTGGTGTGCCGCACACAAGGCTGTCTGAATCTGAGTTGAGGTGGACCACGTCACCTGTAAGGTTGAATAATTAGGTTTTCGAGGTACAACTTCAACTTTGCATTTAGAAGTTCGATCTGTAGCACAGATTCAAGCGTCTGGTGAGGACTCCTCCTCACTGAGGAGGGGGCGTTGCCTGCGTCGAGAACATCGCCAGCTAGCACGGCCACGCCAACTAGGGTTCATCGTCGGCGCCATCTACACGTTTCCGGAGTTCGCTGACCGAGGATAAACCAGAGTCGAGTGCATCGAAGTGTCAATTCCAGAACCGGCATGGTGCTTTGATAAAGGTACTACGCTCCACCTCCAGAAGTGTACCAAAGGCGAACACAGAGTCGAAAGAGTCGAGTGCACATCCATTAGCGCGCTAGCGCGAAATGATCAAGCATCGAGTTCACAGCGTCTATATCAGTTTGTACCGATGAACACTATCACCGACGTATAAACGTACTGTAGATCGCCTGCAGTCGACGAATCGAAATAGCAAACCAAGCGGTCGTTCCTCCAGCGTCGCTGTGCCCAGCAGTGTACGTCATCAGCTATACCTTGGACAACAACGAAAAACAAAAGAAGAAAAAACACCAAGGTCATGGACGAAATATCGAGTCAATTGGGCGTTCCTCCGGTGACAAGCGGACAAGCTACAACAAAGCAGAGGTCCGAAATAATAATTGCGAATCAATTAATAATTGAGTTTTGCCGTATTAATTTTTATTATTGGAGATCATGGTCTCCAATACAATACAGTATTGCACCAGTTTTTGACAATTAATATGAAAAAAGGTTGCCCACGCCAAAAGTAGCAAATATACGTCGGTAAAATAAAGGTTAGATCTAATGACGCGGCCAACAATGGCGATCGTGTGAGTGGAATACTTGCAGTAAAGCTATAATGACAATTAACATTTTTCTAATATATTCACCCAAGCCAGAACATAGTTGACAGCCTCGGCAAATGCATGTGTTTAGGTGTCTAGAGTAGTGCTGCTGTTGGGGTACCTGCCCCAACAGCAGCACTACTCTAGACACCTCAACACATGCAAACCACTCTTGTTTGCGCTTAGCAATATTGTTGTGCAGCAGTGAACAAATGCCTGTAAATCGCTGCTCCAAGTCGGCTTTGGTTGGTCTCCGCATCTGTCGCCAGTTTGTCAGGGAGGCTCATAGTACTTATTCTATACTTTTGCCTCAGAATTAGACTCCAATATATTGAAATTGCGGCAATTTTTATTATTGCTTCACTCTAAATTGTAATTTTTATTACGGTCTGATTGTGTGCTCAATACAATATTGTACTATATTTTCGGACCTCTGGTACAAAGTATCACCCGCAACGGCAGCGGCTAGAGTAATGGTCGGCGTTTAAGGAGGCCTACCAGGGGTACCTTCAACCCATCAACATTTAAGCTGCCGGGGTCGATATTCCATCTTGTAAAATATATGAAATGTGCGCAGCGGGTGTCAGAACCAAACAAATAACACCGCTAGGTATGCGTGTGGTAAAGTGCTTATCGCATCTTCATCACATTTGTACTTGTGATCTTAATTCATTGGAATCTGCTGTATTCAAATGCTGGTTTGCTTCTATGTTAGAGCAGAAGTTCTACAGCGTTACTAGGCTTACTTTTGATCCGTTTTAATCCAAAGCGACCTCCAACCTCGGTCTGCCACCCTGCCTGAACTTGTATCCCAAAAATCGGCCTGGTCGATGAGCTCGCAGGTCGTTTTGGTGCCTGTGGATTGGAAGTTGAGTGCGTCGCAGCTCATGTCGTTAAAGCAAAGCTCGCAACATGCTGCCTGGGTGATCCTGCTGTACGTCTTGTAGACACCAGAGCTGTAGCGCATTCCGATTACCAAGGGGACGATTTGCCCAACGTTGTTGTAGCAGTTGTCATCGACCGAAGGCTGCGTGTTTGCTTGGTGGCGGCGGAGTTTGTTGTGGTAATCCGAATCGTCGGGGGACTCGTGCCTGGTGATCGGTGCGTCTGCTGACACTAACCCCGCCGCGATAATGGCGACAAGGACCACGACTGCAACTCTCATCAGTCGATTCGAAGGGGAAGTCGATGTTGCTGCAAAGGATGAAGTTGGAGAATGTTCGAGGTGGGAGTCCTTCCGGGTCGCGTGCTGCTATCGCATAGTGCGTTTCAAAGGTTGCCACCCATCGGTACCCACGAAAAACTCGAAACGGATGCGTACTCTCACGCGATAATTGAAAACTGACAACTTTACATGCGGGTAACGAACGTGCACCGGGCTTCGAAAACCATCGTGAAGTCCCAGCAACGGTGTGATAGCGAGCTTTATCGTCACTCTTTCAACTTCAACGACATACGCTCTACAAGTATGCAGAACCCAAAGCGCGTAGACCGACGCTGGCGGCAAGCTCTGGTACATGCGAATTAGCACACAACTGATCACCGTTTTAATGGTGATCGCATTCCTAGCGAGTTACAGAGAGCTGCTAGGTTTGTATTGAAGCTCTGACCGCAAATGCCTTGGCGTATCGAGTGCATATATTTCAATCGTCCTTACTGTAGAATGCATGTGCTTCGCGACTGCATGTATTAGTACTGCATGAAGTGGTTACCAAGGAACAACACACGGATCTGCGCGTTTGGGTCGGAGACGGCGGCCAGTTCCTGCTGCTTTAGAATTCTAGAACCCGCGCCGGAATTCGTGCTTTGCCAATCTCCGTAGCATCGCGAGGTTGTGCTTACGTTGCCTTGCGACCATGCGGTGAGCCCAGCGGAGCGTACCGGTAAGTTTACATCTCGTTTGTCGACGTACTTCTCCGGTCCGCTAAAGAATTAACAGTTCTCTAATCAGACTGTAACATGCGTTCAACTGCTCCAACAGAGCTGTAGATGCCCTTAAATTAGAGCGCTTGATCCGCGGTATCACGCAGTATTTTTCATGAATGCATATTCCCGCCATTTAAGGCTGCTATCAGTCGGTTTAAACAATCGGTTTTCACAGGTGTGAGGTTTAAATTCGCTGCACCATCAAAATTAATCAGATTAAAATTTGGAGATACACTCCAGAAAGCGGAAAGAGAGCTTATCTTTGTGATATAATGCTGTTAACCAACGAGTATTCAAACGCCAGAAAAACAGCCAATCGTGTTTCATACAAATCACTGATGTTTGAGTTTTGTCCAATGAAATGTGGTATAGCCTGGTAATTCGACCAATCAAACATCGAGGTTTTTCATGAAAAACCTAACTGTTAATTCTTTTCCGGACCGGAGAAGTAGTCCGACAAATGGTAGTTCCGGAGGTCGGCCGCGCGATGACTATGGCTGGCTGGATGAGGCACCAGCGCACACGAACCAAGCTATAGACTACCCACATCTATTCCCAGCTACGCCACCCACCAGTCTCGGGCATGCTTCGGACACGTGCGACTTGAAGAATCTGTGTCACCTTGGTTCAAGGATGGAGGCTGCGTTACCGCGTCGCAGCGACTGTCGAATTCACATGTAGATAGGTACATGCACACGCACCACCAACACCTCCAACTTGCAGCGCACCACACTGAAATGACAGCGCAGTTTTAAAGAGTGGAGTCGTTGTTCCACCCTTGGAGGCATTGCGCAGGCGCTTTCCGTTCTGCTCGACGCGTGCAAGTTGCTTTTGTGTACATACTTTGTGGCACAACGAGTACAGTATTGACTTCAAATGCGCACCAAAAACCTTCTAAAGACTATACTTTTGTAACTGTGCCGCATACCAAACCTCAGCTATCGCCTTTGCCACCTGTGTCAATTCACATTTCACGAACAGACGTTATTCCGAGACCCCACTGTCCGACCTCCACGTGGCTCGTACGTCAGTGCGAACTTAAGAAGTACTTAAGCAGCGCCGACCTCCACGTGGCGATCCGACCCCGGGCAATCCTGACTGCAGTCAGTCGGCCCATTCGAGAATTTGCGCTGCTTCAAGCAAGAGCCTCTCCTCCCGACCAACACTCTCCGTTCCATATCCTCAAGATGCTGACCAAGCTGGTGGTGGCGCTGGCCGCGGTGGCCGCGACTGTGGCCCAGGCCGAGACGATCTTCCGCGAGACGTTCGACGACGCCGACTGGGAGGGCCGCTGGGTGGCCTCCACCTGGAAGCCCGCGGCTGAGGTGGGCAAGTTCGAGCAGGTCTCGGGCAAGCACTTCACCGAGGAGGGCGACAAGGCCATCAAGACGAGCGAGGACGCGCGCTTCTACGCGCTGTCGGCCAAGTTCGACAAACCGCTGGACAACAAGGGCAAGGACCTGTACCTGTCGTACCTGGTGCAGCACGAGCAGAAGCTGGACTGCGGCGGCGCGTACATCAAGCTGCTGCCCGCAGACGTGGACCAGGCCAACTTCGGCGGCGACTCGCCCTACGCCGTCATGTTCGGCCCGGACATCTGCGGCAGCACCAAGAAGACGCACGCCATCCTCAACTACGCGCGCCCCGGCGAGGACGCCGTCAACATGGACCACAAGGACACGATCCGCGCCGAGTCGGACACGGACGCGCACCTGTACTCGTTTGTGCTCAAGCAGGACAACACGTACGAGGTCAAGATCGATGGCAAGAGCGTCAAGGAGGGCGAGCTCGCTAAGAGCTGGCCCTTCCAGCCCGAGAAGCAGATCAAGGACCCCAACCAGTCCAAGCCCAAGGACTGGGTGGACGCCAAGCAGATCCCGGACCCGGAGGACAAGAAGCCCGAGGGCTACGACGACATCCCCAAGACCATCCCCGACCCGGAGGCCGAGAAGCCCGAGGACTGGGACGACGAGGACGACGGCGAGTGGGAGCCCGCCATGATCGAGAACCCCGAGTACAAGGGCGAGTGGAAGCCCAAGATGATCGACAACCCGGACTACAAGGGCGAGTGGGAGCACCCGCTCATCGACAACCCGGACTACTTCGAGGACGACGCCATGTACAACGTCGCCAAGAACGTGGGCGCCATCGGCTTCGAGCTGTGGCAGGTCAAGAGCGGCACTCTGTTCGACGACATCCTGGTCACGGACAGCGTAGACGAGTTCAACGCCCACGAGGAGGCCGTGCTCGCCAAGACGGAGGCCATGGCCGCCAAGAAGAAGCAGATTCAGGACGAGGAGAAGGCCAAGAAGGAGGCCGAGGCCAAGGCCAAGGAGGCCGAGGAGAAGGAGGACGCCGACGAGGATGAAGACGCTGACGAGGATGAGGAGAAGGAGGAGTCCAAGAAGGAGGAGGAGGCCGCCGCCGAAGAGGCGGAGGAGACCAAGGAGGAGGCCAAGGACGAGGAGGCCAAGGAGGACAAGGAGGACAAGGCCGAGAAGGACGAGCTGTAGAGCAGTCCGCCTCAAGTAGTCACCCTTCTTACTTTTTTAACTTTTTGTTTCGCTAGCGCGAGCAACAAATACACGTAGAGTTGGTCAACAGTGAAAATCATTGTACATGTTCAGTATTCCGTGTCCGGAACCTTGTTGGTGGGGTCGCAACACTTTCAGCAGCTCTTCTCACCTGATAACGTAGCAATCTGGTTTAGTCTGCTGAGTACTGTTCAACCATCTCCAGCCTATCCGCGTTTATCGAGCCACGAACGTGACGAGGCAGACGGCGCCAATGAGCATGCAGTGCAGCGAGATGCAGGTGAGGAACACGTAGAACCACTTGATCGTGCGCTTGCCCACGCACTTGCCCGTCCACGGACAATGGTGATCCAGCTAGATAGAGCACCGCCCCAACAGACACAACAGTCTCGTCAGTATACCACACGCCAATCGCATTCAGCAACCAGCCCGCCAAGTAAGTACGTACACCGCTCACGCAGACGCCGCAGTCAGAGCAATGGGACGCGTTCGGTGGCCGTCGCACTTCGCATTGTGCTGCACACACTCAGACGCAACGTTAGACTACTGCAGCTACCACCGCCACTACTCAACGTGCTGTTTCTTACCGCAGACGATGCCTCTCTCGATGTCGCCCTGCAGCTGTGTCGACACCTCCAGGTCCTGGAAGACCACACCGGGGTCGCTGCACGCCACCATAGTGAAGGAGACCGTGGTAAGGCAGATGGACACGAGCAGCGCCACCTTCAGCCCCGTCAGCATGTCGTGTGCGAAGAAGAAGAACGCAGGCCCAATCGCCAGGCAGTACGTGACCAGCATGCAGGCCCAGTGCGGCCCGACGTGGCACGTGCTCGGGAAGTAGCCGTAGTCTTTGGACAGCGAGCACAGCACGCGCGTGCGGCCGTAGCGCACGCAGCAGCGCCCGCCTACACGCGGCGACGTACTGTACTTGCTCGTAAGCTCCGCGTCCTCCGTCAGACGCACGTCGTCGCCCTGCCGCGCCGAGAGGTCCGCGTTCGCCACCATCTTCGTCGATGCTGGATTGTCTATTGAGGATGCATTCAGGCAAAAAGGAAAATCGGGTGAACCACACAAAATGGTGTTCAGTACTCAAAGCCATTTGATAAGTAACTGAACTGATGTTGATACTTGCGATTCCAACGCGTTGCTTGCATGCGAAGAGATTCTACAGTACGCGATACCTTCACTGATGATTGAGGCACGTACACGTCCTACGGCGCTAGCAGGTCCGCCTTCAAGTCTTCAAATACTTGTCGCCTGCCTGCTACCTGTAGGCTACAGGCTACCAACTGTAGCTGGTGGACGATGCAATTCTTGTTCCACCCAGAGCTAAATCGGCACTCCGGCTCAAAGTTGTTTCACCATTAAAACATTATATTTGCTCAGCGGTTTTGCATTCTTGTTTCCAAGCTCAGCGCCTCTTTGCGCCACTCGGGTAAACAACTTCACCACCGCAGGCACGAGCGAGTAAATCAAATGCAAGACCCGCGCAGCTCTCGCAAGCCAAAGAGGTCGCACACTGCTGGCGAGCTGGCGTCGCCATTCACCACTTTGGGAGGCACGACCCTCGATCTGGACTCGACAGCCCCAGTGGCGCCGAGAACGCTGTTCGATCCGCGCCTTGAACCAGCGCCCGAGAGCGAATTCGACGTGCGCAAGTTCCTTTTGGACCAGAAAACCTCGCAACCTTTCCACAAAAGTTCGCTCTTCCGCGCGTCCAGCTTCGCCAACCAAGTGCCGACTATGAAGTCATCTCGAAACCAATCGAGCCATTCAAAGCCCAAGCAGCGGTTATTGCCTCGGATGGAGTTAGGCGCGTCCAAATCTACTGGAGCTCTACCCCCTGGAACGTGCAAGTTCCATCGGACGTCCAGGAACCAGCAGGCGGAGGACGAAGACAACGGCTTTTACTCGATCGAGAAGATGGCTGCGAGTTGTTTCCACGCCACGCAGAACAAGAACAAGACGTGGCTGTTCCTGCCCGGCTCTGAGGAGCGATCCAAGAGGAGCAAGCGGGCGCAAGGGAGCTCCACCAACCAGAGCAGCATCACGGGCGTCGAGCGGCCGTCTCGTCGAGTGGACGTGCTCGACTTGGATCGCTGCTTCGACGCGGCCATCCAGTTCGCGAGCAGGAAGAGGCACTGGGAGATCGTGTGTGAAGAGAAGCTCTCGATGCTCGACCAGGATTTCATGGCCATCCACGCTCGAGTCGTGCAGCAGTACGGGTCTGCGGCTGCGAGGGAAAATACGTCGGATGAGCATAAATTACTGACGAGGTTGCTGTTTGATCAGAAGTGGGCGGACGTGGTCATGGGCGAGCTCGAGGCCATGCTCACCGTGTCGTTTGTCGAGCAAGGGTTGGTCCTCCGTAAGGCTCGTATCCTTTACGCCAAGGCTTTCTTCCGGTTGGAGAATCTTTTCAAGCACCAGTGGCAGGAGCTCAAGGAGGAGAAGGACGAGTTGGAGCTACTAAAGGAAGAAATGCAGCGTACACATCAGCTACACAAGGAAGACGCGCAGAATGTGAAGGAACACTACGAAGAAGAGATTGACAAGCTGAAGACGCGCTTTGACGGCGAGAAGAGCGAGATGGAGCGCCGAGTGGCCGACTCGAAGGAGCAACTGGCGAAGATGGGCGACACGATGAGGGCGCTGAACGCGATTTTCCGTCAAATGCGTGACGATACCGAGAAAGTGAAGGCCGTCGAGCTTCGTGAGAGCTACACGAGGCTCGAGCACAAGCACGAACAGTGTCGCGAGGAAATGGAGCAGTTGCGTCCGCTGATTCAGGAGAAACAGCAGCTTTCAGGCCGAATCGACGAGCTGATCCAAGCCCAGAACGCGCTCAAAGACGAGATCGCGGGGTTGAACGAGCTGCTGAAGACCAAGGACGGTATGATCGCGTCGCTTATGGAGGAGCAGAGCAACCTCATCGCAGCACAAGAGCTGAAAGAAGCTCGAGAGGAGGAACTGCGCCGACAGGAAGAAGAAGAGAACGAGGCGGAGGACGACGAGCCCCGAGACGCGAATGGTCCAAGCAACGACAGAAGACGAGGATCGATCTCGTCCACTGCGGTCTGTGTTCGCTGCAAGGAGGAGCTGCGTACAATGTCTGCTAATGGAGGACTGGCTAAGGGAGACAAGGCATTGGACGCTCGAGAGACTGGGAAATCCAACGAGACGGACGGATTCAAGCTCCCCACCAAGAAGAGACGCATCCAGTGCCTGTACTTCAGGATTATGCTGCCGAATCTAGGCGGTCGACGCCCTCAGCGCGACATCTCGTGGACCTTCAGCTGCATGAGATCCATCATGTTTGCCAAGCAGATTGACGACTCGATGTGTAAGCGCACCGCCGGGTTATTCCCGCTACGAATCCGCATGCCGGAGTTTGTGTACGCGTGGTTTTCGCCCTGGAAACCCCTGAAAGACGAGAAAAAAGTCGCGGAAGAGAACCACTTTGACGACGATGCAGACACGGACGATATCAATGACTCGAACGCTTTGGAGCGGCGGCTGATCCAGGCGGATGAGGACCGTTGGTGTCTCTACTACGGAGTGCGATCGCTGGTTCAGCAGGGGTATCTGGAGGCAAAACTGTTTTTATCGCTGCTGGACGAGAAATTCGGTGAAGATGAGCAGGTTTTCATGCTTCATTGCTACCGGGTGCTCGACGTTTTACTCGGCGGACGCTTGAATTGGGGCCCACTGCGTGACAAAGTGTCGTACGAAATCTTCGCTCGAGAGTACGCTCTTCTCTTCCCTACTCAAACCGGAGGTTTCTCTGCAACGCGGCGAGTTCCTAAAACCATTTGGATCTCGCCGTATCACGCCTCGCTCGCTACGAGTGTGATCCTCTCCAAGGCCACGGAGACAGAGCGGGAAGCGCTCGACAAGAAGATCCTGGAGTATGTGGTCTCTAACGTCCCTGAAGACGAGAGACCGGAGATTTACCTCGAGCCCAAGACGAAGAGCTGGGACGTTGAGCCGGACGTGCCGCACTCCAAGAAGCGGCCCGCATTAAATCGGCGTGGCAAACTCAACAATGAGCCAGAGGAACAATTACCGTCGCAGTTCGTGGACGCGAATCTGTGGGTCGAGCTCATGATGCACGAGTACAAGGAAGAGCAGGCGCATCGACGCGCAGCCATCCGATTGATGTTTCAAACGGCGACGACGTCAGCGGCTGCGTCGGCCTCTGAGTCCGCGGCGGAGATGTCGCTGTCCGCGATGCTGGGCATCAACTACGCCTCTATGGACATGGAGCAGTTCCGAGTGATGGTGCACACTTTGAACGACGAGATCCCGTCCTTCATGGTCGCCACGCTCTTCCGAAATGCCTACACAAGGGGGAACGGCACCGTCAACTTCGACTCCTTCATGGACGCCGCCGAGACGTGGCAGTTCTTCTCGACGTGTATGAGGCTCGAGCCTCCTAGCTCCGTCGTGTCGCGACTGTTTGGTCACCCGTTCTCCAGGTCGCCCGCGATCATGAACCCAAGCTCGCGAGCTGCGTCAATTGTTCACAAATTCTTCACAATTCTAGGAAACGAAATCGACTCCACGATCGAGGAATTGCCACTGTGGACACGCAGCATGACGGATTCGCTGGCGTACGATATCTCGTCGTCATTAGTGGAGGGAGGTTTCAGCGATGGCGTTCGACTGCTGACGCTGTTCCAAAGACTCATCGACAATCTCGGAGTGGCCAAGTTAATACGGCGGGAAACTACGGGCTCTCTCTTCAGCTCCAACGACTTGTTCAGCATCGAGAAGGCACTGCATGGACTCCTCGACTTCGCTCGCCATCGTGAAAAATCATCGTACGTGCCTCAGTTATTTGTATTGGTCCACTGATGAAGCACTAACTTTCACCTTGATTTTCTCCCTCTAGCGCGGAGCTACTGATCGATGCAGTACGACAGAAGCTCAGTGTAAAGCGGGTGCAAATGAAGTTCCGCAAGCGTCTGCTGCAGGATCATGGAGCTCCGCTAGTGATGCGGTCGCTGATGCACCGACGCTATGGCAGTGGCGTCCTCAACTACAGACATCGGAGGGCTGAGCGACCTGTGATCTGGCTGCGTCTGCTGATCTCGATGATCCTGCGCTTGTCGATGCAGTTCCCGCGTATCACCGCGGTATTGGGGGAGCTGAGTAGCATCAGTGGCGCCTTCCACGCGGGGCGATCGTCACTCTTGCAACTGACTGTCTCCAGCGCTCTCAATGGCGGGATCGGGCCTACACCAAAGCCACTTTTTGTCGAGTTCATCTACGACTTTTTCCTGGAGAAATTTGGATCGCGCTGCGAGTCGGAGCGCATGATCCACGACGTGTTCTACAATTGCCGGTCTTTCGTGCGGTCGGATCCGCTGGCGTCGCTCTTCAGCTACCTCTGCTGCATGAGCAACTCGTGCCCCGAAGACCGACTGCTGGGGCAGAACGAGGCCTTGGCCTTCCTCCACGCCATTTTCCGCTCCGGACTGCACGACTTCTGCCTCGTTAATCCAGCACGAAAAGCGGTATCGAGTGGTGATTCCCCCAATGATCCAGCTGCAGTGGCTTCATCGGTGGTTAGTGGGGTCGATTTCGTGCCGATTGCGGTGGTGGAGACCGTCTTACAGACGGCCTTCGCGAAGCTGAGCTCGGACCAGAAAACGCGCCAGAGAATCCGCTTGCTGGCGGCTGCAAGTACCAACAGTTCGGAGCCTCCGACTGGGATGGAGGCTAATTCGTTCCTCGTGTTCGTCCTTCAGGAGTGGCGGCGCTACATTCTTCACCGTCTGAACGAGATCCGCGTGGCTTGTTGTGAAGCCGAGAACGACTTGGTCCACTTCGAAAAGCTCTTGCAACTCGAGTCGCTGTCGAGTATCTTGCAGAAGGTGAACGTCACCTTCACGTCGGAGGATCTGTGCGTCATTCTGCGGCGGTTGTACATCACCGAGAAGACCCCAGGCCACGAGAACGACCCGCCAGCGTCCAAGCCTGACCCCATGAGCGACCGCATCGCCGCTGCTTGTTTCCCTCTTGTCGCAAAGGAGACTCTGAGCGAGCTTCAAATCCTGGAACATGCAGCGCCAAGCCCCTTCCAAGTCAAAGCCAGTCCGCTGCTGAGCTACGAGTTCCTCGTTAGTACGTGGAACGACTATGAAGAGCCTTGTCAGCGGCTTCTGGATGATCTGCGTCAGGTTGGCAAGAATAACGATATTCAAGCCAAGGCGCTATCACGTTGGCCAGGGTCTAGCGAGGCTGAGAGTGGCAGTACCGTGCTGTACTTGAGCTCGTCCTCGTCGTCGAACATCGTATCGAGTCAGGATGTGGCGCAGCTTGAAGCCGTCCACGTGTTGTTCCTCGAGCGGCTCCAGAGGCTCACGCAGATTTTCGATACAAAGCCACAGGATCAAGACGCGGCCCCTGCTAGTACGGCGCCGAACGGTGGGCGCAGACGTGCTAGCATCAGCGTCCATCGCGACGGATCTCTGCACTTGGTGGACGAAGTGAGGTCGCAGGAGACGATGGTCAACGAGACATGGAAAGTCTTCCGCCAAATGTTCGCGGGGTTCGTGAAGCTACGCGCCATTGCACAGCTCGGAGACGGAGCCTTGCCGGATCAGTGGGAGCGCCGCAGCGTGTAACACCAACCATCACTCTGTTAACTTCAACAACACACACTCTGGAAATTAAACAATTCATTCGAGTTACGCCTTGGGTCGTCTTTGGCGTTCGAATACCGATAGCGCCTTCTTTACACGAGACGGATACGCGCATGTACGACGTGCACGAGGTCATGAAGGGCGACGAAATACATCGCGCCCTTCATGGCCTCGTGCACGTCGTACATGCGCGTATCCGTCCGCCGAGAAGCCGATCTCGTCCAGCAGCACGTGGTAGTGCGTCGGGCGACTGGTGCCCTGCAGTCCGGCGTGGCTCGCCAGATAGAAGTCGTTTTCAATAGGGTGGCATAACGAAATACATCGCGCCCTTCATGGCCTCGTGCACGTCGTACATGCGCGTATCCGTCTCGGGAGCAGCATCGCTGAAACCGGAGACTGTCCAAGCAGTGTCGCTCCCATCGACCCGGGACAAGCGAGCGCGGAAGGCCACCAAATGCGAGTAGTAGGCCGACGGCACCATCGACACGGAGCGTGTGCACCGGGCGAACGTGTAGCACAGCTGGTAGGTCAATGTCTGCAGGTCGTCCGCCGAGAAGCCGATCTCGTCCAGCAGCACGTGGTAGTGCGTCGGGCGACTGGTGCCCTGCAGTCCGGCGTGGCTCGCCAGATAGAAGTCGTTTTCAATAGGGTGGCATATCCCCGAGTCCACCACTGTTCCCGCCTTGACGTTGCCGCTGCGGTCCGCTTCGTTGCTGTCGCTAGGAAACAAGCGCGTGTTGTGGCGCTTCTGGACGACGATGAACGTAATTCGGGGTGTGTAGTCCTTCTCCAAAGCTCGACAGGCCTCACGAATAGCCGCCACTTCGTGATTCAGCACCATATCAAACTGTCCTTCGCTCATTCCGTCGCGGTAGAACAGAATGCGGCCGGGCTTACTGTGCGTCGACCTGTGGAACCGCTTCACCAGCTCCATCGTCATCTCCTTGAGGTTCATGATCTACTCGACGCGGTAGTCTTGCTCGCGAATTGCAGACGCGTACCGAATGAAGTTGCTGTCCATGGAGGCTGTGACAGCAGCGATAGACGGCCGAGTCTTGTCCATTGGACTGGGGTGGGTGACGTCCGCCCCGAAGATGATAGTGCGCGAAGATGGAGAAGGAGATACCGGTGGCGATGGATCGCTGACGATCGCGTTCTTGCCTCCTAGCTTTGTGTTGACCTTCATAAGAATGTTGGCGATATACTGCAGGTTGCACTTGGCGTTGGGCTTCGACGGGATGTGCTTGGCCAGCATGCACTGCGAGACAATGCCCAGCCGGCCGCCGTCTGCCGAACTCTTGAAGCTGGAAGGGGAGGCGGCGCGGCGCTCTTGCGCGCGTCCGAGACCAGCGCCACGTCGGGGAATTGGAGATTTAGCTCCGCCATGAGCACGGCCATGAACTTGCCTGCCAGCGCCTTGGGCGGACCGTCGTTGCCAAAGCTGCGGCCGGCCTCGGACATGCTCACGTCGTAGTGGAAAACGTCGCCTGCCAACTTGAAGTTGACCTTGAAATGGTTAGCGAGGGCTTTCACGACCTGACGAGCCTCTCCGAAGGCCGGTCGCGGTGGAATTTGCCGGTACGCAAGGTGCTGCGACAGTGGGTCAAGCACGCGCGGCTTCTCCTCCAGATCTGAAGCGAGTGATTCGATGCTTGGGGTAACGGGAGGAGCGAGAGGCGACTGGGGAGCGGCGGCTCCACGCCCGCGGCTTGCGCCTCGACCTCCGCGTCGCTGGCCTCGGGTGCCGCTGGGGCACGCGCGGCCGATGATCGGCTCGTCCGAGGCTTTCGCTGACCCGGCATTTTGCAGAATGACGAGCAGCAAGGATCAGAGAGGTTGATTGGTTTGATTGCCGTAAATGGCTGTGCGAGTTCCACCACTCGCAATATGTAACGCAACACCAGGATACTGGTGCACTACGCTGTGCTATTCCATCAAGATTGCTTGCCTAGTTGAGCCCTGTTCACGCGGTAGCAAGCTCTTCGTATAGTGCGTGTCTGCTGTATAACCCGACGGCAGCAGCACTCCCAGCACTTTATGGCTCATCCCGAGTCGGCTGTAGTGAGATGACGAGATGGTCGGCCACGTACTTGACGCAGAGCCTGGCGACGTCACTGTTCAGCAGCAACTCAGCGTACTCGGACAACCACAGACTCAAGCACCGCTGCACCTCGGTTGAGAGCGCCACGATTTAAGAAACGGACTCCCCATAACCAGCACACTCGGTTATATAGCATGGTCGCATCGCGGAGCGGCAGTACTCTGCGTGTGGAATAAGTGCGATGCACAGCCCTTCGCCGCCCATGAACAGAGCGAAACAAGTAGTTCCGCTTCGAGGATGGAGAATCGAAACCCCTTGAAAGAGCGATGCCAACAAGTTACAGCACATCCAGCTCCAACTGTCGACGCCTCCTAAGAATTCAAATCCTGAAGATCAAACCGAGTTCAACTCACTTCTACAGCGTCCTCGACAATTCAATTATTTAGGTGACTTTATCAGCAGACATGAAAAGGGATTCAAGCTTCGCCATGTAAAATGCATTTGGCGTCTCGCTGTTGTCGAACAAGTGGCAACCTACATAGTTTACATGAATTGACAACTCAGATATATCGGTAATTGCTAAGAGGTGCTATTTTCTACTACAGCAGATGGCTGGATCAGTCAGTAGTAGTACCTAGGCGATGTTCAGATACAACACGTAGGCAACCCGAGAATAGCTGTGGTCCACAGTTGGAAGTAAATGGTGGAGTTTTCTCCAGCTTCGTATACAAGCCAGTTCATTTCCTGCTCTCCCACAACAACTACTGTACATGCATGATAACGAAGCGTCTACCCAGCTTCGTCGGAATTCGAGTCTGCACAGCCCCAGGCTGTCGGGAACTGCAGGCTCGCCACGCATTTCCCAGTTTGGATCAGCAACACGTGCCTATTTCAAAACGGAAACGAATGTCATGTCAAACAGGATTTGTAGGATCTGTTGTGTGTTCCTACTGCATGCGGTCCCCACCCCACCGTACGTCCACCGTGCGTCCGACCTGCTGCAAGTTGTCGTTGAAGCTAATCGGTCGGCATACTTCTGACTGGTGTGCACAGGCAATCCTCCTTGTAGCCCAACATGACATTTCGCGAACGGAAAACTCCGAAAGGCCACTCAAACAAAAATAAAAAAAATACGCAGAAGGTTACCGCAGCGCAGGATTGTCTGCACGAAGTTTGAGCCAAGCCGATATACACGTTACGATCACGCAATTAATCCGTTGGGGCTGTCCACCCCCATTCCTCGTGAGTTGTCAGTATAAAAGTTATCAGCCCGCGTCATCGTACGGAGTAGCATTCGTGAACGTATGTAACGCAAATGATTGTACAGTAGCCTGGTGTGAAATCGTCAGAGCAACAATGATTAAAATTGCCCTAACCTGATAGGTATTGAAGTCCGCTAAAATATTTTGTAAGAGACAACCTTTTGCCGAGGTGTGGCATGAATAATAACTAGATCGCTGTCGCTTAAACCGGGAGGGCGTTTTTCAAGTGAAACATGAAGTAACTACGTAGATGTACTTGATCGCTGTTGTCTGAATCGCAAGTGGGGTTCATCTTCATTTTCCGATCGTGGTGGATAGCAGCGATGATGAACTATATGAAGCTTTGGCAACGTTTTACCGTAGGGAATACACAGTAAATATACTAAGAAGCAATCTATGACTCAAGGTCAAAACTTTTCGAAGCTCATGCCAAGTTTATGAATCGCGCGACAAGAAATTCATAACTCCACGGTTTTCATGATCTTATCAAGCACCTATGTGTAGCCTAGAATTGGCATGGTAGATTTAAAAGTCTCCAACTCCTAATGCGGGCGATGATGGCTCGTAACTCGTTATGCAAAAGCTCAAACTCGTCGAAGTGAATCTTGTGCGGAAGCCTTTCGTAGCATGGTTGAAGTCAGTGAAGCGGAGTTTGGGCCACTGGTGTGGCCATCACCAATACAGCGCACACGCTCGTAAGGGTGCTGTAGAGTCCCCCTTCATCCTCACCACGATCGCCAATATTGCCACCAAAAAGATGAATTCCACAAACCAGGGTCCATATAGATTAAGCAACTGCAGAAGTCCTATCACGGTGGCTCAATCGCCACAGTATCCTCGACATCGTCATTGTCTAGGCCATCAAAGCAATCAACACCGTCGGTCACAGGCGTGAGAGTGTCCGTGATGTGCGGCTGAGTGCTCAGGCGCTCCCCTCTCGCATCACGGACTCCGCGTTGTTCAAGCCGCCGGCTAAGACCCGGGCTAAGACCCGCAGCATGAAGCGCAGTGGCACGAAGCATCCAGCTTCCGTGTAGAAAGCTGGCATCTGCAGCTTCATCGCGCCCTGTGAGTGACTCGACCTAACGCACGTCGGGAAATGAGTTGGGCGAAGGTTGCCTAAGGTGTCATGGGATAGTACCGCAAATGTTGCCTGAAACTCAGTCGACGTTTTTTGAACGAAATAAAGCTGGTGGTGCCCTACAGGCTACTACGTTGCCCTCCCGGTATAATTTGGCGTCAATATAGTTTTTTTTTTAGAAGCAGCCCTCTTTGACCAATGGCGTATATATTTTACCCTAAAATTAGTTGCCTAAACCCCTGCATAGACTGCTATTTAGTAAATATTCTACACTGAGCCATAGTCATAGGCTCACTTGGCACTCATCTCCTGTACTCCTGCAGGATGTCTCGCCGCTAATAAAAGTTACGTCGTATTTTGACGTCTCCCGTCATTTGCAAAGTACTTCTTGTTCCCTATGTTCCTATCAAGGCGATAGGGCTCCCAAACGACTGCAAAACTTTTTCCGCCAAGCCGTCGTGCGACTACCGGGTCTTCCCATGGATCCGTGGCTTCATCTTAATACGCTAATCATTACATGCAACGACGATGAAGCTTCGTGGCGGGGAAGGCAGCGGTTGGGGGGGGGGGGCAGACACTGGGCCAACGAAAAACAAACTTTTTGAAGTACCAATATGGAGAATTACCAAATAAGTATGAACTAAATTTTTGAGAGCGTGTACAGCATTTCCCGGTCAAGATGCAAGTTTTACAAACCAACGTGCAAATGACTTGCCTTTTATGACAAGTTTTAATGTAGGCTACGTTTCCTCTGTAATTGTCAGAAAAAAATATTTTTTTCATGATTTGCAAGACCGACCATCCGTACATACAGGGCTTTGCAAATCCTGCCAACGTTAGGTGCTATTCCGTATTCCGTAAAGCACTTTGGAACTCCACTGTACGTAAAATTCTGCCCAAAACATCACTGCTCACACAGCTCGGCACTTTCCAAAGAGCTGGCAAGTGTGCCATTTCTCCTTTTTCAACCGACCAGATACGAAGCAGTTTGGGGATTCTCGTGAAGATGCACTGGTTTAAGTCGCTAGCCGTGTTGCACGTGCTTGCCTGGATGACGTTGCTCTCTGTGGGAAGTCGAGCTGAATACAACATCGGAATCGGCAAGAGCGACGTCACCGGCCCTGCCGCGGAGGTTATCATGATGGGGTTTTCGGAGCTCAAGGAGAGTACTGCCGGAATCCTCAACCGGTTGTACGCCAGAGCCTTCCTCATCGAAGACCCCGACACCAGCAACCGCGTCATGTTCGTCCACTGTGATCTGCACTCCGTCATGCAGCTCGTGCACCAGGAAGTTCTCGCCCAGCTCGCCTCGAAGTACAGCGGCGTCTACACCGAGCAGAACGTCGTTCTACACGCCACGCACACGCACGCAGGACCCGGCGGCACAGCCGGCTACTTCCTCTACGACGTGTCCATCCTCGGCTACATCAGCGAGAACGTCGACAAGATCGTGAGCGGCATCTTGGACGCCATCGACCAGGCGCACAACTCGGTGGCGAGCGGCACCATCCGCTGGAGCAAGGGCGAGGTGACGCAAGGCGGCACGAACCGATCTCCTGACGCTTACCTAGCCAATCCAGAGTCGGAGCGAGCCAATTACTCGAGCAACATCGACACGACGATGCGCGCGCTCCAGTTCTTCAGCAGCGAGGGCAAACTTCGAGGGGTCTTGGCCTTCTACCCTGTCCACCCCATCAGTCTCACTGCAGCCAACCTCCTGATCAGCGGCGACAACAAGGGGTACGCTGAGTTTCTGCTCGAGGACGAGCTGGACAACGTCGTCGTGGGTATCGGCATTGCGAATGCTGGCGACGTGAGCCCCAACCTCCTCGACAACGGAGACGGAACCTTCAAGGGCGAGGGCAATACCGGGATCGAGTCTGCGGAGATCATGGGTAGGCGTCAATATGATACGCTGTCAGCGCTCATTAAGAACGACTCGGAGCTCATCGAGGGGTCCGTTGTCGCCAAACTCTCCTACGTCGACTTCGCGAACGTAACACTTGACGGCGTTCAAGCCACCGCCGAGGACCCCTAAGCCGACAAAACGTGCCCCGCCGTCGTAGGACAGAACTTCGCCGCTGGCACCGAGGACGGACGCGGACTCAGTATGTTCACGGAGGGCGACCCAAAGACCAACAAACTCTTCAAGGCCATCGGTGGCATCATCAAGAAGACGCCGAAGTGGGTGGAAAGCTGTCAGAATGCCGTCAAGGTGCCGCTGCTGGCCGTAGGTCTCATGAGTCCTGTGCCCTGGGTGCCCAACATTCTGCCCGTGCAGATCGTCAAGATCGGCCAGTTCGCTATTGCCGTCACCAACTTCGAGGTCACGACGATGGCCGGCAGACGCATCCGAGACACCGTCACTCCGGCGCTGGCTGGCGCCGGAGTGACCGAGGTCGAGCTCGCTTCAGTCAGCAATGCCTACGCACAGTACCTGACCACCAGGGAGGAGTACTTCAAGCAGAACTACGAGGGCGCGTCGACGCTCTTCGGCCCCAACCAGTTGGCCGCGGTGCAGCAGGAGCTGACTCGCGTGGCGAAGTCTGTGGCCGACTCGTCCGTGCCGCTGGACGTGGGACCCACTCCGCTGCAGATCGATCGTGGATCGCTCATCACAGTGCAGACGGGTGTGGTGCTCGACACGGCGCCGTTCCTGCGCTCCTATAGTTCCGTGCGCACTCAGCCCGCCGGCTCTTACGCCATCGGCAGCGTGGCCTCGGCCGTGTTTTCCGGCGCGCACCCGAAAAACGCTTTGACCAAGGTCTCGTCCTTCTGCGACGTCGAGATGCTTGACCCCAGCGGCTCGTACGTTACCGTGATGACCGACGCACACTGGGACTTGCGCTACCTCTGGAAGCGCCACCTCATTTCCGAGAGCAAGAACACGTGCGAGTGGTTCATCCGCAGCGGCAGCCGCACGAGCGTCGCTGGCACCTACCGCTTCGTGCACCGCGGATACTCGAAGGGCTTGCTGGGCGCGCTGAAGGAGTACACGGCCACGTCCGACACGTTTACCGTGACTGGGTAGGCTTTGGAGACCTCCTTGAATGTACTGTGGTTTGCTGTGCGTGCTCATTGATTGGTTGTTGGCTTCAACCTGATTTGAGCATCCCGGCTTTAAAATCAAGATCGGCGGTGCTGATCTTGATTTTAAAGCACTTCTAGACAACTTATCGACCTGCTAAAATTACCTACGCATTGACCCCACCCCACCGTCTTATGCAATCAAATGACTCATCAGATACTTTTACGCATTCCTGCTAAAAGTACAAATGTGGTCCCCTAACCTTATTGTGAATTTCGGCCAACTTTGGACTTCTGGGGCGGTTCTTGCAATCGCCTGTAGATTTATTAGAAATAGCCGCTTGGTGCCACACACTCAGATTCTTCATCCGACAAACATCTCCATTCGTCGCTGCTTGTAGCCACGCTTGCCCCACGTGTTCCTCTCGTGCCGACGGTTGGTCACAATTGACTGCAGTCAATGAGCAAGTGCCGCGTTTTGTAGAAAATAACCCAGGAAAACGACCGGCTAGGGCATTGCTCATTGAATCACGATTGCCGGTGGTACTGTACATCTTGATGGTCACTCTGCACCCTGCAATTTTTATGGTCTCGCTTGAACACGCCGTTGCACTGAGGATTGCGCCCTCACTGGCGTCACCTTCCTTACACTGACTACAACTGCCCTAGGGCAGTCGAGAAGTTGGTGGCATCGTGGCGTGAGGTTCCTCCGGATTCCAGGCGAGAAATTTAACGGCGTGGAGTAAGCAGATGCTGTACCTTTGAGCTGCGTCGCCATATCAACAATCACTCCGTTGAAGGGCATGAATCTTTTCGAAAACTTTTAGCCAAGAAGGGTACCGCATCTTGAGCTTCGTTGAGCGAGGAGAGATTTGTGACTGCATGGCGACTCAAAAATCTATACACTACAGCGCTGCCCCGAGGCCTTCTTACTAAAAGGATTTCAGCTTTTAGCGAACCGAATCCGCATTCATTACCGTGCAGTCTCCACAACTGGAAGCTGGTCGACGGCTACACTAAATTATACTGATAAGAGTATAATCACAGTTGCCCGTCAAGAAGCCATTTTTAGAGAATTATAAAGCGCTACCGCTCAGGTTCCAAGTCTATCTAATTTTAAGAAGGAAACGATGGGTAGCCACTCCATTATTCGTGTCAGTATAGTGGCTACTTGTCCGGCCTAAAAAATGCCTATTTACAGGCCGACTTTTTAGACTTTAACTTGGAGACCTGGAACCGCATCAAACTGGCCGGCGCACATCTAATCATAGCCCCATTGTACCGTTAGTTCATTCCCATCGTCGTAAATACACAAGAATGCCATCGTCTTCTCTTAATGGTGTCAAGAACGTGAACCACCACCACCACTCCCCAATTAGTCCCAAGGTTCTCAGTATTGCGCACTGATGGCCAAGGTGCATCAGCGAAGCAGAGACAGCGACCGACTCTCGTGGTTGCTGAAGTCTGTCGGCCGCGTCCACAGTTCCTTGAGTTTGCACACCCGCCTCGCGCATATACTGGCTGATGACCTGCAGGATGCCTTCGACCCGAATGCCGTCGCGATCCAGATCTGGGACCACGCGCTTCTCCTCAGTCTACTGCTGGAGGCTTTCCTGGTGCCGTGGCGCTGGCTTTCCAGTCCGCGTCGCTGGAGATCGTCTCGGTCGCTTTCGTACTGGTCGTTCTGTGTGAGGGGGTCTTCTTCGTAGACTTGTACGTTCAAGCTCGCAAGGGGTACTACCAAGGCGGCAACCTCATTCGCGACAAGAAGCTGACAGCTAGGAGATACGTAAACTCGTTCCAGTTCGTGCTCGACGTCGTCGCCATTCTGCCGTACCAAGCCCTGATCGTTGGCTACGCGAGCTTAGTACCCAAGCTGCTGCTCTTGAAGCTGCTGCGGTTCTCTCGGTTTGGGAGCTTCATCGCAAGTCTGGACGAGTTCTACTCCAAACACTTTGTGCTGCTTAAGCTCCTCAAGGTGCTGGTGGCGACGGTGTACGTGGCCCACGTACTCGCATGCGTCCGCTACAGCTTCGGCTTAGCGCGGACGAGCTCGACCACTGGCAGGCAGGGGACTCGCAACGCACTCACGCTCTCCACGAACGGTACTTGGGCTCGCTGTTCTGGAGCGTTGGCATCATGACGGGGCTGTTCGAAGGGGAACTGCCACACCGCAGCACCGAGTTCGTGTTCACGATTGCGGTCGCGCTGTGCGGATTCTCGATGTTCACGGCGCTCTGCACGACGATTTTCATCATCTCAAAGTGCGAGAGCGGCCAGACGGAGGCGTTGGACGCGCGGATCAACCAACTGATACACGTGCTGTCCTTCCATCGCGTCCCTGAGGCGCAGCAGGCCCCAGCGATCGAATACCTGAAGGTTTGTCTGGTTATCAGCTGATGCTTAGGCGGACATTGTCTGACTGTTGTGTGGATGAGTTATAGCGATACCACAACGATGCGCAGTCGAACGACCGCGAGGCCTCGCGACTTCTGTGTCCGTCCATTGTCAGCAACGTCCAGGTGGAGCTTCTCAAGCCCATGATTGCTCGCATGACGGTCTTCAAAGGCTGCAGCGACCAGTTCATCGTCGCAGTCACGGGGCTCTTGGAGATGATCGCGCTGCCGTCGCAGACGACGCTCTTTTCGGTCGGAGATTACGGGGACGCCCTGTACATCGTCCACGCGGGCGCGCTCGCCATCATCGTGGACTCGGTCACAGTGCGAGACATTCGCAAGGGCTCGTGCTTTGGCGAGTTGTCGGTCTTTTCATCGCTGCCACGAACTGCCACGGTCGTGTCCATGACGTACGTGATCCTGTACAAACTGTCAAGGTTTCACTGCGACCGGCTGCTCGAGGGGTACCCGGCGTGTGCGTCTCTCGTCGTGGGTCACGTCCAGAACGTCCTCGACCAGCTTCGAAACGCTAACGTCATCGATGAGAACAGACCACCCGTCTCAACAACAACAACAACAACAACTCCTACTACTACCAGTAGTAAGGCGATCAGACGCCCGTCAGACATCTCACTACGCCCAGGAATCCGACGGGCATCCGTTGAAGCGGCTTTTGTGGCAGGAGCGTCCGCAGTGCTGAAGTTGGTGTCAAGAAGAGGACGGAGGCAGTCAGCTCCGAGAAGACTCTTATCGTGGCTGGGCAAGAGGAACTCGGTGAGTCCGTCATCGCAGCATACTGAAGACGAACAAAGCCACAAGTCTGGGGCGGAAAGTTGCGACGACCGAACAACTCAGAGCACCGATCAGTACCAAAGCAACCCCTACGACCACGACATGGCTCAAAATCTCATGCTTGAGAGCTCTGGGGTTTGGCGGCTGCTGCTGAAAATGTGCATCGACCAGCATTCTGCTGTTCGCATGTGGTGGCTGCTGCTTCTGCTCATGAACATCGGCTACTGCTGGCTCGTGATCCCCGTTCAGATCGCCTTCCCACTGTGGCAAAGACCGTCGTCGCTTGTCCAGGTGATTGACGGCATCTCGAACGCTGGCTTCCTGCTCAACGTTGTCTTGACCTTCAATTTGTCGTTTATGGTGGACTCGGAGAAAGTGATGGACACAAGGAAGACGGCCATGCGATATCTTAGAGGCGGCTTTCTCTTCGACCTCTTCTGCGCAGTGCCATGGGAGTACGCGTACATGACGCAGTACGGTCTTTTGCGACTCCCACGACTGCTGTCCGCCTTCCACCTGAAAGCGCTTTTGGGCGAGATCTCGCACTTCATCCCGTTCAACAGCAGAAGACAGCTCCTGCTGCTTGGGGCGTCGTTATTCATGATGTCTCATGTCGTCACCTGCATTCACTTTGGCATCTCGTACCTGGAAGGCTTCAATTCTAACGAAGAGGAGGCGTGGATCTCTCCCATCCATCTCTGCGTGCGCAGGCTGAACGCCACGCACTTGGAGAGCTGCAACGGCACGCTATTCGATGAAGGGTCCGATCAGGACGTGCTACAAACCATCACTATCTGGGGGTACTCGCGTTCTCTGTACTACGCAGTTGCAGTGCTGGCGTCTCCGGGGAAAAGCGTCGAGCCTAGTGGCACCGTACAATTAACCGCAGCTCTCGTGCTGATGCTCACTGGGTTCCTGTTCACCGCGGTTGTCGTGGATCACGTGCAGAAGAAGTTTACGGCTTCGGCGTACGAGCAGAGGGAGTTTTTCGTCACCAGCTCGAAGATTCAGCTCTTTCTGCGCCAGCAGAACGCCCCGCTCGTGATCCACTACCGCGTCAAGTCCTTTCTCGACTACTGGTGGTCCTCGCACCGCGGCGCTCTTCTGGGGGAACTCCTCGCGGATCTCCCGCGGTCCATCCGACTGAACCTGCTGCGATGCATTTGTAGCCCCGTGCTGCAAACACTCGCACTCCTGCAAGGCGTCCGACCGGTGCTGAATAGACTCGAAGAGGCCGTGGTGGAGAACGCCAAGTTCATTCTGTACGGACAAGGAGAGGTCGTCTATCGCTACGGAGACTACGTCTCGGGGATCTTCTTCGTCCTCGAAGGGGAGGTGTGTGTCGTGGAGGACGGCGTGAACTCGCGGGAAGTCCCGCGCGGATTCTGCTTCAGCACATCCGCCCTTGCAGGCCAGGGCGAGGGCGGGTACAAGGAGCACGTGAGTGCGAGCAGCGGGTGCATCTTGCTCTTGATTTCTCGCGAGCAGCTCAAAGCGATGGAGACAATTTTCCCGGGATTCAATGCGGCGCTGCTAACACTCGAACAGCGGCTTCTAAACAACAAGCGGACGTCGGTCTCCTTCCGATCTCAGAGCGACGTTCCTCTACTAGTCCGACAAATCAAAAGAAGCAGGGTACAACATGCCCTCCGTAGCCTGAATGACGCGGTCACGAGGGTTCACGATCCAGACTCGTTGTTCATGACGGCGTGGGAAGTATGGATCTTCGTGGCCATGACTGTTCAATGGGCTCTCGTGGTCTTCCAGGCGTGCTTCCCACTAGGAGACAAGCACGCTCAAGCGGATAGTTTGATGGTTTTCCTCGAGATTTTATTCCTTATGGACATGCAAATCCGGTCCCGGCTTGGATTCTACGAGTACGGGAACAAAGTGATGGACCCGAAGCGCATCAAGCGCCGGTACTTCAGATCGAGTGCTTTCGTGATCGGCATTGCGGCGGTCTTCCCGCTGTACATTGTGAACTGGGGCGCTCCGGCCCAACAACGGTGGAATATCGTCAACGCCAATAAACTGCTGCGGTTGCTGAAAGTGCCCACGCAGCTACTGAAGCTCGAGAAGCGCTACCTGAAGCACACCACCGAGCTGCGGCTGTTCAAGCTGCTCTACTACACCTTCATGCTGTCGCACTTCCTGGGATGTATCTGGTTTAACTTTGCGTCCAAGCTAGCAGTCCCCAGCAGCCTCAACCACGAGCCGACGGCGTTTGGGGACAACGTGTGGCTGCCTTCCAAGCACCTGGAGCACGGGCCCCTCGTTCTTCAGTACATGGCCTCCTTGTATTGGTCCTTCGGCCTCATGTCGGCCTCGAGCGAGCCGGAGTTCCCCAAGACGACGGCGCAATGCACTTTCAGCGCGTTCACCATGACCGCCGGGTTCTTCCTGTGTGCCTACGTCATCGGGAACTTCACCGACATCATCGAGCTCCACAGCGCCGAGACCAGGTGGTTCAACGCCAAGATGCGCGCTGTGCGCCACATGCTGCAGCACTTCCACATGCCCGACGGCCTCCAGCAGCGCGTGGAGACGTTCCTGTTGTTCAAACGGGAACGACTAAATTAGGTCAAATGGCAAACTTGGTCACGGCCAAATGTTGTGATTAGGTCACGGATAGGTCACGCATACGGCACTTAGGTCACATGACCTAAATCACCAGGTCACGCGTAGCTGCTGGCACCAGCATTTAGCGCCCCTTCGTCCGCTCACTACCACGGTAAAGCACAACAGCTATTCCTGACTCGTGTACCTGTTCTAAGCTGGGGGGGTTGAAACCAACGTGTTCAATATAAAGCATGCGACCTGTGGGCCAGTGCGACTTCTCCCGTCACAAGCAGCCTTCCCGTTGTCGCCCACCGCAAACGAACACAAGATGGCTCGGCACCGAGGCGGTCGTGGAGGATCCTCCACGTCTTCTCCGGACCATGCCCCATCTCGTTCTCCTGGACGACGTGGGCGATCTCGATTTGCCCCGACTTCACGTCCGACCCGCCGAAGTAATCGAGCAACAAGTGATGTTCTTGAGCGCGAGGTGTCCGAAGCCATCGCGACCTCCCAAGATCTACGTACGGGTGCTCCAGCACCGACATCACGTCCGACTCGTCGAGCCAATCGCGCAGCGAGTGACGTCCCTGAGAGCGAGGAGTGCGAAGCCATGGTGACTACCCACGGCCTTCGGTTGGGGACATGCGCTACGGATCCAGTCGTGTCTGCGCTGGGAGGCGCTCCACAGCTACGCCAAGTGCTGTCCACACCATTGCCCAATGATGACACCCAGACCACAACCAGTTTGTCGAGATCGCAACAAGCGTCCCAGCCCCGGGATGGACGTACAAAGCTGTACTACCAGGGGTATTCCTTTGCGCGAGCCAACAGAACCTCAAACAAGATATCATATCGCTGCAGCTCGTATCGTACCCCCTGCCCCGCCCGGTTTGTATTCTGTGCGAGTACCATGATGTTCGACTTCAGCGGCATGGAGGCTCATACATGCCGTACTGGTCCTGCTCTCAGTGGAGCCTCGGTGAACGCAGGTGACCACGCTATCGACGCTTCGAGCGACATCATGGAGGAGGTCGACAAACTCGCTACTCAGACGAATCTCACTCAGAAGCAAATATGGATGGCTATTGTGAAAAAGTTCTACATGAACGTCGGAGCTCCAGTTCGAGGCGTGCCCGAAAAGACCGTCAAAAACCGTGTGCAAGCTGCTCGGGGACAGGACTCCAGTCACGGCCGAGCCAGCATCATGACGAACCCCCGGTTGACCAAGATTAAAGGATCGCACCAAGGTTTCTTCCAGTTTTAGTACGCCTGGCACGATGACGTCAAGGCGCTGAAGAAGCCACCAAAGGATGCGAATGGCATCGATCAGATAACTGCGTGGGCTCATCCTACGCTTCTAAATTTGCTGTGCTTCGAAAATTTGTCGTGGTTTATCGATGGCACATTTCGATGCGCCCCTGTCGACTACAAGCAGTGTGTCACGATTATGATCTATGATCTTTCAAGCAAACTGTTTCTACCGGTCCTGCATGCGGCAACTACATCTATGACGACGAAATCCTACCTCCGACTGCTACAGTGTGTACAAGATGCAGTGGGGAGCAAGCTGGTTCCGAAAGACGTGGTGTGTGACTTTGAGAGCTCTCTCATTGGTGCACTTCGACAGTTCTTCCCCGACGTCACCATTATCGGCTGTCTGTTTCATTTTAAGCAGGCATGCCGACGCAAGATGAAAAGTATCGGGCTACCACAAAACGAAATCAAGGTTGCTATGTCACGTAATGTCTTTGACATACTCACCGTCATCGAGCCGACCAAAATTGCTGTGCAAGGAATAGCTTGGGTAAAGGCCAAGATACGCCGCGTGTGTGAGACAAAAGGTCTGGCGTACTCCCGTAGCAAGTGGCAACAGTTTTGGTGCTACTTTCAGCGGACCTGGTTGGAGACGTACCCGCCTGAATACTGGAATGTGTTCGGCATGAGGCGCGACATCATCAGCCGGACGAACGATCCCTTGGAGCGATTTCATCGGGAGCTAAACAAGCGATTCAATGCCCACCCGCCCATAAAAACATTTGTGACCACGCTTGAGAGCCTTGCGCGTGAGTACGTGGCGCAGCGGACGACTGTCATCTCAGGCTTAGCCAAGCCACCTGAGCGCGCAGGGTTCGTGCTGCCAAGGCAACCGAAGCTGCCAGAGCTGGGTGACATCGTCGACTCACCAACCAGCAGCGGCGATGAGCGTGAAATTGTCGATTCTGACGCGAACTCTGAGCTATGCAGCAGCGCGGTGCCCTCAACCGATGGCGAGAACGTAGAAGACGATGAGGAAATCGAGTACATTGAGCCGGATCACTCGTTTGACTACGACGGCGACTCGTAGAACGACTCAGACAGATACAACACGGAGATAACCGCGCAGGCTGTAGAGAGCAGTGACTCCAACAGCAATTAATACAGCTCATTCATTGCATACGTGACCTAGGTACTTTGGTCACGTGACCTAATCACAACATTTGGCCGTGACCAAATATGCCATTTGACCTAATTTATCGGTTACCGTTCAAACGCTACCACAGGTGCACTACTTGTCGCCGTCGCTGCTCACGGACATCCGGCTCTTCCACCTCAAGCCAATGCTAGAGCGAGTGGAGTTTCTCGGTGGGATGGAGGGCTCCATCACGCGCATGCTCGTCTCGCAGTTCACGCAGGTTCTGAGCTCCCGTGGTGAATTTATTTGCAGATTCGGCGAGAAAGGCAACGACATGTTCTTCATCTTTGCCGGGATCGTCGACGTCCTGCTCCCCTCTGAGAATGTTGCCAATATGGACACCACCACCGTCTTTCCGATCCCTTGTGCGAGTCGTAATTGGAGCGAGCGCATCAGCGTCCACCGTCGGGGCTCGCGCGGCTCGATTCAAGTAGGCCCAACTGCAAATGATATCACGAATGGAGATCTACCCAAGAAACCGGGGGACGGGTTCTTCAAAGTGAACGAGCTCACTAGCGGCAACTACTTCGGCGAGTACGGGCTATTCACGAATGGCGTTCGCACCGCGTTCGTCCAGGCGCAGACGTCCTGCATCCTTTATAAGCTGTCGCGCGAGTCGATGGAGTTGGTGTTTACGAGGTACCCGGAATGGAAGTGGAAGGTGCTGCGGATCGCCAGTATTCACAGAGAGAAGTACCGACTTCTACTGCAGTCACAGGAGGAGCAGCGGCGAGGGCTGACGACCATTATGGGCTTGACCATGTCCCAAGCGGACATTATGAATGCGCGCGCGGAGCGGGTCAAGGAGAAAATGGATCGAGTTCGATGGACGCGCCAGAACAGTTTGAGCTCGGGTCTCGGCCGCCTCCCGTTTGCCAACACACTCAAGAAAACGTTGCTCACTCCACTATACAAGCTGTTATCCAGCGTTGCTGGCGGTGTGCCGGCGCAGAGCCCCTTCCACCTCTTCTGGCTCCCGTTTATGGTGTTCTGCACCGTGTACATTGCAATCATCATCCCGTACCAACTCACCATCGACCCCATGGATCGAATGACCGCCACGACCACAGCTCTGAACGCTCTCGCTCTGCCCTGCGAAGTCGCGTTCGTGGCGGATGTGTGGTTCAGCTGGCGCGTGAAGGAATCCAACGCTGCCATGGAGCTCTACGAGCAGAATCTGGCCAGCGTGTACAAGAAGGAGCGCATGGTCTACGACTTCATCGCTGCGGTTCCGTTCTACGGCTTCCTCTCCGTCTTCAACTACAGTCCGAGGCTCAAGCTGCTGCGTTGCGTTAAGATGATGAATCTCGTGGGGTACCTGGACGAACTGAGCCGCAGCTCCGTCGCCAATGAGCTCGAGGTTTGGACACGTCTATCTTCACTCTATCTGCTGGTGATCTATTGGGCGGCGTGCGCTTATCTAGCCGTGGCTATGGATATGGGGTTCGGATCGGAATGGGAGTCGTGGCTTCCGTCTAAAGCCCTGGAGGTATCAGACTCACGAGATCCGTCCTCGGCGCAGCTCACGCTCCGCTTCCTGCGCGGACTGTTCTTCGCGACGACGGCGTTCGTCAAGAAGGCGCGCAACATCGCGCCGGAGTCGGCGCCCGCGTACGCGTTCCAGATCATCATGTCCTTCATCGGCCTGCTCACCATGTCGTTCGTCATCGGGGAGCTCGCGAGTCTCTTCATCTCGCGCAGTAGCCTCGAGGTGGGCTTCCGTAAGAACCAAATCGCGGTCAAAACGTATCTGGAGCGAGTGCGCGTCAGCGAGAAACTCAAAGCGCGCGCGTGCGCGTTCATGGCGACGCTCTGGGCCTCGCACGCGGGACTCAACTACGACGAACTGCTGGCCGACATGCCGCGAGAGATTCGATCAGCGTGTGTGCTGCACGCGTCCAAGATCCCCCTCAACTGGTTCGTCATGAAAGTTATCAGCCCAATCTGTGGAGATGGCAACACGAAAGCGGAGGCTTTCACGCTCTCGTTAGCTGAGCATCTGCACTTTGAGGCCTATTCGCGCAAGGAAGACGTCATCACGGAGGGCCGAATCGTGCGGGCCATGTATTTCGTCACGAAAGGCTTCCTCAACATGCAAAGCAGTTCGCTACTGGACCGACCGGTGGGTCTTCGAGACGGCAGCTACTTTGGGGAGCGAGGACTGCTAGGTTGTACCATCAGTGCGTACACGGTGACTACGGTGCGGTCCTGTGACCTCTTTTCTCTGAGCTCCGAGGTGTTCACACAGGTGCTTCAGAAGCACGAATTCTCTCGTCTGGCTCTGGACGTTTGCAGTCGCGCGTATAAGGATCTGAAGGCAAAACGTGTTGCGGATTGCTCCAGACTCGGCATGGAAGAGCGCTGGGGGGCTGCGCTGCTGGACGCCGTGCAAGAGTTGAAAAAGAGCTACGCTGCATCGTGTCAAGCCCCGAGTGGAGCGGAGTCGGCCGAGAAATGCGCAACACAAGGCAGTCACGCAACAAAACGCCAACCTGCAGGACACGACGAAACAATTCCCACTCTTGGCGCCAGGAAAGGCGAGAAAGTGGCGCCAGAGTTCGAGTCCTTGGATACAGCCCAAAGCTGCTTGGAGGCCTTCACGCCCCTACTTTATATCATGCTGCCAACGGATCCTCTCGACTGGGACGCGAGCTTTGCTAAAGTGTGAATGTTACCACTGCGTCGTCTTCCTTCGTCACTGCGATCTGTCCCAGCAGTTATTACTAAGGACATACCGACTTGAGCTACCTGTCTGCTTCGTAGAAGTACGAGGTCTTCAACTTCAAGCGCGATTGTTCGTCATTTTTTTCGTGATCCTTGCATAACGATTCCTTGGGCCGCAGGCAAGCTCGTAGATTGCTCTCTGAGCCTGAGAGGTTTGACCTCAACTCGTTATTCAACGCAAAATAAGGCCCACCCAATCTCTCGTACTCGGTATTGTTGGAAATGGTCATCAAAGCTGCGGAAACTCGTTCGAATCCTGCGGCAATTTTAAACATTGATTTTGTAGCATGTCTTCCCTTTCGGAACATGCAGCGATGTGTTTTCGCTCGCTTGTACTACCAAACCCGTTTAAAATTCACTTTGCACTACGCCTTAGTGCTCTACTCAGTAGTTTTCTACGCACAACATCACCTTATTTCCCTAACTTTTGGAGGAGTCCTAAGTTAGGACATACTGTACAGAAAAATGGTTCGAGCTCATGTATCCATGAACCACTATGTCGGTACATGGCTACCCCTCTCAATGATTGGCTCTCGATTCTGAATCAGAACTTCTGACAACTGTACCAGCCAATCAAAGCGCTCATAGGTCCCACTTCAAGTTCTGTCGCACGCGACACCCAGCAAGGATCCCCACCACTCCCCCACACTTAACAAGTTCCCTCGCGCACGCCTCAAGCTCCTTCTCCAGCCTTCTCATCCCTCTCTCTCCCTCTCTGCGCTTCGGATGAGCGAGCAAGTGGTGCTCGGCTACACGGCGGCTGTCGTGGCCGTCTTCTTCTTCGGCACTTGCTACGTGCCAGCCAAGACCTACGCCACCTACGGTGCGTCAAATGCTGTGTCGTAGGTTTGAGCTATTTGTGGCAGATCTAACTTTAGAATGTGGTGTGCCGCACGCAATCTGAACTTGTGACAGATGGCATCATCTTCCAGTGGTTCATGGTAAAGATACACTGTGCAGCTACAAAAACGTAGCCATCTTGCATTGACCACGGGCTAACTCGCTCTGTTGTGCTGCAGTGCTCCGGCATCTTGATGGTGGGCATCGCCTGGGGGCTTTTGAGCAACAACTGGTCGCAGTTCTCCCAGTCTGGCATGTTCACGTTCCCCGGGGGGCTGCTCGGAGGGGCGCTGTTCGCTATCGCCAACCTTCTGATCCCCACTGTGGTCAACACGCTGGGACTGGGCGTGGGCTTCATGCTCTGGAACGCCACCAACATCACGCTGGGCTACTGCGTCTCGAGACTGGGGCTGTTCGGTGTGTCGCCGACGATCCCGAGCATGCCGTGGGTCAGTTTGCTGGGCATCGGCTTCATGCTGGCGTCTATCGCTGTCTACGGCACCATCAAGCCGACGTTGAAGGCGGCGAAGACCAGCAGGAAAGTCAGGAAGACCAAGTCGAAGAGCAACGGAGACGCGGAAGGGAACGGAGAGGCCAAAGTCCACTGGGAATCGGTGGGCAGCAACAACAGCTTGACCAGCTCACTGGGAGAATCCTCGCCCTTGTTGCCGCAGTTCGCAGCGGACGCGGAGCTGGCGAACGTTGCGCTGGTGCGTCGTGAATCGCTCCAGGAATCGCTGGTGCACCCGGAGCTACCGAACTTTGGCCCCTACATGATGCCGAACGAGCTGGGCGAACACGTGGAGCTGATGGATGCGGGCGCGGAGAAGACACGCAAGGCATTCGGTATGGCGATTGCACTCCTGGTAGGTGCATTCCTCAGCTGCTGCCTCGTGCCGTTCGTCAACTGGAAGGACAGGTGCCGCCCGTCCGACCCCGCGCTCAGCAGCCCCATCGTCGAGACGTGCAACCCGCTCAACTTCGTCTTCTCGCAGTGTCTGGGCGTCTACCTGACCAGTACGATCGTGTTCCTGTTGTACTCGCTCTTCCACCGGTTCGTGCTCAAGCGCTCGATGCCTCGAAGTGTCATGCGACCCGCCTACATCTGCGGCGTGTTGTGGGGCATTGGACTTTGTGGGCAGCTCTACGCCATCGGCCAGCTTGGCTTTGACCAGATCTTCCCCATCTGCTCCATCGGTCCGGCCATGGTGTCAATGCTCTGGTCAGCCGGATACTTCAAGGAGATCCAAGGCCAGAAGAATTTGTACACGTTGGCGCTCGGCACGGTGCTCGTCCTCATCGGCACGGGTCTGCGCGTCATCTCCATGTAAGAACGACAAGTAAAGGACAATCCAAGGACAAGATACCGAGCCGTTTAACCGCCAGGAACTCGGGCGAGTTCCAATGAAGCTGACTCACGCACGACCCCAATTCCTTCCCAGTATCCATTATTAATAATAATGTTTTTAGTCTGCAGGCCCAGTACTGAGCGCAAGTCAAGCTGCGGTCGTCACGGAAAACGCCAAGAACGTCAACCAAGAAGTAGCGTGTACAACGATAGCCGATTTTATTTTGGAGTATTGTGTTGGTTCTAACGTCAGTTCTTGAGCTATTTCCTGTCCTTAGACGAGGCGAGTAGTAGGCCGACTGCAGGCTGCAGACATCGACACCCGCGACGATCAGCAGAGGATGGTGGCGGCCAGCTACTCTAGTAGCAAGAGCAAGTCGAGCGAGAAGCACTCGTGGGTGCTGTCGTTGAGTCGAAAGTCCGTCGGCCGAGTGCACAGCCCCTTCAGTCTCCACACTCGCGTGGCGCACGTGCTGGCGGAGGACCGTCAAGATGCGTTCGACCCGAGCTCCAAGGCTGTCAAGGTCTGGGACCACGTGCTGTTGCTGTGTCTTCTATTGGAGTTGTTCTTGCTGCCGTACTTCCTGGCTTTCCAGTCGGAGGCGATGGAGATGGTCTCCAGTCTGTTCGTGCTGGTCCTCGCGTGTGAAGGCGTGTTCGCTCTGGACCTGTACGTCCAGGCTCATACCGGCTACTACTCCAATGGGAACCTCATTCGAGACAAGAAGCGCACTATTCGACGGTACGTGCACTCGGTGCAGTTTGTGCTCGACGTCATCGCAGTTCTCCCCACCGAAGCGCTCGTGGTCGGCTACCCGAGTATTGTACCGAGGCTGTTACTCCTCAAGCTGCTTAGATGCTCCCGACTGCCACATTTTGTATCGAGTTTGGACGAGTTCTATGCGAAATATTTCGTTGGGCTCAAGCTCTTGAAGGTCCTGGCGTCGACTGTGTACCTGGCGCATGTATTGGCCTGCGTTCGCTTCAGTTTAAATGGCTGCGAAGCGGAAAGCTTGATGGAGAGCCACTCGCACCTCGAACAGTACTTGGCGGCACTGTTCTGGAGTGTGGGCATCATGACGGGGCTGTTCGAAGGGGAGCTCCCGCATCACAGCACGGAGCTCCTGTTCACGATTGTAGTCGCGCTCTGTGGCTTCTCCATGTTCACGACTCTGGTCGCGACCATTTTCGTGATCTCCAAGTGCGAGAGCGGCCAGATGGAGGCCATGGAGGCCAGGATTAACCAGCTAGTTCACATTCTCTCGTTCCACCGCGTACCCGAAAGCCAGCAGACCCAAGCCATCGAGTACCTCAAAGTGAGTGGTAACTAACTATATCCTGCCATCACCCACCGAAAACTTACCGGTTCTTGTTTTTATTTTATTTTTTTTAGCGTTACTATACCGACACAGAGGCGAATGATCGCGAGACAGCGAAACTTTTGTGCCCCTCCATTGCAACAGACATCCAGGTGGACCTCCTGAAGCCGACAATCGCTCAGATCGCCATCTTCGATGGCTGCAGTGACCGGTTTATCGTGGCCTTGGCCAGTCAGTTAGAGATGATCGCATTGCCTGCTCGGACTACGTTATTCTCCACGGGGGACTTTGGCGACGCCATGTACGTGGTCCACTCTGGAGTACTGGCTATTGTGGTGAGGTCCATGACGGTGCGGGAGATCCGGGAAGGCTCGTGGTTTGGAGAACTGTCGGTCTTCTCCTCCATGCCGCGCACCGCCACCGTCATTTCGACGACGTACGTGATTCTGTACAAATTGTCGAGGTTTCACTGTGAACGAGTGCTGGAAGGGTACCCAGTGTGCGCGAAGCTGGTTATCGACCACGTCCAAGAAGTGCTGAACCAGCTCAACAAAGTTGACAGTCAACAGAGTGGCAGCGCTGCGTCTACTCGTTCGGATACGCGGAGATCGAGCTCGTCCATTAGACGCGCGTCCATTGCCGCAGGGGTGGTAGCAGGAGCAGCGACGTTGGTAAAGGTATTGTCAAGAAGAGGAAAAGATACCATGACATCATCCCGGAGGAGTATTTTACCTTGGAGAAGAAGCGTCATTAGTCCCGCCCCACAGGACGGATCAGATCCACAAGCTGAGCGCCAGCCCAGTGTGATCAATTCAGCCAAAGCCGTACGACTAGAGATGGGTCAGGACGCCTCAACTGAGAGTTCGTTTCTCACATGGAACGCAGGCAGTAACCAGACTGTGTTGAACCCGTACGACCGCCATCATCACCCGCGATCAACACTTCGCCAAGGTTATGGCTTCTGGCGGCTGGTTTTATTCCGAAAGTGCATCGACCAGCACTCGATTACTCGCAAGTGGTGGCTGCTACTGCTGCTGTCCAACCTGTGTTACTGCTGGATCATAGTCCCAGTCCAAGTGACGTTCCCATTGTGGCAGCGTCCGTCCTGGGTAATCCAAGCTGTGGATACTCTCTCGAATATCGGTCTGTGGCTTGATTTGGTGCTGAATTTCAGTCTGTCCTTTATGATCGACTCTGAGAAAATTATGGATCCGGAACGCAGTGCGCAGCAATACTTTAAACACAATTTCGTGTTTGATCTGCTATGCGCCGTGCCATTCGAGTACCTGGACGTGACAAAGTACGGATTGCTGCGCCTTCCTCGCTTACTCCGTATTTTCCACTTGAAACGCCACTTGAAGGAGATTGGGCACTTCTTCCCGTTCACCGGGCGAAGACAGCTCATGCTGCTCGGGGCGCTCTTGTTTATGCTGTTCCACATCGTCACCTGCATCCACTTTGGCATCTCGTACCTCGAAGGATTCAACGCGCACGAAGAGGAAGCGTGGGTATCCCCCATCAATGTGTGTCTAAAACGTTTAAATTCGACTCACTTGGAGAACTGCAGTGGCGAAATATTTAGCGAAGACACAGATCTGAGCGTTCTACACGCCATCACCGCGTTGGAATACTCCCGTTCACTATACTACGCAGTGGGGGTACTCGCCTCTCCAGGGAAGAGTGTAGAGCCTACTACCGACGTTCAACTGATAGCGGCTTTGATTCTCATGCTCAGTGGCTTCCTCATCACCGCTGTCGTAGTGGACAACGTACAGAAGCGGTTCACCGCCTCAGCCTTCGAGCAGAAAGAATTCTTTGCAACAAGCACGCGGATCCAGCTCTTCCTACGCCGTCAGAACGCCCCGACTGTGATTCACCATCGGGTCAAGGCGTTTCTCGACTACTGGTGGTCTAGCCACCGAGGAGCTGTAATTGGTGAGCTACTTGCCGATCTCCCCCGACCGATTCGTCTGGATTTACTGCGGAGTATCTGCCTACCAGTGCTACAAACGTTAGCATTATTGCACGGCGTGCGTCCTGTCCTTGACAAGCTCGAAGAGGTTATGGTGGAGAATGCCAAGTTCATTCTGTACGGACAAGGGGAGATCGTGTACCGCCATGGAGACTCGGTGGTTGGGATGTTCTTCCTGCTGGAAGGTGAAGTGTGCGTGGTGGAGAAGGGCGAGACGTCCCGCGAAGTCCCTCGTGGAGGGTTCTTCGGTACAGCAGCTCTGTCGCAGAATGAGCGATCGGACGGGTATATGGAGCATGTGAGCGCCAACAGCGGCTGCATCCTGCTCTTAATATCTCGGGAACAGATCCAAGCTATGGAGGCGATCTTCCCTGAGCTCGGTGAAGAAGCTCTGGCGCTTGAGCAGCGATTACTGGGGGTTAAAGTATCCAGCATGAAGCTACAGAGGCAAAAGCGGTTGGACGCCAGGCAAGAGCGGACGTCGCGAGTTTTCCACAATTTTATCTCGGAATTTGGAGAGATTTTAAACTCTGTACACGATCCAGACTCGTGGTTTGTTCTGGCGTGGGAGACGTGGGTGTTCGTGGCGATGACGTTACAGTGGGCGCTGATTATGTTTCAAGCTTGTTATCCGCTAGGTGGTGGTTACGTCAATGCTGATGCGATGCTGATCTTTCTCGAGATCTCATTGGTCCTGGACATGCAGATCCGATCGCGACTGGGGTTCTACGAGTTTGGCAACAAGGTGATAGATCATCCGCGTATTAAGCGTCAGTACTTGCGGTCGCGCACGTTCGTACTCGATATCGTGGCGTTGCTTCCTCTCTATATCGTGAACTGGTGTCTGCCTCTGAACAAGCGGTGGGGGCTTCTAAACGCCAACAAACTGCTGAGGCTATTCAAAGTCCCTAAACAATTCCACGCGTTGGAGACGAGATACGTCAAGCACACGACGGAACTGCGGTTATTCAAGCTGCTCTACTATACCTTCATGCTGTCTCACTTTCTGGGCTGTATCTGGTTCAACTTCGCATCACATGAAGCTGCCCCCAGGTTTATAAGTGCCATGGATACCGAAGAAACAGCGTTTGGGGAGAATCACTGGCTACCGTCGGAGCACTTGGAGCACGGATCGCACATCCTCCAATACATGGCCTCTCTATACTGGTCGTTCGGCCTCATGTCAGCGTCGATGGAGCCCGAGTTCCCTAAAACCACAGCGCAGTGCATCTTCAGCGCCATCACCATGACCTCGGGCTTCTTCCTCTTCGCCTACGTGATCGGCAACTTTGCTGACATCATCGAGCTCAAGAGCTCCGAGACCAGGGAGTTCGACGCCCAAATGCGAGCGATTCGTCAGATGCTGACGCATTTCAAGATCCCCGAGGCGCTTCAGCAGCGCGTGAAGACGTTTCTACTGTTCAAACGCTACCACACCATCACCCAAGAGGATCTATTGGTGCACTGCCTCCCTCCCTCTTTGCTCACAGACATCCGCCTCGTTCACCTGAACCCGATGATCGAGAAGGTGGAGTTCCTCCGAGGCATGGAGGGCTCCATCACGCGGATGCTTGTGTCACAATTCACGCAGATTTTGATCTCAAGGGGGGAATTCGTCTGTAAATTTGGAGAAAGCGGCAACGATATGTTCTTCATCTTCACAGGCGTAGTGGACATCCTCGTGCCCGCGAGGATCGCCAATCGCCACTGCAGTACGTTCAAATCGGTGGTGAGGAACTTAGTGGTCAAGCAGGGCAGTGGAGCAACGTCTTCGAATCGAGCCTTGCCTCCGAAGGTTCTCGGGGTTGGAGCGACTACTGAGCAGCAGCAGCAGAAAGGTCAAGAACAATTACAGAAGGTGAATGAACTCTACGCGGGCTGCTACTTTGGCGAGAACGGACTATTTACCAACGGTAAACGCAACGCGTCTGTACAAGCCCAGACGTCTTGTATCCTGTACAGATTGTCGCGTGATTCCATGGAGCTCGTGTTCACCAGGTATCCCAAGTGGAAGCAAAAGGTCCTACGGATCGCCAACATCCGACGCGAGCAGGAGCGACTCGTGCAGCTCTCGCGAGAGGAACAACGTCGAGGACTGGCGACTATCACTGGCTTAATGCTCTCTCGGGCCGATATTATGAATGAGAGGGCGGAGAGGCTGAAGGAGGAGCTGAACCACGCGCGCCTTAAACGCAGCAACAGCGCGCGCTTCACCGCGATCAATCTGACCATCGTCAACTGGATCAAACGGCGTATTTTACTCCCGCTTACGAATATTTGGGACGACCTGGTGCATGGCGTCCCTGTTCAGAGCGAATTCCACCTTAGCTGGCTTCGGCTCATGGTGTTCTGTACCATGTTCACCGCGATCATCGTGCCGTATCAACTGTCCATGGATTCAATGAACCGGGCGACAGTTATTCCGACGATCGTGAAGGCTTTGGGGGTACTCTGTGAAGTGGCATTTGTACTGGATGTGTGGTTCAACTGGCACGTGCAAGAATCTCCAGCAGCTCTGGAACTGTACGAACAAAACTTACGCAGTGTCTACAAGAAGCAGCGCATGATGTTCGATATCATCGCTGCAATCCCGCTTTACGGCTTGCTCTCCGTGTTCAATGTCCATCCGTGGCTCAAATTACTACGCTGCGTCAAGATCTTCAACGTCATGGGCTACCTGGACGAGTTGAATCGGCGTAACGTGGCCAACGAACTCACCCGCTTCATCCACGTCTGGGTTCTGTACCTTCTAGTCATCCACTGGGCTGCCTGTGCGTACCTCGCAGTCGCTATGGAGGTGGGTTTTGGCACGGAATGGGACGCGTGGCTGCCCAGCCAAGAGCTCGAGATCTCCGACCCACAAGACCCGTCACCGTCCCAACTCGCGCGACGATTTCTCCGCGGCCTCTTCTTCGCCACAACCGCGTTCGTCAAGAAAGCTCGTAACATGGCGCCCGAGTCTGCGTCGTTGTACGCGTTCCAGATCACCGTGTCGTTCACAGGCCTCATCACGATGTCATTCGTGATCGGCGAGCTGGCGAGTCTCTTTATCTCGTACATTGGCCTTGAAGTGGGCTTCCGGAAGAACCACATCGCGGTCGAGCTCTTTCTGGCGAGATTACGCGTCAATGACCGACTGAAGTCCCGGACATACGCCTTCATGACGTCTCTGTGGTCCTCCCACGCTGGTGTGAACTATGAGGAACTACTGGAAGACTTGCCGCGTCCAATCCGCGCGGCTTGTGTGCTCCACGCGTCGAAAGAACCTCTGGACTGGTTCGTCATGAAAGTTTTCCGTCCGATCTGCTGGGAAGGGGATGAAAGTATCGCGGCGTTTACGCTCTCGCTCGCTGAGAAGCTGAAGTTCGAGGGCTACCCACGGGACGAGAACGTCATCACGGAAGGCAGCATCGTGTGCGCCATGTACTTCGTCACCAAAGGGTTTCTCAACATGGAGAGCAAGTCGCTACTGGATCATCCCGTGGGGCTGCGGGACGGTTGCTACTTCGGAGAGCGTGGGTTGCTGAGCTGCACCATCAGCGCGTACACTGTGCGCAGCGTGCGAGCCTGCGACCTGTTTTCTCTGAGTTCGGAGGCGTTCGCGCAGGTGATGCAGCAGCATTCCTTCTCGAGGCTCGCGCTTCAGCTGTGCGACTGCGCGTTCAAGCATTTGAAGGCCAAGCAGACAGTAAACTGCTCGAGGAGCGACATGGAGGAGAATTGGGGCAAGGCGCTGCTGCTTGCAGTGCATGAAACCAGGAGACAGCAGCAGCCACTGCGTACTGCAACAGGTGAACTATCGGGTGAAGAAGCTGCCACCACGACGGAGGCTGAAGCAGGCGCAACGTCCGAGCTCACTGCCTCTGGGTCGACCCTTATTGGTGACGTTGCACTAGCAGCTAGCAAGAGGAGCGAGCGCCAAAGCACATCGGAGCAAGGAGACGTGTCCACTAGTGAGAGGGAGCCGGCGCATCTCAGTGCCATGCTGAAGGCCATGAACAGCAGTGAGAGCTGCTTCGAAGCGTTTGCACCTCTGCTGCATATCAAACTGGCGTCCGATCCATTGAGTTGGACCACGACGTTCGCATCGACTGCAGAACGACCTCAGTCACCGAAACAAAGTTAACGCCTGAAGAATAGAGCTACCATATTGTGATACATACTGATACTTTACTACTCAACCACGACACGTTTACAGATAACTAACCACTGACGTAGCTCACACGTATTCCCAGTCGGAGATATCCTCTATCTCTGACTGGGAGACACTCGAATACTCGGACGATTCCACCGTGCGCGCGTGAGAGGAGATGGAGCACGATTTGTACGCCCTGTACCCCGCCGCTTGATCCCTCGCCGCCTTCCGGGCATCACAAAACGAAGCTCTAGTGATACACGTCGAGCAGAAGGCGAGCTTGCGTCGAAAGAGCTTCCCCCCGGGGGCGATAAAGCTGATCTTCCAGTGGATCTTGCACGAGAAGCAGACGGAGCCGTAGCACATTTTACACGTGCTTTTACCGATCCGTCCCCTCAGCCCCGAGCTCGTGTTCTTGTTGCACACGACGCAGTTCTTGTTGCGTTGTTGCTGTAGCCCCAGCGATCGCTGTTGCTGCAGCATCCACGACATCTTCTTCATCTGGCCGCAGTACACGAGGTTATTGGTTGAAAGCAGCGTATCTGTAGCTGCTCGAACGGCGATAAACCGTCGGATATCTCCACCAGGGACCATACTACTGATGCCAAAGACGTCGATGACGTTGGGACTGATCTGGCGGTAGAAGCCGCAGTACGAGAGCTTGGCGCGGATGACGTTCGGCTGCGGTTTGGTCTGAGGGAACTCGATCGAGTGCTTGAGGTGGTACCCGACCCGCTCCCCGTTGGCGAACTGCAAGATGCCAGTGGCCTCGATGTACACGAAGTCGCGGGTCTTGATGAGGTTCGTGGACTCGAACGGGTTGTCGAGCGTGAGCCACTTGACTATTACCGACCGGAACGGATCCTGCTTGGTGGGCTCGACGATGGGGCACAAGATGGCGGCAGCGTGGACGTCGTGGACGTACGAGGCTCGGATGCGCATGACGTCCAGCGTCGGGTTCACGCAGCCGAACATGAGGTCGTCCAGGCGACCGAGAACCGTTCCGACACGCAGCAGCACGGGCATGTCGGACCTGGTGGGAACGGTAGCTCCTTGCGCGTTGGCGGGGTTCCAGGGCTCCATGTCCTGGTCGCTGGCCTGTCGACAGCGGTCTTCGTACACGTGCAGGTCGCTCTTGGACTTGAGGCGCTTCCAGCGCTGCTCGTCCACCTGGCGCGCGTCTCGGGCCACAAAGTCCTCGTACTTTTCGAAATAATCCTCCACGAACGCGTTCACGAGGTTGTTGAGCTCGCGCTTGATCTCCCGGGTCAGGTACAGGTCCGGGTACGGATTCTGGCCGATCCACTCCTTCCGCATTGTCTAGAGTAGTGGACTCTTATCTCTTTCTCTCTCTAAGGGGTAAAAATTGACAAGTGAGCTCTTTACGGCGACGAGTGTATTGTAGGGTAGTCACATGTGCAGACGGTAAAGACTGGCATTAGCACGCGTACCAAGCTGTGGACAATCTTATCCAGTTTATAGGGGATTATGGTGGAATTTGTGGAGGAGCCTCTCACCACATGACTCGAACAACGAGGCGACACAGACAACAAGATGCGCAGCTTGTGAAGGATAAGTGCTAGCCACACTTCGAAATGGTCAACAGTGGCTTATATCGCGGCGTGTACTACGGCGCTACGGATACGATGAGATAGAGGCATCAAGTGTAGCTGCTCCATCATTTGAGGTTTGCGATACCAGAGCACGGTCCATGGCCACCTTGCCACATGAGCACCGGTGCCCAGTAAGCTTATGTACTTGTCGCCTTCGGCTCTTTTGCTGTAACAGATCTAGCTCGTTCCCAACGGACGAGCACGACAACTTCGCCGTTCCTCGTGTTGCAACATCAAATTCGTGCAAGCATTACTCCGGTGATATGCGGCCAGCGAGAGCGACGGACGCACACACGCGGGAAAAACATCTACTGCGCATGTTCATTTCAATCCAGCTGAGAGGACAGGCTACGAGTGCGACCCACAGCCTCCAGCTAGCTACTACTACTTCACAAGACCACCACAGAGGAGACCAAGGGGATAGCCCTACATGTAGTTCGAGCTCACAGCTCCAGTTCTTTCTCATTCTCACTTTTACCTGCTAACCAACAAACAACTGGAGTCTCCTATATCACCGCGCTCTTCAGTCGACTTCCTAGCCTTCCATCAGGTTATGAGCCCAAGCCACGACTCGTACTAAGGATTGTACAAGTTGTAACGGGGTACAATCAAGTGTACCCATTACATGAAGAGTGACGGGTGTCACTCTCCCGAGTACATGGTACATGGTATATGGTACCAGTAGCTCCGCAAGCCAACCATTTGAGTTTGTGTGGGCTTTTGTATAGTTAACTTGTAGTTTGTATTAGACCAAGTTAACCTCTACCAAAATACAGTCAGTCTTATAACCTACTCCTTTGTAGCAAGTCAAGTCGTCCCCTTAAGGCCAGGGACACGTGAACGGCAGTTCACTTGGAGTTTGTATACTCCAGCTTCCTCTGTTAAGAAGTGCTGTGTGCCCCGTCACACTTGGTAGCACTCGTAGTCAATCCTACGCCTACGCGGGTAGATTGGTCTACCTGAATCCTCGGCGTCTCAGGTCTGTGAGCCACGATGGACCGAAGTGAGTTTCCTCACTTGACTGACTCGCAGTTCGAGTCAGTGCGGAAGATGGCGGGCATCTTCGGAAGAGATGCCCTCCGGAGCTTGGCGGCGGCGGCGCCAGCCGAGCAGGTCGAGCGGGTGAGCGCGTTTGACGAGTACGAACGCGGGCTCATCGCTCATGTGCAGGGAAACTTGCTGGCTCAGATGAGTGAGCCCAGACGGGTGCAGCCTAAGCCTTTGCGGCTAGCTGTGCCTCCGTTCGAAGGGAAGGAAGGTGGGAACCTTCACTTCTGGATCCGGGAGACCGAGATCGCAATGAGCGCAGGTCTCATCTCGGCTGAGAACCTTCGAGTCGCTTTTGCGCTCTCCAATCTTGGTGGACGTGCCAAGACTTGGGCGTATACGCGCGAAGCGACGTCGCCTGGATGCTTCACATCCTGGGCTCAGCTGTGTGAGCAGCTTCGAGCCGCCTTTCTCCCGGCGAACAACGAGTTCCGCCAGCGCTCGCGCTTCCTTGCCTGCAAACAAGGGGAGCGCGAGCTGTACGCGTACGTACAGGAGATGCGCACGTTGGCAGCCTCGCTGGTGGGGAGCCCACTGTCGGAAGACGTCAAGATGACGGTCTTCGTGGACGGTCTGAAGGTCGGTCCTGTGCGCACGCAGCTGTTCCGCGTGCGCACCAGCACTATGGAGGAGGCGATCCGAGTCGCCCTCCAGGAGGAGTACAGCCACAAGCAGGCTGGTGCTCTGGCTGTTGTACAGCCTGTGATCACTGACAGCGAGCCAGAACCTATGGATCTAAGTTCGGCTGAGCCGGACTCAGTCCGCTGCTACGGCTGCGGCGGACTAGGACACTATCAACGTGTCTGCCCATCGCCAGGGTCTGGGAAAAAGACCTACCCGAAGACCAGAGGGTCAAGGGGGCGCCGACGCCATGCACCGTCAGGTGCTCAAGGGGGACACAACCACCAGTAAGGACGAGGGCCTTGCTGGGGTTGGCCCGAGTCTCTGTGATGGGTGTACGGAAGGCGTACACCACAGAGACCCGGGGTCCCTTGAGAGCACTGATGCTCGCATTGGTGAAGGACAACGATGGGTTGTCGGTAGTACACGTGAGTGTACGGGGGTAATGGTATCCCTTGACATGATTGAGTCTGGGACGTTGCGCGTGTTCGCACGTCGCCAGATGTGTCGGTTGGAATAACGACACAAGTGCCGAGACTCTGCGAGAGTCGAAGCACAAGGGCAGGTCTCATTGACTGAGGCCAGGCCGAAGAAGAACCTTGGGGTCCGCTGTGACCCTGGCTTCCGCGTGTGATGCCGCGGGCAGCAATGGAACCGCACATGTTCCCGGACATGGACCCGTACATGGTCCCGGACATGGTGCCGAAGATGGCCCTGGGCATGGAACCGTATATGCCCTTGGCCTGGACAAGTATGGCTTGGCCCTGAGGGAGCTGTGCAAGCTGCACGGGCTCTCGGTCGAGCAGCGCGACAATGCCTTTGAGGCTAAGTCGGCCCTCTGTGTCTGACAGAGCATTGGCGAGTCATGTTCCCACCTCTGGTCAGACACAAGGGCGTCCGAAGGGACCGCCAGGACGCTGGATGCGTCGGACAAGACGAAGAAGAAGAAGGGAGGCATCACTGACATGATGACCAACCGAGGGCTGTTACGCCTGGCATGTTGAGCTGCCTCAAGAAGCAACTCCAGTGCTGAGAGTCATTGCTCGGTATGAGCATTGACAAGGGTGGTGTCCGGTGACGCCACCAGGTGGTTAACCAAGGACCACTGACTAGCGGGTAACTTAGTTCCGCACAAGAGCATGTAATGCTGAGGAGGCCACTCAAGGCATCTCCGGCGTGGGTAACCAAGTACCACGGACGGTCGCCCAGACCTTAACTGAAGAGGAAGCCGCTGCACGCGCTTCCTGTGTGGGTAACCAAGTACCACACACGGTCGCCCAGACCTTAACTGAAGAGGAACGCGCTGCACGCGCTTCCTGTGTGGGTAACCAAGTACCACACACGGTCGCCCAGACCTTAACTGAAGAGGAACGCGCTGCACGCGCTTCCTGTGTGGGTAACCCAGTTCCACACACGTCACTCAGACGGTAACTGATGGGGAAGTCGCACGATGCACTCCCTGTGTGGGTAACGTCGTTCCACACGATGCGGCAAGGCTCCGCATGAGCCGGAAGGGGGTCGCGCGGTGCACCTCCTGCGTGGGTAACTTAGTTCCACGCACGGTCAGTATGACCAGGACTAGTGATCAGGTCACTTGGGTCTCCTCGCGTGTGGTGGATGTCCACACGGAGTTTAAGAGGCCCGTGACACCGTCACGATGTCATAGCCGCACGGTCCTCTTCGAGGCTCCGCGCGGCTCTGATTTTAAGCGGGGGAGGAGTGCCCGGAAGCACTTCCTTCCTCCAAGGGCTTAGCACCCCGGTCATCATGGATGACGTTCGACTGGGGGTTCGGCCGGCGCAGCTGTGGCCATGCGCACAGTAGACGTGGCTTTGGTACATGTCGTACCTGCGGCGATGCATGTTGCGTCGCCGCTGACTCGGCGCATACGACTAGAGTGTGTCTACAGGAGGGCGACACCTCAATTGACCACATGCAGGAGCATGCTCGGTCTGCCTGCGATGGCCGCGGTCACTGAGCGGCGTTGGGGCAACAAGTGTCCAGGACTCGGTGCCGAGATGGCAGAGTCTGAGTATGCGTGCATGTGATGCAGCTACTCTCAAGGAAGGACAAGCCGTACGCTGTCATGGGTGTCTTCACCCGCAGACGTGGGTAACAGAGTACCACGTCAAGTCACGCAGACTCAAACTGCATACAGGCTGGTACCCACCAAGCCTTGGTCGACGATGTTGACCCGGAGCCCAAGAAAGGAAGCTGCCCGCGCCACCGGAGTCTGCTGGTATAGCGACTCGGCGCTGCAGGGCGGCGCGAGGTTAGGCAGTCGGCTGCTGCCTGACCCACCGGGGTTCTAATCGTAAGTGGGGGAGGAGATCGGAAGTGCCCTTCCTCCCGAAGTCTCTGGCATGAGACTTGCTTCTTCACAGAAGCCGGTGTAGTGGCTGCATGGTGCAACCACTCACTAAGCATTGCACGAAGGTGCTGGACCTGATGCGTAGCTGCTTAGGTCCCATGGTCTTGGTGACCGATGGCCAGCAGCTTTGGCAGTGGTCACTGCCACTGCTGGGCCGAAGGTGGCGCGCACATTCGCTGCGGGAAGGCTGTATCTGTCGGGTGAGGCCATGGCAGCCGGTCTGCGGCTTGGGCCGCGGACGAAGGCATGTGCGCGTACGCATCGCCATGCCGTAGCTTGATGCTGTTGCTACACTGGACGCGGTACGTCTACCGGCCAGTTAGCTATCAGCATCATGCTGAAGCTCAAGGCTGTGGTTACGCTGGGCGCGGCACGTCTGCCGGCCAGGTTGCCATCAGCCCCGAGCATGGGTGTTGTCCACCGGGACGAACCCGAGGGACAGCTCCATGCTGTTGCTACGCTGGGCGCGACACGTCTGCCGACCAGGTAGTCAACGGCAAGGAGCTTGGTTGTTGCCCACGAAGGGTGAGCCCGAACGTGTTGCCTTTGCGGGCATTCACACTTAGCGCGGTGTATACCGTGCTTGTAAGGCGCGAAGCCATACGAGTGCACGTGGCACTTGATGTGCGCGAGGCACTAAGACAGTCGTGGCTCATGTGGTACACGACATGCCTTTGGTGTATGGGGTGGTGCCCCGTACACCGTGCGGTCCGGTATGGACTGTGTGCCATGCGGCCTTGCTTGCGCACCGACCTGGTGTTGATCGCCGCGACGCATGATGCGATCGCTGGTGACGGAGGCCAGTGTACCTCGCACCATGATGAAGTACCATCGCGGTACCTTGGTGTCGGTGGAAGACACCTCAGCGTCGGCGACACGATGGCCGTGACGCGGGGCAGGACTTTGAACAAGTCCGCCGCGTTGCTCTGAACGATGAGCTGGCTGCGAGCAGCAGCCGTGGTCCCCGGGACTATGGCGACGATGAAGCCGGATGCTTCTTGGCTTTGGTCAACGTTTGACCTCAGCCCATGGGTCGTGCCGATGAACTCGGACGATAGACACACTGCGCTGTGACGAAGCGGGGTCCTGTCGGACCGCTGTCATGGCCCGAGATGAGCCGCACCGCTCTCTCTATGGTTACGCTTCGCGCTGACCGGAAAGGTGCCGTCCCTTGCGGGAGGTACCGTCGCACGAACGTGCCAGCAGGGCCCAAGGGCCATGTGACGCCAACTGCTGGTGGTCTGCGACAGGAACCGCAAGTTTGGAGGCACATGCATCCCGTGCGGAGGCACTCTGCGCCTGCTAGCGCTGTGGATACGGCCACTAGAGGCGTCGGCTTTGCGGCCTACATCGCCGAGGGCAGGGAGGTGCCGCGCGGGGTGCCCGCTGCGGGCACAAGTCACTGAGGGTGTGACAATGAGGCGCGCCGGCCTTGCGGCGGCGGCGCCCGAGAATCCGACCTTTGGGTGTTCGGATTCTCTCGAAGCTGATTGGAGAATCAGATGTGATTCTCAGATAAGTGGGGGAGGATGTAACGGGGTACAATCAAGTGTACCCATTACATGAAGAGTGACGGGTGTCACTCTCCCGAGTACATGGTACATGGTACATGGTACCAGTAGCTCCGCAAGCCAACCATTTGAGTTTGTGTGGGCTTTTGTATAGTTAACTTGTAGTTTGTATTAGACCAAGTTAACCTCTACCAAAATACAGTCAGTCTTATAACCTACTCCTTTGTAGCAAGTCAAGTCGTCCCCTTAAGGCCAGGGACACGTGAACGGCAGTTCACTTGGAGTTTGTATACTCCAGCTTCCTCTGTTAAGAAGTGCTGTGTGCCCCGTCACACAAGTCCTACGACCCGGCTGTATTGAAGACTATCGACCCCCTGAAACCGAATACTCGCCTTTTCTGATCCCGTGATACCCGATCCCCGGGATACCTGATACCCTGATTCTGCGACGTGTGAGAATGTGCGACGTGTGACAACTTCAACCTGTTGCAGTCGTACAGCGCCCAGGCTACCCATCTGGAGATATGAATCCGGACGAAGAAATGAAGCGCCCCACTCAACGGAACCTTGAACAAGAGCTGGAGGAGGCCGCCTTCGAACAACCCATGAAAACGGAGCCCCCATGTCATCAAGGGAGTACTAAGGTTGTGTACCTGCGGGCAGAGGTCGCTGAGCTGCGCCAGCAAGCTGCTGCCTCAACTCGCATGGCTGGAGAGCTCGGGAAGATGAAAGCAGACTTTACCCAGATGATGACTCGACAGGCCGCCTCGCAGCCAAAGCTCCCGGCAGAGCTAGCAGAGCTCAGAGCCCATGCATAGGCGACGCCTGAGCTGTATGCCGAGATTTCTCAGCTTAAATCCAAGCTGGAAGCGTTCAAAGTCATTGCAACCGCAGCGCCACCTGGCCCGCAGGCACCTACACACACGACACCTAAGATCAAGGACGTGCTGTGCCGCAAATTTGGCGGGAACGAGGTGTACCCTGGCCTCGGTTCCGGGTTCGAGGACTTTATCCTTGGATACGAGCAAGCGATCTCCACCGAGTCGCTCCTCAATCACTCTACTTCGGCCTCACAGATCAAGGTGTCCGAGCTGGTTAACTTTTTGGAGGACAAAGCCGCGCGATTCTTCCACTCAAACGTGACGCAGTGGCGCGTAGAAAAGGCGGACTTCAACTACATCGACTTCAAGGCTAAGCTCTGTGCTGGGTTTGGGTGCAAAGTTGAACCAAGTGCAACTGTACAAGCGCTTGACGTCCTCCAAGCGTCCACAAGACTCGTGGACCGAATACCTGGACTGCTTGAAGTATGTGAACCGTCTCATGACAGGCGATCACAGCCTGTTACTAACGGAGACGTTCTGTTCACAGGCTTGTCCGGAACTATCAAATACCCTAACCGCCCAAATCGACCGCCCCAACCTCAATTACCTGTCGGAAGCCGATCGCATCCTGTCGCTCTTAGTGGACCTACGCGGCGACGGGCGGAAGCGTGGCCAGGCAGCACGAGCTCAATCCCCCTCCGAACAGCCTGACAAGAAGCGGAACGATGAGCACCACCAGCAGAACCAGCCACGCGGAGCCAGCCACTACAGACAAAACTTGCGCAACAACAATGGCCAAGCTCATACCGTGTCGGCAAAGCCCGCTGGCAAGCTGGAGTGCTATGTCTGTGACGAGGAAGGCCACCGCGGGCCGGCATGCCCAGAGCTAAAGAGGGTGAAGGCTGCAGTGAAACGCCAAGGTCAAACTCACAGCGCTACTACCACAAACGCCGTCACTGTCAGCATCAATGCGGAAGAAGACCACTTGTGGCTTGCAGCCTCGAGCCGCCGGAATACCCGGCCGCTCCCAGCCGCCAAGTGGATCCTCGACTCTGGTGCCACGCACCACCTTTGCACCGATCGAAACCTGTTATTTGGTGTGGAGCCTGCGCAATTGACTATCAAGGTCGCAAACTCTGAAACAATCGTGTCTTCTCTCAAGGGGAACTGTCTACTCCAGACTACAGTCGGCGGGGTCAAGCGCAGTATTCTACTTACCAATGTGTACTACTGTGAGCAAGTCGGGCGCAATCTACTGTCGCTGTTGCAGCTCCGGTCCCGAGGCCTCTGTTTCATGTTTGCAGAGACCTGTACATTTCTCTCGCCGGACGGGACCGTCGTCGGTGAAGCCATCGAACGAGGAGGTCTCTGGGTCGTAAACGCGACTACGATGGGCGCTCTCGACTCTGACGCGCAGGCACTCTTCGTCAACGTGAAGAAGGACTCGCTGCAGCAGTGGCACGAGAGACTCGGACACGTGAACTTCAGGACTTACTGCGAATGGTGAACAAAAATCTGGCCAATGGTGCCGAGCTCGCAAACAAGAAGATCATCTTTTGCATGGCCTGCGCGGAGGGCAAGCAGTCTCGGAGCGCGCAGCCTACCCAGGATACCTCGGACTTGGCTCCCATGGATGAAATCGGCGCGGTGATATGCATGGACTTGAAGGTGGACCTGAAGCCCGACCGCAACGGCCATCGTCACGTACTAACCATCGTGGACCATGCGTCTAACTACAACCAAGTTGTGGAGTAGCGGCCTCGCAGAAATCTGGCGGAGCCGGTCTCGCACAAACTCGGCGCGTCTGGATCGCGGTCGCGCCGAGCAATTAATTTCCTGGTTGTTGGAGTAGCGTATCTTCGAATATAGAGCCCAAGTCTTCGCAGGCTTCAGAGTTGGGGGGTTCTTGGTTGACGCTTGTTCCTTGTCGTAGGGCGTCGAGCCTTGGGCGTGCGGCGTTATCGGGCCGGCGTTTCCTTGGCGTTCCCGTCGGGCGTGCGGCGTTATCAGGCCGGCGTTTCCTGGGGCTTGTGTGGCGTTATCGGGCCTACACGGGGGTCTTGTGCACGGCGGTTATCAGGCCAGTGCGGTCCTTCGCCTAGGCAGCGCGTTATCGGGCGCCCACCTAAACGGTATACGTTTAACGTGCCTTTATCTCAGCACGGGTCTGTGGGGGGGGGGGGGTTGAGTACCCGAACCAACAAACGACGGGGGGCCGCGGTATCGAGGCGGCTCTGCTTGCCGGCGCTTGGTGGTTCCCCTGGAACCTGAGGGAAGACTGGAGGTCTTTGTGGTTCAGAGAAATTTCGGGACTGAGTCCTTACCCTATCCTATGTCCTGGCCACTGGCTACTCCCTACTTCGTGCTTGCTAAGCCTACCACCCTACGCCTATCCTTGCGTCTGTCGTGCTTGCACTACCGTTCTTCAACCTGATTTGCGTAACGTAATCAAGATCTTACCTCGACGCGTTTTGCTCGGCGCGTTTTGCTCGGCGCGTTTTGCTCGGCGGGTTTTGCTCGGCGGGTTTTGCTCGGCGGGGGTTAGGGCCGGCGCGTTTCACAGAGACGTGACTCTGGTCGGTGATTACGCGTCGCACTGGATTCTGCCGCCGTGTCCCATAGCCCATCACCTTCGTCGGCTTTCCCGTCCACCTCCAGCGCGTCGCGCCCCATCAACCGCGTCGCGTTCCATACGTCGCGTCGAGTGACATCACCGCGGCGCCTTCTCCCCGCCGCCTAGCTCGTTCTCCTCGCGGGGCGCTATACCACATCCGTCCCGCTGCCACGCACGCGCACTCACCAGGTGGGTGTGTCGTCGCAGAACCTGCCCCGCGCTCTTCGCCGTTGCCGTCTGACATCATGGCTCGCCGCCACGACGTCGACACCCCACGACATTGACATGGAGGAGGAGGAGCTCGACACGGGCGACCTCGAACATGCTGGCTGCGTGATCTGCGCTCTCGGCGCGCGTCGGCCTCACCTGCCTGCTCCATCTCAAGTCCAGCTTCCGGCCCCAGGCGCCCCCGTCCGCTCCGTGTCAGCTCTCGTCGCCGACGCGCACACTCTCCTGCGCGAGAATAGAGCGTTGCGCGCCCAGTGCGAGTTCGTCTCCGTGCACAACGCGGGTCTGGCTGTTCACGCGTCCGTGTTACACGAGCGGAACCTCGCGATCCGCCGTCGCGCCTACGAGGGTTACCGTGCCGGCATGATTCGGCTCGAGCAGGCGCTCCTCGCTCAAGAGCGTGCCGAACAAGACTATGTCGTTCTCCGTGCTCTCTTGTCGTCGGCGACCTTCCAACCGACGGCGCACCTGCCTCCGATGCCTCTTGGATCGATGGCCCGTCATTCGAAGTAGTACTCCCGGGTCGCGGCACCATTGTGGAGTAGCGGCCTCGCCGAAATCTCGCGGAGCCGGTCTGATGTGGTATAGCGCCCCGCGAGGAGAACGAGCTAGGCGGCGGGGAGAAGGCGCCGCGATGATGTCACTCGACGCGACGTATGGAACGCGACGCGGTTGATGGGGCGCGACGCGCTGGAGGTGGACGGGAAAGCCGACGAAGATGATGGGCTATGGGACACGGCGGCAGAATCCAGTGCGACGCGTAATCACCGACCAGAGTCACGTCTCTGAGAAACGCGCCGGCCCTAACCCCCGCGGAGCAAAACCCGCCGAGCAAAACCCGCCGAGCAAAACCCGCCGAGCAAAACGCGTCGAGGTAAGATCTTGATTACGTTACGCAAATCAGGTTGAAGAACGGTAGTGCAAGCACGACAGACGCAAGGATAGGCGTAGGGTGGTAGGCTTAGCAAGCACGAAGTAGGGAGTAGCCAGTGGCCAGGACATAGGATAGGGTAAGGACTCAGTCCCGAAATTTCTCTGAACCACAAAGACCTCCAGTCTTCCCTCAGGTTCCAGGGGAACCACCAAGCGCCGGCAAGCAGAGCCGCCTCGATATCGCGGCCCCCCGTCGTTTGTTGGTTCGGGTACTCAACCCCCCCCCACAGACCCGTGCTGAGATAAAGGCACGTTAAACGTATACCGTTTAGGTGGGCGCCCGATAACGCGCTGCCTAGGCGAAGGACCGCACTGGCCTGATAACCGCCGTGCACAAGACCCCCGTGTAGGCCCGATAACGCCACACAAGCCCCAGGAAACGCCGGCCTGATAACGCCGCACGCCCGACGGGAACGCCAAGGAAACGCCGGCCCGATAACGCCGCACGCCCAAGGCTCGACGCCCTACGACAAGGAACAAGCGTCAACCAAGAACCCCCCAACTCTGAAGCCTGCGAAGACTTGGGCTCTATATTCGAAGATACGCTACTCCAACAACCAGGAAATTAATTGCTCGGCGCGACCGCGATCCAGACGCGCCGAGTTTGTGCGAGACCGGCTCCGCCAGATTTCTGCGAGGCCGCTACTCCACAAAGTCTTCCTGCTGCATACGAAGGACGAGACATTCGACAAATTTTTACTCTTTGCAAATGAGTTCCAGCGGCAATACGACCTCAAGATCAAGGTCCTTCGTACTGATGGCGGGGGAGAGTTCTTGAACTCGATCTTTAAGGAATATGCCGCTCGGAATGGGATCCGGCTGCAGACCACGCACCCGGACACGTCCGCGTAAAATGAGAAAGCTGAGCGCTTCCACCGGACTTTGATGAACTCCGCACGTGCCATGCTCTGGGCGTCGTCGCTGCCTCAACGTTACTGGGGAGATGCTGTACCTTACGCCTCCTATATCCGCAATTGGGTCCCTACCAGAGCAAACACCGACTACAAGTCTCCGGTCGATGCGCTGACCGGGAAACACCCTCGCGTCCTCCACATTCTCAAGTTTGGGTCTAAGTGCACGGTATTCGTGCCTCGAAAGTCCGGCCGAAACCTGCAGAAGCATGCTGAAAAAGCTATTGTACTCGGCATCTCGACCACCCAAAAAGGCTACCGGCTTTTGCTTCCAAGAACCAAGCGGTTCATCACCAGCCACGACGTCCAAAACATCGACAAGCTGGGCATACAGGACCCCCTTACAGTAGAGGTCCTCCGTGAACTTCACGACGAGCGCTCCAACGCAAGCGCCACCAGCACTGACACTCCTGTCCGAGCTACAGCGCATGAAAATGAAGATACTGATGAAGCTGGAGTTCCTGACGACTTCGGACGGCCAATCCCCGCTGGAGTCCTCCGACGTGTCTTTGGAAGGCGCGAGCACAGTGGAACCACTGACTTTGAGCTGCCACAGTCGTTTATCGACACCTTTGCAGGGTCTACGTACGCCATGATGACAATTAAGGCCGCGGACCGTGAAAAGGAACCCCAGTCAGTGGCAGAGGCAAAACGAAGCAAACATTGGGCCGAGTGGAAAGCCGCCATGGCCAAGGAGCTTGCTGAGCTGGACGCCAATGGCACCTGGGAACTGGTCGAAGCACCCGACGGGGCGAACATCGCCACGTCCAAATGGGTCTACAAGATGAAATTCAACAGCAACGGCGAGCTGGAGCAGTTCAAAGCTCGCTTGGTGGCACGCGGATTCACCCGGAGGTACGGCGTCAACTTCGAGTCCACATTCTCGCCCGTTCTGAAGATCTTGAGCTTACGGTTCATTGTGATGCTAGCTGCGATCTGGAAGGTCAAGCTCCACCAAGGCGACGTGCCGAACGCATACCTGAAGTCAGCCCTGGACAAGCCAATCTACCTCAAGCCACCCACTGGAACAAGAGGCACCAACGACCATCGCGTGTGGCTGCTCCTAAAAGGGCTTTACGGCTTAAAGCAGAGCGGAAAGCTGTGGAACTACCTCATCGACTCGTTCTTACAAGCGCAAGGCTTCCAGAGATCTCGCATGGACCCCTGCCTTTACTTCCTTCGGCAGTGCGGCGCACTCTGTGTTCTGGGCCTTTACGTGGACGACATCCTCACTGTGAGCCAGAACCCGACTCTATCTGATCAAGTGATAGCGAAACTCACAGAGCGATTTGATATCAAGGACCTCGGCGACGCTCAAAAATGCGTCGGGATCTGGATTGGTTACTCAACGGATGGGATCACTATTCACCAGCAGCAGACTACGCTGGATCTGCTCGCCAAAATGGGGATGGACCAGTGCAAAGCGGCTTCGACTCCTATGGACATCAACTATCGCTTCTTCGAGGAGAACGGAGATCCATTTCATGACACCACACTCTAACGTGAAGCGATTGGTAGCCTGCTTTGGATATCAGACTGCCCGCGTCCCGACATTGCCACTGCGACCAACTGCCTCTCTTGATTTGTTTCGTGCCCAACATTGGTGCACTGGAACGGGGTAAAGCGGATTCTTCGGTATCTGCGAGGTGCGACAGACGTTGGGCTGTTTTACAAGTTCGGGAACGGCATCGCGTCAAAACTACAGCCGATCATCTACTCTGACGAAAACTGGGCTGGCGATTCGTCAAGTGCAAAATCAACGAGCGGCTCAGTTCTCCAGATCAACGGCATGACCATCTCGTGGTCGTCGCGGAAGCAAACTACGGTGGCCCTGTCAACTATGGTAGCGGAATTTGCCGCTGCGTGCTCCGCTGTTCAAGACTGCATCGCGATTCACCAACTCCTTCAAGAGCTCGGGCTGATGCAGCAGACCGATGAAATCCTACTTCGCGTGGATAACCAGTCAGCGATAAAATCGATGGAGAACGCAGTCACCACGCAGCGCACCCGCCACCTACACACCAAGTACCATTTCATCCGGGATACAATCGCCAACAAGAAAGTTCAAGTGGAATATTGCCCGACTCAGCAGCAACTTGCCGATATCTTCACGAAAGTGACACGAGGCGGCTCTCAGTTTTTCGCCGACGTCGTACCGTTCTAGAAATGACTTGGAGACTGTATTGGACTGCGACGATGGAGGACTTGGATGCGGGGCGGCTGTACACGTGTGACACGAGTGGCGACTGGGGGAGAGAAGTGATTTTCCGGGATGAATCCAGCGCCTGACCGCAGATGGGCCCAATTGGCTGGAAGTGTGAATCTTGGGAGTGCACGCCCAGGATTTCAGAAGAACACTCAGTCCAGCCGCGGACTTTCCCTTACGATGAGTGCCTCAAGTCTGGCAGAAAGTGTCTCTGGAGAATGTATCCCAGAGTACACCTCATCTTGCTGCGGTCCAGAGTACTACAAGGGAACAAAATACCCTGAATCCCCCCCCCCCCCACTACCACCGTGAACAGGCGCTGGAGGCCGCTACACCCGCTAAGTGTTTGGATTTGTGGAGATACCCAAGAGTCTGTGAAGGATATGACTTTGAACCCAGAGAATCACCCCCGACAAACAGGTGACCCAGAATTCCAAGTGATCCTCTGGATTTAGATCGTGAATCCAGACTCTCTATACTGAAAACAAGTGTTTCCCAAGTCGACAACCAAGAACCCCCAAGAACCCTCAAGAACCCCCCTGAATTTCACTGAGTTTCAGAAGTGACTCAGAGTATCACATGAACCTCTGAATTTCGAGCCAGTTGGAAGCCAGTCTGCAATCAAAGTGATGCGTGACCTTGAAGATCCGACTGCAGATCTGCTGACTGGATACTTTCAAGGAGTCGAGAGGGAACTGAGAACCTTACAAGCCCAAGTCTAAGGACCCACATTTGGCACTTTGTACGCCTTGCGACAATGGAATCGCAAGCCGACCGCCAGTTTGGACCGCTGAACCCAAGGTATGCTGAAGACAAGATATTTGGCCCCAAGCATAGTCAAACGAATATATTTGCCCGTAGAAGAATGCAGAAGATAGAAAGAAGTGAAGAGAGAAGTAGCTGATAAAAGACAAACAGAGTTCCTTTTACCCTGTACTGCGCAAGAGACTTCGGCCAAGCCTGCCGACGGAAATCCGGAGGACCCGAGACTACGACCGCGGGACGCTAAGGGCACATCAACGGCGAAGGACAGCCGTCTGTGTGGACTCCATCAACTCAAGTCCAGTTAGGTGGGGACCAGCGACGGCCTTGAGCTTCCTGGAGTGATCCATCTATTTCATATCCTAGTTGGGTCACTTGCTGTGCTCGTGGTAGCCTATTTCATATTATTCCAGAGGGCATTCTGGGGTGCTAGGTAGTCGCCTCCAGGATTTTGTATTGACTGCTTGTGTGAAGGGAAAGGTAACTGATAGTGATTGTATTTTCCTCCTGTATTGGAGGTGGTGCGCGTTTGTGTGAGTCTCAGGGGAGCTAGGCCCCTGAATTTCAGACTCGAGTGAGCCTAGTGTGTGAGTGACCCACCGTCCAAGGGTCCAAAAGAATAAGTGACGGCTAGTTGTAGAGTTTGTACACTCTATATTTGCTGGTTTTATTGAGCTAGGAGGGCATTTGGGTAAGGTGTCTTCTGAGTTCCTCACCCCAGAGTTGACTGAAATCCCGAATCCTGAATCCGTGATATTCTGGGTTTCGGGTGATCTGATTCTCTGGGTTTTGCCTTTAGTGTCGAGGTGCGTTCTGGATTAGACGTGTACCTCAGCGCTTCTTCGAGGCTACATTCAAGTTTGGTGGAGTGCCGTTCCGTCGAAGACAAACGAGCCGACTAGATTACACAAGGTACCCACGCCAACCAGGGAGTGTGATCCTCTGGGTTTAAAGCTTTGCAGCTGCGAACCTCTGGATCTAGCTTCTTGCTGTTGACTCTCAAGTCAATTCTCTGGGTCTACACCCTGACGTTCTTCTAGGGCTACGCTATACGAACCCCCTGGGCGACAAAGGTTTCATCGGCCTCGCCTCAAAAGCCACCGATCGCATCATTTTCGGACGAATGTGCAGCATGCTTCGCTTCACAAGTCATGCTTGAGGGGGAGTGTTGCAACATCAAATTCGTGCAAGCATTACTCCGGTGATATGTGGCCAGCGAGAGCGACGGACGCACACACGCGGGAAAAACATCTACTGCGCATGCTCATTTCAATCCAGCTGAGAGGACAGGCTACGAGTGCGACCCACAGCCTCCAGCTAGCTACTACTACTTCACAAGACCACCACAGAGGAGACCAAGGGGATAGCCCTACATGTAGTTCGAGCTCACAGCTCCAGTTCTTTCTCATTCTCACTTTTACCTGCTAACCAACAAACAACTGGAGTCTCCTATATCACCGCGCTCTTCAGTCGACTTCCTAGCCTACCATCACCTCGGACGCCAGGCTTCGCTGCAGCTTCTACGCAGCAACTGCTAGTAACTACTTCTTACTTCGTAGGTAACCACCAGGAGCGCACGGCATTCTTTCCCTTAACCAAATACATCAGTCTTCACTTCCCCTTCAACAACTCAAGGCCCAAGACTCAATTCGCGCTTTCAGCTACAGCCACACCTCTATAAATGACACCCAGTTCGCTCGGTCTAATACGCTGATAAAGAAATGACTACACTTCAAAATGGCTCCATTTTCATATGTTAGGTGCACAATACAAGAACTTTCTTTACCTGGTACCCCTGCAGCATTTTCGTACTCTTGTTTAACGGTAGGCGAGATATTGTCTGTTCCTACTCAGGATATGACTTTGAACCCAGAGTGCCATACGGAAACACTGAGAATCACCCCCGACAAACAGGTGACCCAGAATTCCAAGTGATCCTCTGGATTTAGATCGTGAATCCAGACTCTCTATACTGAAAACAAGTGTTTCCCAAGTCGACAACCAAGAACCCCCAAGAACCCTCAAGAACCCCCCTGAATTTCACTGAGTTTCAGAAGTGACTCAGAGTATCACATGAACCTCTGAATTTCGAGCCAGTTGGAAGCCAGTCTGCAATCAAAGTGATGCGTGACCTTGAAGATCCGACTGCAGATCTGCTGACTGGATACTTTCAAGGAGTCGAGAGGGAACTGAGAACCTTACAAGCCCAAGTCTAAGGACCCACATTTGGCACTTTGTACGCCTTGCGACAATGGAATCGCAAGCCGACCGCCAGTTTGGACCGCTGAACCCAAGGTATGCTGAAGACAAGATATTTGGCCCCAAGCATAGTCAAACGAATATATTTGCCCGTAGAAGAATGCAGAAGATAGAAAGAAGTGAAGAGAGAAGTAGCTGATAAAAGACAAACAGAGTTCCTTTTACCCTGTACTGCGCAAGAGACTTCGGCCAAGCCTGCCGACGGAAATCCGGAGGACCCGAGACTACGACCGCGGGACGCTAAGGGCACATCAACGGCGAAGGACAGCCGTCTGTGTGGACTCCATCAACTCAAGTCCAGTTAGGTGGGGACCAGCGACGGCCTTGAGCTTCCTGGAGTGATCCATCTATTTCATATCCTAGTTGGGTCACTTGCTGTGCTCGTGGTAGCCTATTTCATATTATTCCAGAGGGCATTCTGGGGTGCTAGGTAGTCGCCTCCAGGATTTTGTATTGACTGCTTGTGTGAAGGGAAAGGTAACTGATAGTGATTGTATTTTCCTCCTGTATTGGAGGTGGTGCGCGTTTGTGTGAGTCTCAGGGGAGCTAGGCCCCTGAATTTCAGACTCGAGTGAGCCTAGTGTGTGAGTGACCCACCGTCCAAGGGTCCAAAAGAATAAGTGACGGCTAGTTGTAGAGTTTGTACACTCTATATTTGCTGGTTTTATTGAGCTAGGAGGGCATTTGGGTAAGGTGTCTTCTGAGTTCCTCACCCCAGAGTTGACTGAAATCCCGAATCCTGAATCCGTGATATTCTGGGTTTCGGGTGATCTGATTCTCTGGGTTTTGCCTTTAGTGTCGAGGTGCGTTCTGGATTAGACGTGTACCTCAGCGCTTCTTCGAGGCTACATTCAAGTTTGGTGGAGTGCCGTTCCGTCGAAGACAAACGAGCCGACTAGATTACACAAGGTACCCACGCCAACCAGGGAGTGTGATCCTCTGGGTTTAAAGCTTTGCAGCTGCGAACCTCTGGATCTAGCTTCTTGCTGTTGACTCTCAAGTCAATTCTCTGGGTCTACACCCTGACGTTCTTCTAGGGCTACGCTATACGAACCCCCTGGGCGACAAAGGTTTCATCGGCCTCGCCTCAAAAGCCACCGATCGCATCATTTTCGGACGAATGTGCAGCATGCTTCGCTTCACAAGTCATGCTTGAGGGGGAGTGTTGCAACATCAAATTCGTGCAAGCATTACTCCGGTGATATGTGGCCAGCGAGAGCGACGGACGCACACACGCGGGAAAAACATCTACTGCGCATGCTCATTTCAATCCAGCTGAGAGGACAGGCTACGAGTGCGACCCACAGCCTCCAGCTAGCTACTACTACTTCACAAGACCACCACAGAGGAGACCAAGGGGATAGCCCTACATGTAGTTCGAGCTCACAGCTCCAGTTCTTTCTCATTCTCACTTTTACCTGCTAACCAACAAACAACTGGAGTCTCCTATATCACCGTGCTCTTCAGTCGACTTCCTAGCCTACCATCACCTCGGACGCCAGGCTTCGCTGCAGCTTCTACGCAGCAACTGCTAGTAACTACTTCTTACTTCGTAGGTAACCACCAGGAGCGCACGGCATTCTTTCCCTTAACCAAATACATCAGTCTTCACTTCCCCTTCAACAACTCAAGGCCCAAGACTCAATTCGCGCTTTCAGCTACAGCCACACCTCTATAAATGACACCCAGTTCGCTCGGTCTAATACGCTGATAAAGAAATGACTACACTTCAAAATGGCTCCATTTTCATATGTTAGGTGCACAATACAAGAACTTTCTTTACCTGGTACCCCTGCAGCATTTTCGTACTCTTGTTTAACGGTAGGCGAGATATTGTCTGTTCCTACTCAGGATATGACTTTGAACCCAGAGTGCCATACGGAAACACTGAGAATCACCCCCGACAAACAGGTGACCCAGAATTCCAAGTGATCCTCTGGATTTAGATCGTGAATCCAGACTCTCTATACTGAAAACAAGTGTTTCCCAAGTCGACAACCAAGAACCCCCAAGAACCCTCAAGAACCCCCCTGAATTTCACTGAGTTTCAGAAGTGACTCAAGAGTATCACATGAACCTCTGAATTTCGAGCCAGTTGGAAGCCAGTCTGCAATCAAAGTGATGCGTGACCTTGAAGATCCGACTGCAGATCTGCTGACTGGATACTTTCAAGGAGTCGAGAGGGAACTGAGAACCTTACAAGCCCAAGTCTAAGGACCCACATTTGGCACTTTGTACGCCTTGCGACAATGGAATCGCAAGCCGACCGCCAGTTTGGACCGCTGAACCCAAGGTATGCTGAAGACAAGATATTTGGCCCCAAGCATAGTCAAACGAATATATTTGCCCGTAGAAGAATGCAGAAGATAGAAAGAAGTGAAGAGAGAAGTAGCTGATAAAAGACAAACAGAGTTCCTTTTACCCTGTACTGCGCAAGAGACTTCGGCCAAGCCTGCCGACGGAAATCCGGAGGACCCGAGACTACGACCGCGGGACGCTAAGGGCACATCAACGGCGAAGGACAGCCGTCTGTGTGGACTCCATCAACTCAAGTCCAGTTAGGTGGGGACCAGCGACGGCCTTGAGCTTCCTGGAGTGATCCATCTATTTCATATCCTAGTTGGGTCACTTGCTGTGCTCGTGGTAGCCTATTTCATATTATTCCAGAGGGCATTCTGGGGTGCTAGGTAGTCGCCTCCAGGATTTTGTATTGACTGCTTGTGTGAAGGGAAAGGTAACTGATAGTGATTGTATTTTCCTCCTGTATTGGAGGTGGTGCGCGTTTGTGTGAGTCTCAGGGGAGCTAGGCCCCTGAATTTCAGACTCGAGTGAGCCTAGTGTGTGAGTGACCCACCGTCCAAGGGTCCAAAAGAATAAGTGACGGCTAGTTGTAGAGTTTGTACACTCTATATTTGCTGGTTTTATTGAGCTAGGAGGGCATTTGGGTAAGGTGTCTTCTGAGTTCCTCACCCCAGAGTTGACTGAAATCCCAAATCCTGAATCCGTGATATTCTGGGTTTCGGGTGATCTGATTCTCTGGGTTTTGCCTTTAGTGTCGAGGTGCGTTCTGGATTAGACGTGTACCTCAGCGCTTCTTCGAGGCTACATTCAAGTTTGGTGGAGTGCCGTTCCGTCGAAGACAAACGAGCCGACTAGATTACACAAGGTACCCACGCCAACCAGGGAGTGTGATCCTCTGGGTTTAAAGCTTTGCAGCTGCGAACCTCTGGATCTAGCTTCTTGCTGTTGACTCTCAAGTCAATTCTCTGGGTCTACACCCTGACGTTCTTCTAGGGCTACGCTATACGAACCCCCTGGGCGACAAAGGTTTCATCGGCCTCGCCTCAAAAGCCACCGATCGCATCATTTTCGGACGAATGTGCAGCATGCTTCGCTTCACAAGTCATGCTTGAGGGGGAGTGTTGCAACATCAAATTCGTGCAAGCATTACTCCGGTGATATGTGGCCAGCGAGAGCGACGGACGCACACACGCGGGAAAAACATCTACTGCGCATGCTCATTTCAATCCAGCTGAGAGGACAGGCTACGAGTGCGACCCACAGCCTCCAGCTAGCTACTACTACTTCACAAGACCACCACAGAGGAGACCAAGGGGATAGCCCTACATGTAGTTCGAGCTCACAGCTCCAGTTCTTTCTCATTCTCACTTTTACCTGCTAACCAACAAACAACTGGAGTCTCCTATATCACCGCGCTCTTCAGTCGACTTCCTAGCCTACCATCACCTCGGACGCCAGGCTTCGCTGCAGCTTCTACGCAGCAACTGCTAGTAACTACTTCTTACTTCGTAGGTAACCACCAGGAGCGCACGGCATTCTTTCCCTTAACCAAATACATCAGTCTTCACTTCCCCTTCAACAACTCAAGGCCCAAGACTCAATTCGCGCTTTCAGCTACAGCCACACCTCTTTATAAATGACACCCAGTTCGCTCGGTCTAATACGCTGATAAAGAAATGACTACACTTCAAAATGGCTCCATTTTCATATGTTAGGTGCACAATACAAGAACTTTCTTTACCTGGTACCCCTGCAGCATTTTCGTACTCTTGTTTAACGGTAGGCGAGATATTGTCTGTTCCTACTCAGGATATGACTTTGAACCCAGAGTGCCATACGGAAACACTGAGAATCACCCCCGACAAACAGGTGACCCAGAATTCCAAGTGATCCTCTGGATTTAGATCGTGAATCCAGACTCTCTATACTGAAAACAAGTGTTTCCCAAGTCGACAACCAAGAACCCCCAAGAACCCTCAAGAACCCCCCTGAATTTCACTGAGTTTCAGAAGTGACTCAAGAGTATCACATGAACCTCTGAATTTCGAGCCAGTTGGAAGCCAGTCTGCAATCAAAGTGATGCGTGACCTTGAAGATCCGACTGCAGATCTGCTGACTGGATACTTTCAAGGAGTCGAGAGGGAACTGAGAACCTTACAAGCCCAAGTCTAAGGACCCACATTTGGCACTTTGTACGCCTTGCGACAATGGAATCGCAAGCCGACCGCCAGTTTGGACCGCTGAACCCAAGGTATGCTGAAGACAAGATATTTGGCCCCAAGCATAGTCAAACGAATATATTTGCCCGTAGAAGAATGCAGAAGATAGAAAGAAGTGAAGAGAGAAGTAGCTGATAAAAGACAAACAGAGTTCCTTTTACCCTGTACTGCGCAAGAGACTTCGGCCAAGCCTGCCGACGGAAATCCGGAGGACCCGAGACTACGACCGCGGGACGCTAAGGGCACATCAACGGCGAAGGACAGCCGTCTGTGTGGACTCCATCAACTCAAGTCCAGTTAGGTGGGGACCAGCGACGGCCTTGAGCTTCCTGGAGTGATCCATCTATTTCATATCCTAGTTGGGTCACTTGCTGTGCTCGTGGTAGCCTATTTCATATTATTCCAGAGGGCATTCTGGGGTGCTAGGTAGTCGCCTCCAGGATTTTGTATTGACTGCTTGTGTGAAGGGAAAGGTAACTGATAGTGATTGTATTTTCCTCCTGTATTGGAGGTGGTGCGCGTTTGTGTGAGTCTCAGGGGAGCTAGGCCCCTGAATTTCAGACTCGAGTGAGCCTAGTGTGTGAGTGACCCACCGTCCAAGGGTCCAAAAGAATAAGTGACGGCTAGTTGTAGAGTTTGTACACTCTATATTTGCTGGTTTTATTGAGCTAGGAGGGCATTTGGGTAAGGTGTCTTCTGAGTTCCTCACCCCAGAGTTGACTGAAATCCCAAATCCTGAATCCGTGATATTCTGGGTTTCGGGTGATCTGATTCTCTGGGTTTTGCCTTTAGTGTCGAGGTGCGTTCTGGATTAGACGTGTACCTCAGCGCTTCTTCGAGGCTACATTCAAGTTTGGTGGAGTGCCGTTCCGTCGAAGACAAACGAGCCGACTAGATTACACAAGGTACCCACGCCAACCAGGGAGTGTGATCCTCTGGGTTTAAAGCTTTGCAGCTGCGAACCTCTGGATCTAGCTTCTTGCTGTTGACTCTCAAGTCAATTCTCTGGGTCTACACCCTGACGTTCTTCTAGGGCTACGCTATACGAACCCCCTGGGCGACAAAGGTTTCATCGGCCTCGCCTCAAAAGCCACCGATCGCATCATTTTCGGACGAATGTGCAGCATGCTTCGCTTCACAAGTCATGCTTGAGGGGGAGTGTTGCAACATCAAATTCGTGCAAGCATTACTCCGGTGATATGTGGCCAGCGAGAGCGACGGACGCACACACGCGGGAAAAACATCTACTGCGCATGCTCATTTCAATCCAGCTGAGAGGACAGGCTACGAGTGCGACCCACAGCCTCCAGCTAGCTACTACTACTTCACAAGACCACCACAGAGGAGACCAAGGGGATAGCCCTACATGTAGTTCGAGCTCACAGCTCCAGTTCTTTCTCATTCTCACTTTTACCTGCTAACCAACAAACAACTGGAGTCTCCTATATCACCGTGCTCTTCAGTCGACTTCCTAGCCTACCATCACCTCGGACGCCAGGCTTCGCTGCAGCTTCTACGCAGCAACTGCTAGTAACTACTTCTTACTTCGTAGGTAACCACCAGGAGCGCACGGCATTCTTTCCCTTAACCAAATACATCAGTCTTCACTTCCCCTTCAACAACTCAAGGCCCAAGACTCAATTCGCGCTTTCAGCTACAGCCACACCTCTATAAATGACACCCAGTTCGCTCGGTCTAATACGCTGATAAAGAAATGACTACACTTCAAAATGGCTCCATTTTCATATGTTAGGTGCACAATACAAGAACTTTCTTTACCTGGTACCCCTGCAGCATTTTCGTACTCTTGTTTAACGGTAGGCGAGATATTGTCTGTTCCTACTCCTTCTTCTCATTGGTATTAGCAGAGTCGCATCCCCCAGGTTGTACGTGAGTTTCAACACAATGAGTTTATGAGAATATTTGTTGTCCCGATATTCTGCCACCATTCCTGCAGTTTTATCTTTTGTTTGGTATCTACTTTCCCTACCGGTAGTTGTCTCGACATCATAGCTTTTTTTAGTTTTTTTTCTCGTAAAGTATATATCTACGCTGCGCAGATTGTAAAATACTGTGGCTAGCATATTTATCAGTATTTCCAAGCTTGCAGTTACTGCAAACTCTTTGTAGCATCCCAAATACAATTTCGCTCTTCGCTTGATTTGTCGTGGTAAGAGGAGTGGTAGCAATGGCATACGTGGGGGGAGGCAGGCATGTGATTGCAAAATATGTATGACTTTGGATCTATTACTACGCCGTCCATTTAGAGGGTAGAGGCGCCAACAATGGCGACCACTTAGAGAATAAAGAAGTTTTTGATCAGTTATAGAACATCTATAGTGAAATCCATATAATCCCGTTTGCAGACGAGGAATCCTAACCAGATAGGGAACACATAGTCTCTTAGAGGGGTTCATTTAGGGAGGTGCCACTGTACTAAGTCTGATCGGCCGAATTCAAGGCTACTATTTTGGACCGAATTTAGTTAATTTCGGGTCCAATCAAGTTCGACGGCTACAACTCGCATATGGGCAAGATTCCTCGGCCGTTCGAAGCCAGCTCGACCAACTTGCGTCCACATCAACTACCTCGCACCGACACGACTCGACCTTTGCCGAGACGATGGGGCAAGCTGCATCGCCAGGGTATGTGTCTCCGAACCACGCTGGGGCTGAGATGCCGGCACCCGCTGGAGCTCCGCAACAGGCTAGTTCGTCTATGGCGCATCCTCCTCCTGTTCCGAGCAGAGTGTGCTGATGCAGATGACGCAGATGATGGCCGTACAGAACCAGCAGTAGCAGTTCCAGGCCTTCCTGGAACACCAGGCTTGAGTGCAGAACGAACTCTTCGAAAAGCAGGCCAAGACCAGCCGACAAAGGAGCAAGGGCGAGCCACCGAAGTTCAACGGCTCGGCTAAGGAGGACCTGGAGCTGTGGCTTTCAGATTGAGAAGAACTTCAGCAGCTACGCCGCCGAGCGCGACAGCAACGACTCGCGCTTCGTGGATTTGGTGGTACCATACTTAGGCACGGACGTAATGTCCTGGTACCGATAGTTCAAGCAAACGCTTGGTGAGCACCCACCTGTTCAAGCAACAGCTGCGGATTCGCTTCAGGGACAGCGACTTCGAGTACAAGCAGCTGTCTCGTCTCTATGACCTGCCTGTGCTGCTTGGGTGTACCCAGCAGGAGTACACGGCTAAGTTTATGCTGCTGCTCTCTCAATCCGAAGTTGCTTGACCTGATGAAGCGCTGGCTCTACCAACAGTCCCCACACCAGCACCCATATCTCCCAGAATGTGCCAACTACTCTGCGAGAGACTATTGAGCATGCCCAGCGCTTCGAGGATGCCCGGCAATCGGCCGCGGCAACGAAGAGCGTAACCACTAGCAATCGTGGTCCAAGTGCCAAGGCTACGGCAGCACCGACCGAATTTAAGAAGCCGAAATTAGCTCGCCGCCACGATCCCGAGTTTATCAAGAATGCCATCTGCCACATTTGTGGCGAGAAGGGCCACACCACACCGGACTGTCCTGACAAGGGCAAGCCGCGCGCGCCAAAAAACTATGCGGCTCGGCGGGCTGGCGCCCCTGTGACGAGGCGATGCGGTGTTTTCTCCCAGAAAACAGTTATAGGCCCTCCTTGACCGACCTCAGGTTACTCAGAGCTTGGATCCGTCTCGGCTGGCACAGGGTGTGTGTTGTTGTCCAGTACACGCTGTTGGTCAGGCGCACGATGTGTATCCCTTGGGTAGCGGTTCTTTTCACCAGGAGGGTAGTATCGACCCCGTGAATCAGACAGCTACGCCGGGCTAACGCTAGAACAATCCAACCCAAAGAGAGTTATACACGTTATACAATCACACAAATACTTCTTTGCCCTCTCTTCTTTCTCTAGGCCCAAGGCTAAGGCCAAAATACAAGTCAACTGGTTCAAATCCAAGACACTTGATCAATCTTGGGAACGCGCACCACCTCTCAAAGAGAGGAAACGATCTACCCTGTCGCCAACTTCTTCAGTTCGACACAGGCCCAATAGATCGCAAATATACAGCAAAGACGGCTTGCAGTCCGCCAATATACAGATATGGAATAGGTAGGATCACTTCCAGGCCGAAGCAGTGGATCACTTACCTAAAGTACTTTGAATTTTGTCGGGGAGAACGGCCTTCCAGGCTGTGAAAGAAGCACTTGTGCCCTTCGAAGCAAAACGAACTCTGTTTGGTTAAAGGTCACATGCAGACAAAATCCTTCCTAAGCGACTCTTCGGCGACTGCGATCTTTCTGGGGAGTGTTGGTCTCGGGTTGAAGGGTCGCCAAACTGGATACCTTCTCGGAGTTGCTGGGTACACTTTGGATCTTGGGGAATGCCATAGTGAAACCAAGTGTTCTTGGGTTCGGAGCCTTGAAGCGCCTCGCGAAGAAGCGGTTCTTAGATTTTTGTGGGAAGTAAGGCCGGGGTCGTGAAAGTTGGGAGTCGTTATTCCGGGAAAACAACGGGGAATCTGAGAAGTGCCTCAGTTCCCAGGGCGTAACCCAGAGTCGAGTCCCGCCTCGCGCAGGTTTGTAGGGAAGGTCGCACACATTCCTGGGCACTTCTAGGAACGGGATCCATTCGCCCACTCCGACCTGCTTTCCGAGGTTTCACGCTCGCAGCGACCATACTCTTGTTTTTATTCGGCTCCAAGTCCCGCACGATCTCTCAGAAACCCAGTCGATTCCAAGAATGTACCACTTATCTGGTACCATGAGCGTCATTCTTGACCCATACTTTTCCGCCAATCCGTGGTCTCCACATTATGGGCAATTCCGGGATTTTGGTCCCAGGGTCCCAATCGTAATGACAGCACCGCGTCACAACCGCCCCATTGGCCAATTTGACCCACCGAGGTAACTTCAATGCCGAGATGGGTCGACTTGCCCCAAAAGGACACCCAATCCAGATGACCAATCAACATTAGGCATGTCGCGCAAGATCCAGGGAAAGACAGCGTTCGAGATCATTCTCGAAAGATCAAGCATCCAGCATCTTCGAAACCAGCACGAAACGCAAATGACTTCGCCGCCTGCTGCCGCCGAACCATCCAAGGCAGCGCGCGTACCACCAGCTGACCCGGGGCAAGATGCCGGGAGTAGCGGCGACCGTGCCCAGCAAGATCAAGACGCCTCGCAGGGTGACGAACGTGGAGAGATCGAGCAACGCGCTTCACCGACTGCCAAACCGATGTCTGAGGCGTCCGGCGATGACCAACTCCTCACAGCCGTGAGGGCCTCGCACGAGGGCGTAGCGACAACGGCGGACGCGCCTACAAGTGAAGGCCAACTCCTTGCGGACGCGGGGGCCTCGCACGTAGGGGTGGTGCTGAACGCTGCTCTCGCGAGTGCGTCGGCAGTCAGCGCCAGCGTTCCTAGCAGCCAGCCAGGATCTCAGCCACCGGCTGACTCAACGCCTACTTCGAGCTTCAGCATCCGGGGTCGTGGTGGTGCCGGGGAAGGCAGAGTTTCACAATCAACAGCAGCTTCTGCGCGCAGACTTCAGCCTGCGGCAGCATCGTTTGCGCGCTCCTCTTCAGTGCCCCCGCGTGTGCGTCTTGTCACTCCGCGCTACATGTTCGCTGAGGACGGAGTCCTTGCACCGCGACCTGCTCTGGTGGGAGTGCCCGCTACGCTGGCGGACATCGCCGCCGACGCACCCGTTCGAGATGGCGACGGCGGAATTGAGCGACTCGTCGAAGGCGGGTGTTTGTCAGATCGCGACTTCGCTGATCTGGCGCGCATCATTCGCGAGGACGTGCACGCCAACACGTTGCAACCAGTTCGGACCATGCCTCCGCTCCAAGCAACCTCCCTGGCAGCTTCCGGCGCGCAGGTCTTGCGCGAGGCTCTTCCTGCACTTCGCTACTTTGGCGTGGAACATTTCGCGCGCCGCACGCTGGCTTCGCCACCTTATCGTCACTTGCGTTTGGCACACATTCGGGCCCTGGAGCAACTTGTCCAAGACCCACAGCTCGCAGATACAGCCGCATGGTTGACGGAGTGTCGTCGCCTGAGCTACGAACTTCAGAGTCAGCGAGCATTTTGGTCTGAGCGCGTTGAGGTCGAACGTCGGCGCAGCGCGGCGTCTCACGAGCGCTTCGTTGACGAGAGCAAGCGTCGTCATGCCTTTGAAATCCAAGAACGAGATCGACGCATCGAGGAGTTGACAGCACGCCTTCACGCTAACGAAGAACGAGCTCACCAGGCCGAGGCAGCAGGTAGCCTGCTTGAGACCCGACTCCGGAATTCTCGGTTTTCGGACCCTTGGTTCTTAATGGACTTCTTTCGTGAGCACGGTCGTCTGCGAGGCAACTGGCCGCGCTTGCTTGCTTTACTGGAGCACTACCAGACGAACACAGCCCCTCCTCCAGATTGGGTGACGCGTGTGGACGTAGAGGACTTGCGGGCGTTTGACTTCAACGCACCTCCATATCCATCAGCCGCGGAACGGACCGTGCAATCCGGTACTGCAGAGGAAAAGCGTAGCCGTGAAGACTCTAAGGTGCTGGAGGCGGCTGAATCTGAGACCAAGACCTCGGCATCTTCTTCAGTGCAGTTCCGAGTCACTCTGAGGGGCTTCAACGGGCTGCTTCTCCTCGTCGAGACTCAGCTCGTCAGTTGGACTTGTCCAGAGGCTGTCACAGCGTAGTCACAGTTGGGCAACCTCCCCTTCCTGAGACAAAGACGCCTACGCCCAGCGCTAAATCCAAGTCGCCGTTCAAGCCTGCACGTAAGCCAAAGCTAGTGGCCAAAGCACGGTCTGGATCCGCAGAGGAGTCTAGCGGGAGCTCACATTCGGTGGTGGACTTGACTACACCTGAGTCTGCAGCTATGCCGCCTCCGTCTCAGCCTCAGACTCGGCCTAGCAACTACTCAGGGAGTTCCAGGGGCGCACGTTCACGTAACGCCAAGTATGTCGTGAGTGTGGATCGGGCTACCGCTTCTCTGCCGTCAACAGTGACTTGGAATGAAGTGCGTGCTGACGTCAAGGAACTTATGCTCTTCGGAACGTCGTACTTGGACTCGTTGGCGTTTGCCCGAATGGACACTGCATTGCACACCCAATTCCGACAGAAGGAGTTAATGCCGATGCTGGAATCAATGGCGTACTGGAACCGGATGGATTCCACGCCATGGGCTCGCAATGTTCCCGGGTACTTCTTGGACCAGGCTGTGCAGAACCTCTCCAAGCGCACAAGTGCGCCTCCATTCTGGCCTGACTTGCCGTCTGAGAGTTTGTCTCCATCCGAGTCTTTGTGTCCACTTCCAAGCGACTCAGACAAAGACGACGACAACAACACTTTCCAGTCGGACTTCTCATCTCTCTCCTCGCATGGCGATACGGGGGATGAAGACTACTCAGCTCGGAAACGCAAAGCTTCCGGCCAAAGTGGTGCTCCTTCCAAGAGGTCCAAGCCTCCGGCCAAGTCACGGTCTGGCTCAGTATCTATGCAAGACTTGGTGGTTGTCAAGGTCCCAGCTTCGAAGCACCGCCTGTACAAGAAGGCACTGAAAGACATGACGCCCCAAGAGAAGGACATCATTGAGATTCCGGATCCTGCCGACAAAGGCCGGCGTTACCTCGGGATTCTGGTCCAGAAGCAGCCGCTGATCAACCAAGTCCCTCAGAATCTGGGATTTCCTAGCTTCGTGCCAGTCAAGACTCATACAGATGAGATCAAAACGTGCTGGGACCGAGCCAAGTACGAGGAGCTAATCCAAGCGGAACCCTGGGCTGCCATGTATGACAAGCGCGTCAAGGTCTTCTACTTCTACTTTCACCTGCGCCAAGAGCTCCAACTGGATCTCATTCGCGGGATTGCTCGCTTCATCGGATGGATGCGCAAAGCTGCTCGGCTCTACTCGGAGGGCGGCCACTGGGTCACAATGGACGAATCCGAACCCCAATCCAGAGGCCTTCATACCGACCGCAAGGTGCGCCGCTCCCAGTTTCGCAAAGACTTGGACGAGCAAGTGGCACTCCTAGAATCTACCGATGGATTCGTGTCGACTATTTGGTGGGAGCCTGGCATCTGGGTGGCGCCGATCTACTACTGCCCTTGGATCTGGCGTGACTTAGGTCACGAGCCGGATGTGTTCAAGCAGCTTGCAGCTTTGGACGAAGACGAACCCATCCGAACCCAGTGGGCGTCGCGACGCAGTGACGACGCCTTTTTGCGTCTCACTCCCGTTGAGCTTCGCGCCAACATGCTGAACCCCACGCAGCGTCGCCAGAACCCGTTGCCTCTACCGCCAGCCTGAGTGCGAACGCGAGCAAAACCTTCCTGTCGTAGTTTGTAGGCCATAGCACTTCGGAGTACAACTTCAGTCAGCCCATAGGTCCCCGCAGCGAGGTGCGACACATTCCACGTAATTCTCCAATATCTCCATTTTCTCAATAAATCACCACATCTGCTTTTCGCATCGCTTCTTCAAATATCAATCGTCATTCTGCAACCGGTTTGTTCGTTGGGTCGGGTCATCATAGCGTTAGACTTATACATACGCAATAAACACATCGAGTACCAGAATTCCATAATTATTGGGAATCCGTCACAGCGCCTGAGTCATCACCTGCTTGCATCGCTCGAAATCGAGCTCGCGCCTTAGCGCCTTTGTTGAATTCCTAAAGCAGGTTGCCACAGCTCAGCTGTGTCACAGGTAGCCATTCCAAGTCTGAGTACCCTCTCCATTTCACGAGGTACTCACGGACTCTCCGAGACGTCCTGGTCCTCTTCGTCCAGCGGACGTCCTTGATAGCTTCCACCTCGTACACACCAGATTGTTCTTCAGGATCCCAGCTGTCTTCTGGTAATAATGCTGTGTCGAAGCCATCTTCTTCTGCCACTTCGACCTCTACCGTTGGGCGCTCTGGGAAGAGCGCTCTTGGTTTCAACCTGCTGATGTGTACCCAGGGACCAATTCGATAGCCAGTACCCTCGATCTTCAGCCGTACGCGGAAATCCTCGCGGACTTCTTCAATTCGAAAGGGGTCATGCCACATATGCGCGAATTTCTTGGTTAGCCCAGGTTGCACACGGGCCAAGTACAGCCAGACAGAGTCGCCAACTTGGAATCCAGCCTTGAGTCTTTCCGAGAGCTCCTGCCATTTCTGAGTCTGGGCTTCCGAGCGCAGTCGCTTAGCTTGCTTCTGTAGGTCTCGAGCCCACGCATGAGCGAAACTATAATCACGTTGCAGCTTACGTCTCCGCTCGTAAGTCGACTTCTGTTCAAGCCCTGTGGGCGGTGGACCTAGCATAGCAGACACGGTGCTCTTCGCATCCCAGCCATGGATCAGATAGAAGGGCGTTTCAAGCCGGGTCGAATCAAAGGAGGTGTTTAAGGCGAACACCAACTTCTCCGCATGATCATCCCAGTCGCTCTGATCCGCCTCTGTGACATAGGCCCGGATACTCTTCACCATAGTCTGCACTGATCTTTCTTGTTGTCCGTTGGCTTGTGGGCGATATGCCAGTGTCACTCGCTGCTTGGTGCCCAGCATTTCCCTGAACCGACTGAATACCTCGCTCATAAACCTGGGGTCTTGGTCGTGTCTGAGCATGGAACTCGCACCAAAGCGCCGGAAGACAGCTTCTTCATAGGCCTCAGCTACGTCTTTCGCTGTCGTCGAACTCATAGGCTTGCACATCACAAAACCCGAGAACATGTCTTGAAACAGCAATAGAAACGTATTCCCTCGTTCAGATTTCGGGAGGTGCGTGACGAAATCCATCGACAGCACTTCAAACGGGGCGTTGGGCTCAATGTTCCCAGGCGATGGTCCGGGGTTCGGAGGTTTGCCCTTCCCAGAGGCGCAGTCCACACATTCCTTAACAACGCGTTCCATATCCGCGTAGAGACCTGGCCAAAAGAACTCTCGGCGCAGGCGTTCGTGCGTCCGCGTAATCCCTTGGTGACCGCCTTGAAGCTCTTCATGACAGTGATGCAGCAAGTCCTGGCGCAAATCGTGAGGAACCACTAATCGAGGTTCATCTCGTGCGTCTCTCGGCCTAGAAGCAGTCGATCTGCTCAGATAGTAAAGAACGTCTCGTGAATCTAAGACATAATTGTCAGCAATCTTCGCCACCTTCTGTGCCTCCAATTCTGATAGCTCAGAGAGATCACCTCGCAGGAAAGCTTTCAACTGCCGCATCCATGGGTCGCCGTCCTGGTGTGCCTTTATGCGGCGCCAGCGCTCTGCTTGGAACTCCAACGGTGTCATGCCTGGAGTATTGGACTCGGTCTCTTCTGCATCACGAATGCCTGCTTGGCCTTGGCTCCGGGTCAGAGCGGCTAGCACGCGCGCCCCAAGAGAAAGTGGTGGGTTGTCACAATCTGGAAATTCATCCACGACGGCTCTAAGTACTCGACACTCGGCCGCGCTTTCGACTCCTGGAACCACTACTCCAGATTGAGGTTGCTTCACTAGCTTTTCAGGAATGCGATTCACCAAACGCAGATGCGACAGCTCAAGGGGATCATCGATAACTAGTGATTCTCCAGCAGCCAGAGTCCGACTCGTGAGATAATCTGCGGCCTGGTTGAATTCTCGTTTCACATGAATCAGCTTCACAGATTGGAACCTCTGACGGACCGAGTCGAACTCACTTAACAGTCGTTGAAGATTCGGCTGATGACAGTTGATCAACACTTGAGCTTGTTTAATTGCAATCCGAGAATCATTAACGACAACTAAGTCATAAACTCCATGTTCCATGGCTAGTGTCGTTCCCTTAATCAGACCGTGATACTCTGCATCGTTGACAGCCACCTCTTCCAGGAAGTAGCCTCTCGCACTGATCACACTCCATTCGGGGAGCTTCCACAAGATACAGCCACAACTGCCTTGCCTCGTAGACGTCTTCGCAGCACCATCAAAGCTGAGGAGATAACCTGAGTAATCCACTTCCAACATCTCTAAACTAATCGGTGGGGCGGGTGTCACACGCCCTTTCTTCGGAATCAGGGATTCTGCCACCTTGTCGAGATGTTCACGAGGGGTAATCCCAGCGCCCATAATAGCCGCAAGACCGTCTTCATCTTTCTCGATCCGGTGAATCTCGAGATCCCAAGGCGACAGCAAAGTAGCCCACCGCTGACAACGTCCCTCCAATGATGACGAAGTGAAAATCCACCTCAGGACTGAGTAACGAGTGTAGACCTTGATGTGACTCCCAGCAAGCATAGAATGAAACACTCGCAGGACTCGCAACAATGCCACTACCTCCTTCTCAGCTGGGTGATACTTAACCTCAGATTCATTGAGGGTTTTGCCAGTGTACCGAACAGGAAGAATCACTCCGTCATATTCTTGGCCCACGACAGCACTTGCAGCCCAAGGATTCGAATGTAGGATCACAACAAAATCCTTCTCTCGGTCCGGGTGTCGCAACAGCGGCGTCGACACGATCTTCTTCTTTAGAATCTCGAAAGCTTCTTTGGCGCGCCCCAAGTCTTGTCCTTCCCGGACTTGTTCCTCAGTCAGCTCGTACAGTACCGACGCTACAACAGGAAGATCCTCGATAAACTTGTTGTAATAGTTGATGCTTCCCCGAAATGACTGCACACCCTTGAGAGTTGACGGAAACGGTAGATCAACAACACCCTTGGCGATCTTGGGCTTCGCTCGCAAACCTTCGGCGCTGATTTCGTGCGACAAGTACGGAATAGACAACTTCCCGAACTCGCTCTTGGGTAAGCTCACGGAGATCCCCCAGTAGCGTAGTCGGAATAGCAACACGTTCAGGTCTGAGCAGAGTTGGTCCCAGGTAGGCGCCCCATGGGCGATGTCATCTATGTATGAACTTCTACCGAGAACTGGACCCATCGAAGCTGGAGCTGGAATATTCCGGTGGAAGACAGTCATCGTATCAGTCAGAGTTGGGATTTCCATTCCAGACTCGGGGACCGCCCGCTCGTCTACCTTAATTCCCAGAAACTCAAGCACATCGGGATCGACTTTGGCCTCTTCCTCAGGCGGCAATCGCACAAACCCCCACAGGCAGTTGTTCAACATCTGCTGGTATATCAGGGGCGCGTTTTTCAACCCGAAGGGCATGCGCAACCACTGGTAGTGTCCAAGAGGACAGACAAAAGCAGAAATGACTTTGCCCTCGGGGTCATGGGCACCGCCCAGAAGCCACTCGCCATATCCAAGCTCATAAACCACATCGCAGCTTCAAATCCAATCAGCAAGTCATCTATCAACGGTAATGGGTAACAAGACAGCTTGATAAGCTGGTTCACCATCCGGTAGTCGATACAAAGCCTGATGTCCTTGCCGTTCTTCTTCAAAATGATCACGATGGGTGAGGCCCACTCCGAATGTGAAGTCTCGATGAGTCCGGTCTCCAACAATTTCTTGATGAGCTCGTAGACTTGGTGGAGGAAGCGTGGAGCAATTGGGCGAGCGCGCTGGGCAATGGGTTTTGCGTCCCCAACATCCAGATCGCAGACAACTCCTCTAGCAGGTGCGGGAACAGCGTTGCCATCTCCTAGGAAGATCGAATGATGATATCCCAGGATACCTCGCATCTGCTTGTTCATCTCAGGAGTGGTCTTGCCTTCGACACCCACATCCGCTTCATCCATGTTCACTTTCGGGCTGAGATCCTTCAAGTCTGGGAGTACAGCCAGCTGATCTCGCAACTGCGTCAACAGCTCGGTTCCTTCATGGAAGAAGGCTCCCTCTCCAGGATCCAGGTCGGCTGCAACCACCCGTAGGCAGATCGCGTACGCCGCATCCAGCTGCTCTAGCGTGTCTTCACCGACCTTGAGTGTTTCCACGCAAAACACGTTCTGTAATTCTCGTCGAGCTTCAGCGCTACTGATGCCACCACCATCCACTCCATGGTCGATATCTCCAAAGTCTTTACCATGGCCGGGATCCTTCTCAGAATCTAGCGCATTGGTTTCGGTGACCGTGGGAACATCCAGATCCAGAATCATCACGTCCACTGCAGCGGTCGAGTCACTGCTGGCCTCTTCTGCAGCTGGCCCTGGAAAGCTAGTGGCCTGACCACTCGTGTTCTTGGACTTCTGGCTTTCAGCAGCCTTCCGGACTTCTTCAGGTGGACGTGGCAGAATCTTCGTCGGCCAAACATATTGGGGTCGTAAAACTGCAGGTGGAGCATTCCTCTCGGCTTCAAGCGCTTCCATTTCTTCCCGGCGTCGATATTCCCGCGATGGTGTGTGCTGGTAGATCTCCTGTTGCCATTCCCGGTATTTCCGCGACCTCGGTTGAACAAAGCGGTCTCCTCGGGGCAGCTGCCCAGGTTCCACCAACGCTGCTACCACGGTATGTTGCATGATCTGGGCCCACTTCTCTGAGATATTGACCACACGAACTGCGGCAGGCCGCCGTCTGGAGCTGTATATCACTTGCGTCACCCACTGGTTCCCTCGGGCAGCCCATACTTCAGCTGTGTCAGCGTCAGCTTGACCATACCGTAACGGAACACTGATTGAATCACCAGGAGCCAAATACACCGGCTCACGCACACAAATCGGAACTTCCAAGATGTAACGTGGAACTTCCTTTTCCCCAACCAGGGGAATGTCCTCTTCATTCGGAAGCTTAGCCAATTGTTCACGCGCACACAGTCGTACTCCAGCCGCTTTCATGAAATCCATACCCAGCAAACAAGCGACTCCATCTCCAATATTTCCAACCCACATGTCCAGCACATATACCACACGCATTCCCAGAGTCAATTTCACTCGAGTCCGCGACCGGATGTACGTGGTCACTCCTCCCATACCTTTCACTTTGAGTCCGGCGTGCGACGTCAACTTAAGCTTCAACCTGCGTGCAAGGTCTGGGCTCAATATAGTTGTGGTTGCGCCAGAATCTAGAATAATGTGAGTCCGATAGTTGTTGATCGCCCCATGTACTAAGGCCACCGCGTCTTGACTCTCCAAGTCGTGGTCTGCCCACCACCCGTAACGTTCTCCAGGGTTCAAAGTGAATTCCACTGGGGCTTCATCTTCAAGCGCAGAGCCACGGAAAACGTAATTTCGGGAAACTGGGCGATATTCCAACAGCGAATCATCTTCACAGGCAATGGCAGTCATACATTGTGGGTTACCGATCTGGTGCCTAAGTTCTGGACCGACAAACGCAAGAGCGCAATACGCTTGGGACTTAGGCTCGGCACGCAGTGGGTCCCTACCCAGCGAGCCTAGTCGTTTAACGACGTCCCAGACTTAGCCGGCTGTTCTTTCAGCAGTTGCTTCAGAACTTCGGTCGGCAAGTCTTGCAGCGCTCCTTGGCGCGCCAATTCCCGGACTGCTTTCAGAGCAGCCCAATCCGCACAAAGCCCTTCACGATGAAAGTCTCCGCACTTGGAACATGGGCGACGCGAGCACTTGTATGTCGGGTGTCCAGCTTCATGGCATCGGTCACAGATCAGATCCCGCCAGCAATTCTGAGCGTCATGTCCAAAACTGCGGCAACTTTCACAGAAAGGAGTTCTTTGGGAGTTGTCTCGGAACGGAGATGGTGGTCGTGCTTGTGGAATCGGCGGACGCCAACCCATTTGCTCAGCAGCACGGAACACTTCTTCATGAGTCGGGGGTCTGGGTACTTGGACAATAGTCTCGGAAGCCTGAGCCACGTTGACCTTTTCAGACTTCACCGCACGCCCCATGGACGGGGGCGGAGTCCCCGGGAGATAGCTTGGATCTGGTTTCCCTTCGGAGTCCGAGGGCGAAGAATCTTGGCCTTCCGACTCCGAGTCCAGGTTCTCGACCAAATACGCACGTTCCCCTTGGGGTCGACGCGGAGGTGGGAATCGACTGAATCTCACACCACTAGGTTTCGAGTCGCGAGTCTTTGGAGGTGGAGGAGGTGTCTCATATCCATCATCACGCTGCACGGCCTCAATGCGCTTGAGAGTTTTCTCGAGTTCTTTCATCGACTTGAAGGTCTGGCCCTGCAGTGTGATCTTCAGACGCCGGTCCGCCAGCTTCTTGATAAAGCGACGGATGTGGAGTTCTCGGTCACTCGGAGAGTCTTCGTATTCGACGTCGGCCTTCTTGGCTGCAGCGTTGAGTCGATACAAGAACGATCGGGCAGACTCGCCGTTCTCCGGTCCCAACTCGTAGTACCGGTCATATGGGGACGCCTCGGTGCGGCAGTACTCCTTGCGAAACAACTTCGATAAGCGCGACCAATCCTTCTGATCCTTCTCGGGTAGTTGGCGGAACCATGCACGTAGTGGGGCGGGTAGTCGGCCCAGGAGCTGACGCAACTTCATCTTCTCCGGCCAGACCCCCAATGCAGCCGCGTAGACAAACCGTTCCCACCAGTTCACGCGGTCTTCGAGCTTGGCGTGAGGATCGAACATCTCCACAGCCCCATACTGGATGTATGGGCGGAACGTGTACGACTGGCCGTTCCCGGCCGGTACTGTTGCAGGAGCAAGTTCCTCAGCAAGTCCGCGCTCCCAGTCGGAGTCGGAGTCCAAGCTGGACTCGCTGCTAGACGAGCTGTCGCTTGAACTTGAATCCGACGATGAGGGATCGCCACCTGGTCGCTTACCGCGATGGGTCCTCTTTCCACGCTTGTGCTTCTGGGGAGACTTCTTATTAGCCGACTTCCCGGAGTGTCTGGGGACATGGCCACTCCCACTCGCAGAGTCCCGGGCGACACCTTTCGCGGAGCTCTTGGTCTCTTCTAAGTCTTCTTCCTTGATTGTAGCGACACCGGACTGAGTCTGTGTCGCGGCTTTCGACTGCCTTCCACGCTTGGTCTCACGTGACCCCGTCCCAACTGTCGCACGTGTCTTCGTCTCACTTGACCTTGTCTCACGTGTCTCAGTCAGCTTCGTCTCACCTGAACCCGTCTCGCGTTTGACAACTTGACTTGGAGTTTGTATGGTCGCTTGAAGTTGTGCAGCAGCCAGCGAATCAGCGGCTACTTGCTGTTGCCCGATATAAGTGGGCAACCGTCCCGCAACTTTGTCTCTGGAAGTGCGACTCGTCGCGGTGGCCTTTCCACTGGATTCCGATACACCAGCCGACTGTTGACGTATGCGAGCGTCGTTTTCTCGCTGAATCTTTTGGGCCAGGGCATACTTCTGCAGATACGCGGACGTGACATTGCGCAACTGGTCCTCGAACGCGGCCAAATGGGCATTCGCGCTCTGCGCGATGCCCTCGCTCTCCGCCTTCACTTCTTCGGCTGCCGCCAACACTGCAGCGGCGGCGGCGTCCAAGGCTGCTCTCGGCAGTGGCACTTCGGGGAAAACATGGGTGCCGCGCCCCATCTCGGGCGCAGGCGCCGACGATGGCACTTGGGGCGCTTCCATCTTCACTGTAGCAGCAAGCCGAGCTTCAGCAACTTCAGCGTCGCGTCGGCGGGACTCCCGTTCGGCACTCAGGGCCTCTTCACTCTGTCGCAAGCGCTCCATAAGGGTAGCTGTCTGCTGCTGTTTGTCCAGGCGGATGCCACGCAACTCGGCAGCCATGTCTGCACGCACTTGGTTGAGGGCCGCTTCCTGCTGCCTCATCATGACGAGGGCAACTTCGGACGCGCCGGAACGTGACGACCTCGAGGATGACACACGAGAGGAGATCCCTGACATCGAAGACTTGGAGGAGACAGATTTCGCAGCGGACTTCCGGGACCGCGATGATTTCCCAGGATGCACAGATTTCTCTGGTTTCCTCCCGGACTCCAGGTCTGCAGCTTCTGTCGAGGCAGCTGGAGTCTGGGGCGTAGCACTTGAGGGGATAACTCCACGGCTCGTGCCGGCTGCAGGTGTGGTGGAGGACACGAAGCTTGAAAGCGGCGACATCGAATGCATCACGGGGGCCAGTCACGTCGAATGTTCCGGCTGGAGACTTGCACTGCTCTCTGAAGAGTTCCGGCAGCGGTACCTGTGCGGGCGATTCTTGAAGGGGCTGCAGCGAAGGCGCAGGACGCGCCGATGCCGGCACTGGATACGGCACAGCACCTACCGAGACACCGAAACCCGGGTCGGCAGCTGCCGCAGCCGCGCTCTCCTGCGCAATCATTATCATCGCAATCGGGCTTGGTCCAGGCATATGACCCATGGCACTGCCAGCCATGTAATCCGCGGCGGACAAGAAGGACGATCCGGAGGAGCTGTGCCCCGACAGATCTGTTCCTTCAGCGGCCGCGTTCATCGACTCGTCGGAAGCACCACTTGGTCCCACCAGACTAGGAACTGAGTCCACACTCGCCATCAGCTCAGGACTTGGAGCTCTAGGGACTAGGCTCTGAGTCTGAGGCACGATGTTCTGGGGTACCGAGGGTTGGGGCACTAGGCTCTGGGACGACGTTGTCGGCGGCATCAGGGAACTGGGCGGAGATCGCTCAGCTTCTAAGGCCGGACGCTTGGGCGCCGGTTGTCCAGACGCGCTCGAAGCAGGGCTTCTTCTTCTGGTCCGCGTGATCCTCAAGCGGCGCAACAGTTCTTCGCCAAGTAGTTCCACGGCGTCGTCCGACATTAGGACGTCTCCATCGGCATCAGTCGGGGAACTTGTACTTCGCTCAGGAAGTTGCACAGCAGGAAGAGGTTCCAGCGGTTGTCGAATGTGAAACCCTATGCCGTCCATGAGTTTGTTCCACTCAAGACTCTCAACTACGAGCCTGAGTTGAACTTCTTCGACACCTAGGCGTATCAAGTTCTCAGACACCTCGGACACCGCGCGGACTTCACTCCATGTAGGTATCACATTGCGAAACTCGAAGCCGGCTTCCATCAACATAGTCTGGAGTACAGCAACGCATGCCGTAGCCGGAAGCAACTTGGGCGAGACGGTGACGGCCTTCATGTCCGAGACCAGTGGTTGCCGTCTGCGTTTGGCGGACAACACCTTGATCCAGGACTCGGATGTCCGTCCAGCGTTCACACGACCCAAGTATTTCCCAGTCTCGAATGCAGCGAAGACCCAAGCCTCCATGTCGTACTCTTCTTCTCCTTCATCATAGACGATGTCGATTGGAGAGATGACTTCTCCTGGAAGCGAGCTCCAACGGCTCAGTTGTTCGGCTCCGTACGCTCGGGCTTCATCGTCAGCAAAACAGTTTACGTCGGATCCTGGGACTTCACTCGTACTTCGTGGAATCAGCGGAAGCGGACCTTGGAACGTCGAGCACGGCGTGGTCGGCAGCTCAGGTCCGAAGACACGAGCGCCAGGAGTAGGCCCAAGACGTAGTGGTGCACCGGGATCCGGGACCCTCGCCTCGTGCCACTCTCTCAGCGCCACATGATCACGTTTTCCAAGAGCGCTTGTAGCCGCAGGACTCAGCGTCAACTCCGTCGGTAGACGTACTGCTTGAGCGTCGGAACCACGGTCGTGAGGCCGTCCAGGACTGGATTGCACAGAACGGGGAACCATCGCTTGAGAAGCTCGTCTTGGCGTCGAATGGGTCGATGTCGGACGCGCTGGTTCGGCCAGCGCCAGTTGTTGCTCGGTCTCCATCGACATCGCAGGATCTTGTCCAGGCCCCGGCGGTGGGACAGGGAGTTGCAGCGGTCTTGACACTCGTTGAGCACCTTGACCGCGTCCGCGACCTCGTCCACGTCCTCCAGGACTCGAAGCAGGCACAATCTCGTTAGCGTTAGTAGGCATAACTCTCACAATGCACGTTCAACTTCCAACCCCTGATCCGGGCACGCGCACCAGCTGTGACGAGGCGATGCGGTGTTTCCTCCCAGAAAACAGTTATAGGCCCTCCTTAACCGACCTCAGGCTACTCAGAGCTTGGATCCGTCTCGGCTGGCACAGGGTGTGTGTTGTTGTCCAGTACATGCTGTTGGTCAGGCGCACGATGTGTATCCCTTGGGTAGCGGTTCGTTTCACCAGGAGGTTAGTATCAACCCCGTGAATCAGACAGCTACGCCGGGCTAACGCTAGAACAATTCCAACCCAAATAGAGTTATACACGTTATACAATCACACAAATACTTCTTTGCCCTCTCTTCTTTCTCTAGGCCCAAGGCTAAGGCCAAAATACAAGTCAACTGGTTCAAATCCAAGACACTTGATCAATCTTGGGAACGCGCACCACCTCTCAAAGAGAGGAAACGATCTACCCTGTCGCCAACTTCTTCAGTTCGACACAGGCCCAATAGACCGCAAATATACAGCAAAGACGGCTTGCAGTCCACCAATATACAGATATGGAATAGGTAGGATCACTTCCAGGCCGAAGCAGTGGATAACTTACCTAAAGTACTTTGATTTTTTTCGTGGAGAACGGCCTTCCAGGCTGTGAAAGAAGCACTTGTGCCCTTCGAAGCAAAACGAACTCTGTTTGGTTAAAGGTCACATGCAGAATCCTTCCTAAGCGACTCTTCGGCGACTGCGATCTTTCTGCGGAGTGTTGGTCTCGGGTTGAAGGGTCGCCAAACTTCTCGGAGATGCTGGGTACACTTTGGATCTTGGGAGTGCCATAGTGAAACCAAGTGTTCTTGGGTTCGGAGCCTGGAAACGCCTCGCGAAGAGGCGGTTCTTAGATTTTTGTGGGAAGTAAGGCCGGGGTCGTAAAAGTTGGGAGTCGTTATTCCGGGAAAACAACGGGGAATCTGAGAAGTGCCTCACTTCCCAGGTCGTAACCCAGAGTCGAGTCCCACCTCGCGCAGGTTTGTAGGGAAGGTCGCACACATTCCTGGGCACTTCTAGGAACGGGATCCATCCGCCTACGCTGACCTGCTTTCCGAGGTTTCACGCTCGCAGCGACCATACTCTTGTTTTTATTCGGCTCCAAGTCCCGCACGAACTCTCAGCATCCCAGTCACGATCGCCGGATTCCAAGAAGGTACCACTTATCTGGTACCATGAGCGTCATTCTTGACCCATACTTTTCCGCCAATCCGTGGTCCCCACATTATGGGCAATTCCGGAATTTTGGTCCCAGGGTCCCAGTCGTAATGACAGCACCGCGTCACAACCGCCCCATTGGCCAATTTGACCCACCGAGGTAACTTCAATGCCGAGATGGGTCGACTTGCCCCAAAAGGACACCCAATCCAGATGACCAATCAACATTAGGCATGTCGCGCAAGATCCAGGGAAAGACAGCGTTCGAGATCATTCTCGAAAGATCAAGCATCCAGCATCTTCGAAACCAGCACGAAACGCAAATGACTTCGCCGCCTGCTGCCGCCGAACCATCCAAGGCAGCGCGCGTACCACCAGCTGACCCGGGGCAAGATGCCGGGAGTAGCGGCGACCGTGCCCAGCAAGATCAAGACGCCTCGCAGGGTGACGAACGTGGAGAGATCGAGCAACGCGCTTCACCGACTGCCAAACCGATGTCTGAGGCGTCCGGCGATGACCAACTCCTCACAGCCGTGAGGGCCTCGCACGAGGGCGTAGCGACAACGGCGGACGCGCCTACAAGTGAAGGCCAACTCCTTGCGGACGCGGGGGCCTCGCACGTAGGGGTGGTGCTGAACGCTGCTCTCGCGAGTGCGTCGGCAGTCAGCGCCAGCGTTCCTAGCAGCCAGCCAGGATCTCAGCCACCGGCTGACTCAACGCCTACTTCGAGCTTCAGCATCCGGGATCGTGGTGGTACCGGGGAAGGCAGAGTCTCACAATCAACAGCAGCTTCTGCGCGCAGACTTCAGCCTGCGGCAGCATCGTTTGCGCGCTCCTCTTCAGTGCCCCCGCGTGTGCGTCTTGTCACTCCGCGCTACATGTTCGCTGAGGACGGAGTCCTTGCACCGCGACCTGCTCTGGTGGGAGTGCCCGCTACGCTGGCGGACATCGCCGCCGACGCACCCGTTCGAGATGGCGACGGCGGAATTGAGCGACTCGTCGAAGGCGGGTGTTTGTCAGATCGCGACTTCGCTGATCTGGCGCGCATCATTCGCGAGGACGTGCACGCCAACACGTTGCAACCAGTTCGGACCATGCCTCCGCTCCAAGCAACCTCCCTGGCAGCTTCCGGCGCGCAGGTCTTGCGCGAGGCGCTTCCTGCACTTCGCTACTTTGGCGTGGAACATTTCGCGCGCCGCACGCTGGCTTCGCCACCTTATCGTCACTTGCGTTTGGCACACATTCGGGCCCTGGAGCAACTTGTCCAAGACCCACAGCTCGCAGATACAGCCGCATGGTTGACGGAGTGTCGTCGCCTGAGCTACGAACTTCAGAGTCAGCGAGCATTTTGGTCTGAGCGCGTTGAGGTCGAACGTCGGCGCAGCGCGGCGTCTCACGAGCGCTTCGTTGACGAGAGCAAGCGTCGTCATGCCTTTGAAATCCAAGAACGAGGTCGACGCATCGAGGAGTTGACAGCACGCCTTCACGCTAACGAAGAACGAGCTCACCAGGCCGAGGCAGCAGGTAGCCTGCTTGAGACCCGACTCCGGAATTCTCGGCTTTCGGACCCTTGTTCTTAATGGACTTCTTTCGTGAGCACGGTCGTCTGCGAGGCAACTGGCCGCGCTTGCTTGCTTTACTGGAGCACTACCAGACGAACACAGCCCCTCCTCCAGATTGGGTGACGCGTGTGGACGTAGAGGACTTGCGGGCGTTTGACTTCAACGCACCTCCATATCCATCAGCCGCGGAACGGACCGTGCAATCCGGTACTGCAGAGGAAAAGCGTAGCCGTGAAGACTCTGAGATGCTGGAGGCGGCTGAATCTGAGACCCTGACCTCAGCAGCTTCTTCGGTGCAGTTCCGAGTCACTTCTGAGGGGCTTCAACGAGCTGCTTCTCCTCGTCGAGACTCAGCTCGTCAGGGCAACCTCCCCTTCCTGAGACAAAGACGCCTACGCCCAGCGCTAAATCCAAGTCGCCGTTCAAGCCTGCACGTAAGCCAAAGCTAGTGGCCAAAGCACGGTCTGGATCCGCAGAGGAGTCTAGCGGGAGCTCACATTCGGTGGTGGACTTGACTACACCTGAGTCTGCAGCTATGCCGCCTCCGTCTCAGCCTCAGACTCGGCCTAGCAACTACTCAGGGAGTTCCAGGGGCGCACGTTCACGTAACGCCAAGTATGTCGTGAGTGTGGATCGGGCTACCGCTTCTCTGCCGTCAACAGTGACTTGGAATGAAGTGCGTGCTGACGTCAAGGAACTTATGCTCTTCGGAACGTCGTACTTGGACTCGTTGGCGTTTGCCCGAATGGACACTGCATTGCACACCCAATTCCGACAGAAGGAGTTAATGCCGATGCTGGAATCAATGGCGTACTGGAACCGGATGGATTCCACGCCATGGGCTCGCAATGTTCCCGGGTACTTCTTGGACCAGGCTGTGCAGAACCTCTCCAAGCGCACAAGTGCGCCTCCATTCTGGCCTGACTTGCCGTCTGAGAGTTTATCTCCATCCGAGTCTTTGTCTCCACTTCCAAGCGACTCAGACAAAGACGACGACAACAACACCTTCCAGTCGGACTTCTCATCTCTCTCCTCGCATGGCGATACAGGGGATGAAGACTACTCAGGCTCGGAAACGCAAGCTTCCGGCCAAAGTGGTGCTCCTTCCAAGAGGTCCAAGCCTCCGGCCAAGTCACGGTCTGGCTCAGTATCTATGCAAGACTTGGTGGTTGTCAAGGTCCCAGCTTCGAAGCACCGCCTGTACAAGAAGGCACTGAAAGACATGACGCCCCAAGAGAAGGACATCATTGAGATTCCGGATCCTGCCGACAAAGGCCGGCGTTACCTCGGGATTCTGGTCCAGAAGCAGCCGCTGATCAACCAAGTCCCTCAGAATCTGGGATTTCCTAGCTTCGTGCCAGTCAAGACTCATACAGATGAGATCAAAACGTGCTGGGACCGAGCCAAGTACGAGGAGCTAATCCAAGCGGAACCCTGGGCTGCCATGTATGACAAGCGCGTCAAGGTCTTCTACTTCTACTTTCACCTGCGCCAAGAGCTCCAACTGGATCTCATTCGCGGGATTGCTCGCTTCATCGGATGGATGCGCAAAGCTGCTCGGCTCTACTCGGAGGGCGGCCACTGGGTCACAATGGACGAATCCGAACCCCAATCCAGAGGCCTTCATACCGACCGCAAGGTGCGCCGCTCCCAGTTTCGCAAAGACTTGGACGAGCAAGTGGCACTCCTAGAATCTACCGATGGATTCGTGTCGACTATTTGGTGGGAGCCTGGCATCTGGGTGGCGCCGATCTACTACTGCCCTTGGATCTGGCGTGACTTAGGTCACGAGCCGGATGTGTTCAAGCAGCTTGCAGCTTTGGACGAAGACGAACCCATCCGAACCCAGTGGGCGTCGCGACGCAGTGACGACGCCTTTTTGCGTCTCACTCCCGTTGAGCTTCGCGCCAACATGCTGAACCCCACGCAGCGTCGCCAGAACCCGTTGCCTCTACCGCCAGCCTGAGTGCGAACGCGAGCAAAACCTTCCTGTCGTAGTTTGTAGGCCATAGCACTTCGGAGTACAACTTCAGTCAGCCCATAGGTCCCCGCAGCGAGGTGCGACACATTCCACGTAATTCTCCAATATCTCCATTTTCTCAATAAATCACCACATCTGCTTTTCGCATCGCTTCTTCAAATATCAATCGTCATTCTGCAACCGGTTTGTTCGTTGGGTCGGGTCATCATAGCGTTAGACTTATACATACGCAATAAACACATCGAGTACCAGAATTCCATAATTATTGGGAATCCGTCACAGCGCCTGAGTCATCACCTGCTTGCATCGCTCGAAATCGAGCTCGCGCCTTAGCGCCTTTGTTGAATTCCTAAAGCAGGTTGCCACAGCTCAGCTGTGTCACAGGTAGCCATTCCAAGTCTGAGTACCCTCTCCATTTCACGAGGTACTCACGGACTCTCCGAGACGTCCTGGTCCTCTTCGTCCAGCGGACGTCCTTGATAGCTTCCACCTCGTACACACCAGATTGTTCTTCAGGATCCCAGCTGTCTTCTGGTAATAATGCTGTGTCGAAGCCATCTTCTTCTGCCACTTCGACCTCTACCGTTGGGCGCTCTGGGAAGAGCGCTCTTGGTTTCAACCTGCTGATGTGTACCCAGGGACCAATTCGATAGCCAGTACCCTCGATCTTCAGCCGTACGCGGAAATCCTCGCGGACTTCTTCAATTCGAAAGGGGTCATGCCACATATGCGCGAATTTCTTGGTTAGCCCAGGTTGCACACGGGCCAAGTACAGCCAGACAGAGTCGCCAACTTGGAATCCAGCCTTGAGTCTTTCCGAGAGCTCCTGCCATTTCTGAGTCTGGGCTTCCGAGCGCAGTCGCTTAGCTTGCTTCTGTAGGTCTCGAGCCCACGCATGAGCGAAACTATAATCACGTTGCAGCTTACGTCTCCGCTCGTAAGTCGACTTCTGTTCAAGCCCTGTGGGCGGTGGACCTAGCATAGCAGACACGGTGCTCTTCGCATCCCAGCCATGGATCAGATAGAAGGGCGTTTCAAGCCGGGTCGAATCAAAGGAGGTGTTTAAGGCGAACACCAACTTCTCCGCATGATCATCCCAGTCGCTCTGATCCGCCTCTGTGACATAGGCCCGGATACTCTTCACCATAGTCTGCACTGATCTTTCTTGTTGTCCGTTGGCTTGTGGGCGATATGCCAGTGTCACTCGCTGCTTGGTGCCCAGCATTTCCCTGAACCGACTGAATACCTCGCTCATAAACCTGGGGTCTTGGTCGTGTCTGAGCATGGAACTCGCACCAAAGCGCCGGAAGACAGCTTCTTCATAGGCCTCAGCTACGTCTTTCGCTGTCGTCGAACTCATAGGCTTGCACATCACAAAACCCGAGAACATGTCTTGAAACAGCAATAGAAACGTATTCCCTCGTTCAGATTTCGGGAGGTGCGTGACGAAATCCATCGACAGCACTTCAAACGGGGCGTTGGGCTCAATGTTCCCAGGCGATGGTCCGGGGTTCGGAGGTTTGCCCTTCCCAGAGGCGCAGTCCACACATTCCTTAACAACGCGTTCCATATCCGCGTAGAGACCTGGCCAAAAGAACTCTCGGCGCAGGCGTTCGTGCGTCCGCGTAATCCCTTGGTGACCGCCTTGAAGCTCTTCATGACAGTGATGCAGCAAGTCCTGGCGCAAATCGTGAGGAACCACTAATCGAGGTTCATCTCGTGCGTCTCTCGGCCTAGAAGCAGTCGATCTGCTCAGATAGTAAAGAACGTCTCGTGAATCTAAGACATAATTGTCAGCAATCTTCGCCACCTTCTGTGCCTCCAATTCTGATAGCTCAGAGAGATCACCTCGCAGGAAAGCTTTCAACTGCCGCATCCATGGGTCGCCGTCCTGGTGTGCCTTTATGCGGCGCCAGCGCTCTGCTTGGAACTCCAACGGTGTCATGCCTGGAGTATTGGACTCGGTCTCTTCTGCATCACGAATGCCTGCTTGGCCTTGGCTCCGGGTCAGAGCGGCTAGCACGCGCGCCCCAAGAGAAAGTGGTGGGTTGTCACAATCTGGAAATTCATCCACGACGGCTCTAAGTACTCGACACTCGGCCGCGCTTTCGACTCCTGGAACCACTACTCCAGATTGAGGTTGCTTCACTAGCTTTTCAGGAATGCGATTCACCAAACGCAGATGCGACAGCTCAAGGGGATCATCGATAACTAGTGATTCTCCAGCAGCCAGAGTCCGACTCGTGAGATAATCTGCGGCCTGGTTGAATTCTCGTTTCACATGAATCAGCTTCACAGATTGGAACCTCTGACGGACCGAGTCGAACTCACTTAACAGTCGTTGAAGATTCGGCTGATGACAGTTGATCAACACTTGAGCTTGTTTAATTGCAATCCGAGAATCATTAACGACAACTAAGTCATAAACTCCATGTTCCATGGCTAGTGTCGTTCCCTTAATCAGACCGTGATACTCTGCATCGTTGACAGCCACCTCTTCCAGGAAGTAGCCTCTCGCACTGATCACACTCCATTCGGGGAGCTTCCACAAGATACAGCCACAACTGCCTTGCCTCGTAGACGTCTTCGCAGCACCATCAAAGCTGAGGAGATAACCTGAGTAATCCACTTCCAACATCTCTAAACTAATCGGTGGAGCAGGTGTCACTCGCCCTTTCTTCGGAATAAGGGATTCTGCTACCTTATCGAGATGTTCACGAGGCGTAATCCCGGCGCCCATAATAACCGCAAGACCGTCTTCATCTTTCTCGATCCGGTGAATCTCGAGATCCCAAGGCGACAGCAAAGTAGCCCACCGCTGACAACGTCCCTCCAATGACGACGAAGTGAAAATCCACCTCAGGACTGAGTAACGAGTGTACACCTTGATGTGACTCCCAGCAAGCATAGAATGAAACACTCGCAGGACTCACAACAATGCCACTACCTCCTTCTCAGCCGGGTGATACTTAACGTCAGATTCATTGAGGGTTTTGCCAGTGTACCGAACAGGAAAAATCACTCCGTCATATTCTTGGCCCAAGACTGCACTTGCAGCCCAAGGATTCGCATGTAGGATCACAACAAAATCCTTCTCTCGGTCCGGGTGTCGCAACAGCGGCGTCGACACGATCTTCTTCTTTAGAATCTCGAAAGCTTCTTTGGCGCGCCCCAAGTCTTGTCCTTCCTGGACTTGTTCCTCGGTCAGCTCGTACAGTACCGACGCTACAACAGGAAGATCCTCGATAAACTTGTTGTAAAAATTTGATGCTTCCCAGAAATGACTGCACACCCTTGAGAGTTGACGGAAACGGTAGATCAACAACACCCTTGGCGATCTTGGGCTTCGCTCGCAAACCTTCGGCGCTGATTTCGTGCGACAAGTACGGAATAGACAACTTCCCGAACTCGCTCTTAGCTAAGCTCACGGAGATCCCCCAGTCGCGTAGTCGGAATAGCAACGCGTTCAGGTCTGAGCAGAGTTGGTCCCAGGTAGGGGCCCCATGGGCGATGTCGTCAATATATGAACTTCTACCGAGAACTGGACCCATCGAAGCTGGAGCTGGAATATTCCGGTGGAAGACCCTCATTGTATCAGAGTTGGGATCTCTACTCCAGACTCGGGGACCGCCCGCTCGTCTACCTTAATTCCCAGAAACTCAAGCACATCGGGATCGACTTGGGCCTCTTCATCAAGCGGCAATCGCACAAACCCCCACAAGCAGTTGTTCAACATCTGCTGGTATATCAGGCGTTTTTCAACCCGAACGGCATGCGCAACCATTGGTAGTGTCCAAGAGGACAGACGAAAGCAGAAATGAGCTTTGCCCTCTGGGCCATGGGCACTGCCCAGAAGCCACTCGCCATATCCAAGCTCATAAACCACATCACAGCTTCAAATCCAATCAGCAAGTCATCTATCAACGGTAACGGGTAACAAGACAGCTTGATGAGCTGGTTCACCATCCGGTAGTCGATACAAAACCTGATGTCCTTGCCATTCTTCTTCAAAATGATCACGATGGGTGAGGCCCACTCCGAATGCGAAATCTCGATGAGTCCGGTCTCCAACAATTTCTTGATGAGCTCGTAGACTTGGTGGAGGAAGCGTGGAGCAATCGGGCGAGCGCGCTGGGTAATGGGTTTTGCGTCCTCAACATCCAGATCGCAGACAACTCCTCTAGCAGGTGCGGGAACAGCGTTGCCATCTCCTAGGAAGGACGAGTGATGATATTCCAAGATACCTCGCATCTGTTTGTTCATCTCAGGAGTGGTCTTGCCTTCGACGCCCACATCCACGTCATCCATGTTCACTTTCGAGCTGAGATCCTTCAAGTCTGGGAGTACAGCCAGCTGATCTCGTAACTGCGTCAACAGTTCGGTTCCTTCATGGAAGAAGACTTCCTCACCAGGATCCAGGTCGGCTGCGACCACCCGTAGGCAGATCGCGTACGCTGCATCCAGCTGCTCTAGCGTGTCTTCACAGACCTTGACTGTTTCCACGCAAAACACATTCTTTAATTCTCGTCGAGCTTCAGCACTACTGGTGCCACCACCAGCCACTCCATGGTCGATATCTTCAAAGTCATTACCATTGTCGGGATCCTTCTCAGAATCTAGCGCATCGGTTTCGGTGACCATGGGAACATCCAGATCCAGAATCATCACGTCCACTGCAGCGGTCGAGTCACTGCTGGCCTCTTCTGCAGCTGGCTCTGGAAAGCTGGTAGCTTGACCACTCGACTTCCTGGACTTCTGGCTTTCAGCAGCCTTCCGGACTTCTTCAGGCGGACGTGGGAGAATCGTCGTCGGCCAAACATATTGGGGTCGTAAAACTGCAGGTGAAGCATTCCTCTCGGCTTCAAGCGCATTCATTTCTTCCCGGCGTCAATATTCCAGCGATGGTGTGTGCTGGTAGATCTCCTGTTGCCATTCCCGGTATTTCCGCGACCTCGGTTGAACAAAGCGGTCTCCTCGGGGCAGTTGCCCAGGTTCCACCAACGCTGCTACCACAGTATGTTGCATGATCAGGACCTACTTCTCTGAAATATTGACCACACGAACTGCGGCAGGCCGCCGTCTGGAGCTGTAGATCACTTGCGTCACCCACTGGTTCCCTCGGGCAGCCCATACTTCAGCTGTGTCAGCGTCAGCTTGACCATACCGTACCGGAACAATGATTGAATCACCAGGAGCCAAATACACCGGCTCACGCACACAAATCGGAACTTCCAAGATGTAACGTGGAGCTTCCTTTTCCCCAACCAGGGGAATGTCCTCTTCATTCGGAAGCTTAGCCAATTGTTCACGCGCACACAGTCGTACTCCAGCCGCTTTCATGAAATCCATACCCAGCAAACAAGCGACTCCATCTCCAATATTTCCAACCCACATGTCCAGCACATATACCACACGCATTCCCAGAGTCAATTTCACTCGAGTCCGCGACCGGATGTACGTGGTCACTCCTCCCATACCTTTCACTTTGAGTCCGGCGTGCGACGTCAACTTAAGCTTCAACCTGCGTGCAAGGTCTAGGCTCAATATAGTTGTGGTTGCGCCAGAATCTAGAATAATGTGAGTGCGATAGTTGTTGATCGCCCCATGTACTAATGCCACCGCGTCTTGATTCTCCAAGTCGTGGTCTGCCCACCACCCGTAACGTTCTCCAGGGTTCAAAGTGAATTCCACTGGGGCTTCATCTTCAAACGCAGAGCCACGGAAAACGAAATTTCGGGAACCTGGGCGAGATTCCAACAGCGAATCATCTTCACAGGCAATGGCAGTCATACATTGTGGGTTACCGATCTGGTGCCTAAGTTCTGGACCGACAAATGCAAGAGCGCAATACGCTTGGGACTTAGGCTCGGCGCGCACTGGGTCCCCACCCAGCGAGCCTAGTCGTTTAACGACGTCCCAGACTTAGCCGGCTGTTCTTTCAGCAGTTGCTTCAGAACTTCGGTCGGCAAGTCTTGCAGCGCTCCTTGTCGCGCCAATTCCCGGACTGCTTTCAGAGCAGCCCAATCCGCACAAAGCCCTTCACGATGAAAGTCTCCGCACTTGGAACATGGGCGACGCGAGCACTTGTATGTCGGGTGTCCAGCTTCATGGCATCGGTCACAGATCAGATCCCGCCAGCAATTCTGAGCGTCATGTCCAAAACTGCGGCAATTTTCACAGAAAGGAGTCCTTTGGGAGTTGTCTCGGAACGGAGACGGTGGCCGTGCTTGTGGAATCGGCGGACGCCAACCCATTTGCTCAGCAGCACGGAACACTTCTTCATGAGTCGGGGGTCTGGGTACTTGGACAATACTCTCAGAAGCCTGGACTACGTTGACCTTCTCAGACTTCACCGTACGCCCCATGGACGGGGGCGGAGTTCCCGGGAGATAGCTTGGATCTGGATTCTCTTCGGGGTCCGAGGGCGGAGAATCTTTGCCTTCCGACTCCGAGTCCAGGTTCTCGACCAAATACGCACGTTCTCCTTGAGGTCGACGCGGAGGTGGGAATCGACTGAATCTCACACCACTAGGCTTCGAGTCGCGAGTCTTTGGAGGTGGAGGAGGTGTCTCATATCCATCATCACGCTGCACTGCTTCAATGCGCTTAAGCGTTTTCTCGAGTTCTTTCATCGACTTGAAGGTCTGGCCCTGCAGTGTGATCTTCAGACGCCGGTCCGCCAGCTTCTTGATAAAGCGACGGATGTGGAGTTCTCGGTCACTCGGAGAGTCTTCGTATTCGACGTCGGCCTTCTTGGCTGCAGCGTTGAGTCGATACAGGAACGATCGGGCAGACTCGCCGCTCTCCGGTCCCAACTCGTAGTACCGGTCATATGGGGACGCCTCGGTGCGGCAGTACTCCTTGCGAAACAACTTCGATAAGCGCGACCAATCCTTCTGATCCTTCTCGGGTAGTTGGCGGAACCATGCACGTAGTGGGGCGGGTAGTCGGCCCAGGAGCTGACGCAACTTCATCTTCTCCGGCCAGACCCCCAATGCAGCCGCGTAGACAAACCGTTCCCACCAGTTCACGCGGTCTTCGAGCTTGGCGTGAGAATCGAACATCTCCACAGCCCCATACTGGATGTATGGGCGGAACGTGTACGACTGGCCGTTCCCGGCCGGTACTGTTGCAGGAGCAAGTTTCTCAGCAAGTCCGCGCTCCCAGTCGGAGTCGGAGTCCAAGCTGGACTCGCTGCTAGACGAGCTGTCGCTTGAATTTGAATCCGACGATGAGGGACCGCCGCCTGATCGCTTACCGCGATGGGTCCTCTTTCCATGCTTGTGCTTCTGGGAAACCTTCTTTTTAGCTAACTTCCCGGAGTGTCTGGGGACATGGTCACTCCCACTCGCGGAGTCCCGGACGACACCTTTCGCGGAGCTCTTGGTCTCTTCTAAGTCTTCTTCCTTGATTGTAGCGACGCCGGACTGAGTCTGTGTCGCGGCTTTCGACTGCCTTCCACGCTTGGTCTCACGTGACCCCGTCCCAACTGTCGCACGTGTCTTCGTCTCACTTGACCTTGTCTCACGTGTCTTAGTCGGCTTCGTCTCATCTGGTCTCGTCTAGCGTTTGACAAATTGACCTGGAGTTTGTATGGTCGTTTGAAGTTGTGCAGCAGCCAGCGAATCAGCGGCGACTTGCTGTTGCCCGATATAAGTGGGCGACCGTCCCGCAACTTTGTCGCTGGGAGTGCGACTCGTCGCGGTGGCCTTTCCACTGGATTCCGATACACCAGCCGACTGTTGACGTATGCGAGCGTCGTTTTCTCGCTGAATCTTCTGGGCCAGGGCACACTTCTGCAGATACGCGGACGTGACATTGCGCAACTGGTCCTCGAACGCGGCCAAATGGGCATTCGTACTCTGCGCGATGCCCTCGCTCTCCGCCTTCACTTCTTCGGCTGCCGCCAACAATGCAGCGGTGGCGGCGCCCAAGGCTGCACTCGGCAGTGGCACTTCGGGGAAAACATGGACGATGGCACTTGGGGCGCTTCCATCTTCACCGTAGCAGCAAGCCGAGCTTCAGCAAGTTCAGCGTCGCGTCGGCGGGACTCCCGTTCGGCACTCAGGGCCTCTTCACTCTGTCGCAAGCGCTCCATGAGGGTAGCTGTCTGCTACTGGTTGTCCAGGCGGATGCCACGCAACTCGGCAGCCATGTCTGCACGCACTTGGTTGAGGGCAGCTTCCTGCTGCCTCATCATGCCGAGGGCAACTTCGGACGCGCCGGAACGTGACGACCTCGAGGATGACACACGAGAGGAAATCCCTGACATCGAAGACTTGGATGAGACAGATTTCGCAGCGGGCTTCCGGGACCGCGATGATTTCCCAGGATGCACAGATTTCTCTGGTTTCCTCCCGGACTCCAGGTCTGCAGCCTCTGTCGAGGCAGCTGGAGTCTGGGGCGTAGCAATTGAGGGGATAACTCCACGGCTCGTGCCGGCTGCAGGTGTGGTGGAGGACACGAAGCTTGGAAGCGGCGACATCGAATGCATCACGGGGGCCAGTCGCGTCGAATGTTCTGGCTGGAAACTTGCACTGCTCTCTGAAGAGTCCGGCAGCGGTACCTGTGCGGGCGATTCTTGAAGGGGCTGCAGCGAAGGCGCAGGACGCGCCGATGCCGGCACTGGATACGGCACAGCACCTACCGAGACACCGAAACTCGGGTCGGCAGCTGCCGCAGCCGCGCTCTCCTGTGCAATCATTACCATCGCAATCGGGCTTGGTCCAGGCATATGACCCATGGCACTGCCAGCCATGTAATCCGCGGCGGACAAGAAGGACGATCCGGAGGAGCTGTGCCCCGACAGATCTGTTCCTTCAGCGGCCGCATTCATCGACTCGTCGGAAGCACCACTTGGTCCCACCAGACTAGGAACTGAGTCCACACTCGCCATCAGCTCAGGACTTGGAGCTCTAGGGACTAGGCTCTGAGTCTGAGGCACGATGTTCTGGGGTACCGAGGGTTGGGGCACTAGACTCTGGGACGACGTTGTCGGCGGCATCAGGGAACTCGGCGGAGATCGCTCAGCTTCTAAGGCCGGACGCTTGGGCGCCGGTTGTCCAGACGCGCTCGGAGCAGGGCTTCTTCTTCTGGTCCGCGTGATCCTCAAGCGGCGCAACAGTTCTTCGCCAAGTAGTTCCACGGCGTCGTGTGACATTAGGACGTCTCCATCGGCATCAGTCGGGGGACTGGTGCTTCGCTCAGGAAGTTGCACCGCGGGAAGAGGTTCCAGCGGTTGTCGAATGTGAAACCCCACGCCGTCCATGAGTTTGTTCCACTTAAGACTCTCAACTGCGAGTCTGAGTTGAACTCCTTCAACACCTCGGCGTATCAAGTTCTCAGACACCTCGGACACCGCGCGGACTTCACTCCATGTAGGTATCACATTGCGAAACTCGAAGCCGGCTTCCATCAACATAGTCTGGAGTACAGCAACGCATGCCGCAGCCGGAAGCAACTCGGGCGAGACGGTGACGGCCTTCATGTCCGAGACCAGGGGTTGCCGTCTGCGTTTGGCGGACAACACCTTGATCCAGGACTCGGATGTCCGTCCAGCGTTCACACGACCCAAGTATTTCCCAGTCTCGAATGCAGCGAAGACCCAAACCTCCATGTCGTACTCTTCTTGTCCTTCATCATAGACGATGTCGATTGGAGAGATGACTTCTCCTGGAAGCGAGCTCCAACGGCTCAGTTGTTCGGCTCCGTACGCTCGGGCTTCATCGTCAGCAAAACAGTTTATGTCGGATCCTGGGACTTCACTCGTACTTCGTGGAATCAGCGGAAGCGGACCTTGGAACGTCGAGCGCGGCGTGGTCGGCAGCTCAGGTCCGAAGACACGAGCGCCAGGAGTAGGCCCAAGACGTAGTGGTGCACCGGGATCCGGGACCCTCGCCTCGTGCCACTTTCTCAGCGCCACATGATCACGTTTTTCAAGAGCGCTTGTAGCCGCAGGACTCAGCGCCAACTCCGGCGGTAGACGTACTGCTTGAGCGTCGGAACCACGGTCGTGAGGCCGTCTAGGACTGGATTGCACAGAACGGGGAACCATCGCTTGAGAAGCTCGTCTTGGCGTCGAATGGGTCGATGTCGGACGCGCTGGTTCGGCCAGCGCCAGTTGTTGCTCGGTCTCCGTCGACATCGCAGGATCTTGTCCAGGCCCCGGCGGTGGGACAGGGAGTTGCAGCGGTCTTGAGACTCGTTGAGCACCTTGACCGCGTCCGCGACCTCGTCCACGTACTCCAGGACTCGAAGCAGGCACAATCTCGTTAGCGTTAGTAGGCATAACTCTCACAATGCACGTTCAACTTCCAACCCCTGATCCGGGCACGCGCACCAGCTGTGACGAGGCGATGCGGTGTTTTCTCCCAGAAAACAGTTATAGGCCCTCCTTAACCGACCTCAGGCTACTCAGAGCTTGGATCCGTCTCGGCTGGCACAGGGTGTGTGCTGTTGTCCCGTACACGCTGTTGGTCAGGCGCACGATGTGTATCCCTTGGGTAGCGGTTCTTTTCACCAGGAGGGTAGTATCGACCCCGCGAATCAGACAGCTACGCCGGGCTAACGCTAGAACAATCCAACTCAAAGAGAGTTATACACGTTATACAATCACACAAATACTTCTTTGCCCTCTCTTCTTTCTCTAGGCCCAAGGCTAAGGCCAAAATACAAGTCAACTGGTTCAAATCCAAGACACTTGATCAATCTTGGGAACGCGCACCACCTCTCAAAGAGAGGAAACGATCTACCCTGTCGCCAACTTCTTCAGTTCGACACAGGCCCAATAGACCGCAAATATACAGCAAAGACGGCTTGCAGTCCGCCAATATACAGATATGGAATAGGTAGGATCACTTCCAGGCCGAAGCAGTGGATCACTTACCTAAAGTACTTTGAATTTTGTCGGGGAGAACGGCCTTCCAGGCTGTGAAAGAAGCACTTGTGCCCTTCGAAGCAAAACGAACTCTGTTTGGTTAAAGGTCACATGCAGACAAAATCCTTCCTAAGCGACTCTTCGGCGACTGCGATCTTTCTGGGGAGTGTTGGTCTCGGGTTGAAGGGTCGCCAAACTGGATACCTTCTCGGAGTTGCTGGGTACACTTTGGATCTTGGGGAATGCCATAGTGAAACCAAGTGTTCTTGGGTTCGGAGCCTTGAAGCGCCTCGCGAAGAAGCGGTTCTTAGATTTTTGTGGGAAGTAAGGCCGGGGTCGTGAAGGTTGGGAGTCGTTATTCCGGGAAAACAACGGGGAATCTGAGAAGTGCCTCAGTTCCCAGGGCGTAACCCAGAGTCGAGTCCCGCCTCGCGCAGGTTTGTAGGGAAGGTCGCACACATTCCTGGGCACTTCTAGGAACGGGATCCATTCGCCCACTCCGACCTGCTTTCCGAGGTTTCACGCTCGCAGCGACCATACTCTTGTTTTTATTCGGCTCCAAGTCCCGCACGATCTCTCAGAAACCCAGTCGATTCCAAGAATGTACCACTTATCTGGTACCATGAGCGTCATTCTTGACCCATACTTTTCCGCCAATCCGTGGTCTCCACATTATGGGCAATTCCGGGATTTTGGTCCCAGGGTCCCAATCGTAATGACAGCACCGCGTCACAACCGCCCCATTGGCCAATTTGACCCACCGAGGTAACTTCAATGCCGAGATGGGTCGACTTGCCCCAAAAGGACACCCAATCCAGATGACCAATCAACATTAGGCATGTCGCGCAAGATCCAGGGAAAGACAGCGTTCGAGATCATTCTCGAAAGATCAAGCATCCAGCATCTTCGAAACCAGCACGAAACGCAAATGACTTCGCCGCCTGCTGCCGCCGAACCATCCAAGGCAGCGCGCGTACCACCAGCTGACCCGGGGCAAGATGCCGGGAGTAGCGGCGACCGTGCCCAGCAAGATCAAGACGCCTCGCAGGGTGACGAACGTGGAGAGATCGAGCAACGCGCTTCACCGACTGCCAAACCGATGTCTGAGGCGTCCGGCGATGACCAACTCCTCACAGCCGTGAGGGCCTCGCACGAGGGCGTAGCGACAACGGCGGACGCGCCTACAAGTGAAGGCCAACTCCTTGCGGACGCGGGGGCCTCGCACGTAGGGGTGGTGCTGAACGCTGCTCTCGCGAGTGCGTCGGCAGTCAGCGCCAGCGTTCCTAGCAGCCAGCCAGGATCTCAGCCACCGGCTGACTCAACGCCTACTTCGAGCTTCAGCATCCGGGATCGTGGTGGTACCGGGGAAGGCAGAGTCTCACAATCAACAGCAGCTTCTGCGCGCAGACTTCAGCCTGCGGCAGCATCGTTTGCGCGCTCCTCTTCAGTGCCCCCGCGTGTGCGTCTTGTCACTCCGCGCTACATGTTCGCTGAGGACGGAGTCCTTGCACCGCGACCTGCTCTGGTGGGAGTGCCCGCTACGCTGGCGGACATCGCCGCCGACGCACCCGTTCGAGATGGCGACGGCGGAATTGAGCGACTCGTCGAAGGCGGGTGTTTGTCAGATCGCGACTTCGCTGATCTGGCGCGCATCATTCGCGAGGACGTGCACGCCAACACGTTGCAACCAGTTCGGACCATGCCTCCGCTCCAAGCAACCTCCCTGGCAGCTTCCGGCGCGCAGGTCTTGCGCGAGGCGCTTCCTGCACTTCGCTACTTTGGCGTGGAACATTTCGCGCGCCGCACGCTGGCTTCGCCACCTTATCGTCACTTGCGTTTGGCACACATTCGGGCCCTGGAGCAACTTGTCCAAGACCCACAGCTCGCAGATACAGCCGCATGGTTGACGGAGTGTCGTCGCCTGAGCTACGAACTTCAGAGTCAGCGAGCATTTTGGTCTGAGCGCGTTGAGGTCGAACGTCGGCGCAGCGCGGCGTCTCACGAGCGCTTCGTTGACGAGAGCAAGCGTCGTCATGCCTTTGAAATCCAAGAACGAGGTCGACGCATCGAGGAGTTGACAGCACGCCTTCACGCTAACGAAGAACGAGCTCACCAGGCCGAGGCAGCAGGTAGCCTGCTTGAGACCCGACTCCGGAATTCTCGGCTTTCGGACCCTTGGTTCTTAATGGACTTCTTTCGTGAGCACGGTCGTCTGCGAGGCAACTGGCCGCGCTTGCTTGCTTTACTGGAGCACTACCAGACGAACACAGCCCCTCCTCCAGATTGGGTGACGCGTGTGGACGTAGAGGACTTGCGGGCGTTTGACTTCAACGCACCTCCATATCCATCAGCCGCGGAACGGACCGTGCAATCCGGTACTGCAGAGGAAAAGCGTAGCCGTGAAGACTCTGAGATGCTGGAGGCGGCTGAATCTGAGACCCTGACCTCAGCAGCTTCTTCGGTGCAGTTCCGAGTCACTTCTGAGGGGCTTCAACGAGCTGCTTCTCCTCGTCGAGACTCAGCTCGTCAGGGCAACCTCCCCTTCCTGAGACAAAGACGCCTACGCCCAGCGCTAAATCCAAGTCGCCGTTCAAGCCTGCACGTAAGCCAAAGCTAGTGGCCAAAGCACGGTCTGGATCCGCAGAGGAGTCTAGCGGGAGCTCACATTCGGTGGTGGACTTGACTACACCTGAGTCTGCAGCTATGCCGCCTCCGTCTCAGCCTCAGACTCGGCCTAGCAACTACTCAGGGAGTTCCAGGGGCGCACGTTCACGTAACGCCAAGTATGTCGTGAGTGTGGATCGGGCTACCGCTTCTCTGCCGTCAACAGTGACTTGGAATGAAGTGCGTGCTGACGTCAAGGAACTTATGCTCTTCGGAACGTCGTACTTGGACTCGTTGGCGTTTGCCCGAATGGACACTGCATTGCACACCCAATTCCGACAGAAGGAGTTAATGCCGATGCTGGAATCAATGGCGTACTGGAACCGGATGGATTCCACGCCATGGGCTCGCAATGTTCCCGGGTACTTCTTGGACCAGGCTGTGCAGAACCTCTCCAAGCGCACAAGTGCGCCTCCATTCTGGCCTGACTTGCCGTCTGAGAGTTTATCTCCATCCGAGTCTTTGTCTCCACTTCCAAGCGACTCAGACAAAGACGACGACAACAACACCTTCCAGTCGGACTTCTCATCTCTCTCCTCGCATGGCGATACAGGGGATGAAGACTACTCGGCTCGGAAACGCAAGGCTTTAGGTCAAAGTGGTGCGCCTTCCAAGAGGTCCAAGCCTCCGGCCAAGTCACGGTCTGGCTCAGTATCCATGCAAGACTTGGTGGTTGTCAAGGTCCCAGCTTCGAAGCACCGCCTGTACAAGAAGGCACTGAAAGACATGACGCCCCAAGAGAAGGACATCATTGAAATTCCGGATCCTGCCGACAAAAGCCGGCGTTACCTCGGGATTCTGGTCCAGAAGCAGCCGCTGATCAACCAAGTCCCTCAGAATCTGGGATTTCCTAGCTTCGTGCCAGTCAAGACTCATACGGATGAGATCAAAACGCGCTGGGACCGAGCCAAGTACGAGGAGCTAATCCAAGCGGAACCCTGGGCTGCCATGTATGACAAGCGCGTCAAGGTCTTCTACTTCTACTTTCACCTGCGCCAAGAGCTCCAACTGGATCTCATTCGCGGGATTGCTCGCTTCATCGGATGGATGCGCAAAGCTGCTCGGCTCTACTCGGAGGGCGGCCACTGGGTCACAATGGACGAATCCGAACCCCAATCCAGAGGCCTTCATACCGACCGCAAAGTGCGCCGCTCTCAGTTTCGCAAAGACTTGGACGAGCAATTGGCACTCTTGGAAGCTACGGATGGATTCGTATCGACTATTTGGTGGGAACCTGGCATCTGGGTGGAGCCGATCTACTGCTGCCCTTGGATCTGTCGTGACTTAGGTCACGAGCCAGATGTGTTCAAGAAGCTTGCAGCTTTGGACGAAGACGAACCCATCCGAACCCAGTGGGCGTCGCGACGCAGTGACGACGCCTTTTTCCGTCTCACCCCTGTTGAGCTTCGCGCCACCATGCTGAACCCCACGCAGCATCGCCAGAACCCGTTGCCTCTACCGCCAGCCTGAGTGCGAACGCGAGCAAAACCTTCCTGTCGTAGTTTGTATGTCATAGCACCTCGGAGTACAACTTAGTCAGCCCATAGGTCCCCGCAGCGAGGTGCGACACATTCCACGTAATTCTCCAATATCTCCGTCTTCTCGATAAATCACCACATCTGCTTTTCGCATCGCTTCTTCAAATATCAATCGTCATTCGGCAACCGGTTTGTTTGGTGGGTCGGGTCATCATAGCGCTAGACTTATACATACGCAATAAACACATCGAGTACCAGAATTCCATAATTATTGGGAATCCGTCACAGCGCCTGAGTCATCACCTGCTTGCATCGCTCGAAATCGAGCTCGCGCCTTAGCGCCTTTGTTGAATTCCTAAAGCAGGTTGCCACAGCTCAGCTGTGTCACAGGTAGCCATTCCAAGTCTGAGTACCCTCTCCATTTCACGAGGTACTCACGGACTCTCCGAGATGTCCTGGTCCTCTTCGTCCAGCGGACGTCCTTGATAGCTTCCACCTCGTACACACCAGATTGTTCTTCAGGATCCCAGCTGTCTTCTGGTAATAATGCTGTGTCGAAGTCATCTTCTTCTGCCACTTCGACCTCTACCGTTGGGCGCTCTGGGAAGAGCGCTCTTGGTTTCAACCTGCTGATGTGTACCCAGGGACCAATTCGATAGCCAGTACCCTCGATCTTCAGCCGTACGCTGAAATCCTCGCGGACTTCTTCAATTCGAAAGGGGCCATGCCACATATGCGCGAATTTCTTGGTTAACCCAGGTTGCACACGGGCCAGGTACAGCCAGACAGAGTCGCTAACTTGGAATCCAGCCTTGAGTCTTTCCGAGAGCTCCTGCCATTTATGAGTCTGGGCTTCTGAACGCAGTCGCTTAGCGTGCTTCTGTAGGTCTCGAGCACACGCATGAGCGAAACTATAATCGCGTTGCAGCTTGCGTCTCCACTCGTAAGCCGACTTCTGTTCAAGCCCTGTGGGAGGTGGACCTAGCATAGCAGACACGGTGCTCTTCGCATCCCAGTCATGGACCATATAAAAGGGCGTCTCGAGCCGGGTCGAATCAAATGAGGTGTTTAAGGCGAACACCAACTTCTCCGCATGATCATCCCAGTCGCTCTGATCTGCCTCTGCGACATAGGCCCGATAACTCCTCACCATAGTCTGCACTGATCTTTCTTGTTGTCCATTGGCTTGTGGGCGATATGTCAGTGTCGCTCGCTGCTTGGTGCCCAGCATTTTCCTGAACCGACTGAATACCTCGCTCATAAACCTGGGGTCTTGGTCGTGTCTGAGCATGGAACTCGCACCAAAGCGCCGGAAGACAGCTTCTTCATAGGCCTCGGCTACGTCTTGCGCTGTCGTCGAACTCATAGGCTTGCACATCACAAAACCCGAGAACATGTCTTGAAACAGCAATAGAAACGTATTCCCTCGTTCAGATTTCGGGAGGTGCATGACGAAATCCATCGACAGCACTTCAAACGGGGCGTTGGGGTCAATGTTCCCAGGCGACGGCCCGGGGTTCGGAGGTTTGCCCTTCCCAGAGGCGCAGTCCACACATTCCTTAACAAAGCGTTCCACATCCGCGTAGAGACCTGGCAAAAAGAACTCTCGGCGCAGGCGTTCGTGCGTCCGCGTAATCCCTTGGTGGCCACCTTCAAGCTCTTCATGACAGTGATGCAGCAAGTCCTGGCGCAAATCGTGAGGAACCACTAATCGAGGTTCATCTCGTGCGTCTCTCGGTCTAGAAGCAGTCGATCGGCTCAGATAGTAAAGAACGTCTCGTGAATCTAGGACATAATTGTCAGCAATCTTCGCCACCTTCTGTGCCTCCAGTTCTGATAGCTCAGAGAGATCACCTCGCAGGAAAGCTTTCAACTGCCGCATCCATGGGTCGCCGTCCTGGTGTGCCTTTATGCGGCGCCAGCGCTCTGCTTGGAACTCCAACGGTGTCATGCCTGGAGTATTGGACTCGGTCTCTTCTGCATCACGAATGCCTGCTTGGCCTTGGCTCCGGGTCAGAGCGGCTAGCACGCGCGCCCCAAGAGAAAGTGGTGGGTTGTCACAATCTGGAAACTCATCCACGACGGCTCTCAGTACTCGACACTCGGCCACGCTTTCAACTTCCGGGACCACTACTCCAGATTGAGGTTGCTTCACTTGCTTTTCAGGAATGCGATTCACCAAACGCAGATGCGACAGCTCAAGGGGATCATCGATAACTAGTGATTTTCCAGCAGCCAGAGTCCGACTCGTGAGATAATCTGCGGCCTGGTAGAATTCTCGTTTCACACGAATCCGCTTCACAGATTGGAACTTCTGACGGACCGAGTCGAACTCACTTAACAGTCGTTGAAGATTCGGCTGATGACAGTTGATCAACCCTTGAGCTTGTCGAATTGCAATCCGAGAATCACCAACGACAACTAAGTCATAAACTCCATGTTCCATGGCTAGTGTCGTTCCCTTAATCAGGCCGTGATACTCTGCATCGTTGAGAGTTACCTCTTCCAGGAAGTAGCCTCTCGCACTGATCACACTCCATTCGGGGAGCTTCCACAAGATACAGCCACAACTGCCTTGCCTCGTAGACGTCTTCGCAGCACCATCAAAGCTGAGGAGATAACCTGAGTAATCCACTTCCAACATCTCTAAACTAATCGGTGGAGCAGGTGTCACTCGCCCTTTCTTCGGAATAAGGGATTCTGCTACCTTATCGAGATGTTCACGAGGCGTAATCCCGGCGCCCATAATAACCGCAAGACCGTCTTCATCTTTCTCGATCCGGTGAATCTCGAGATCCCAAGGCGACAGCAAAGTAGCCCACCGCTGACAACGTCCCTCCAATGACGACGAAGTGAAAATCCACCTCAGGACTGAGTAACGAGTGTACACCTTGATGTGACTCCCAGCAAGCATAGAATGAAACACTCGCAGGACTCACAACAATGCCACTACCTCCTTCTCAGCCGGGTGATACTTAACGTCAGATTCATTGAGGGTTTTGCCAGTGTACCGAACAGGAAAAATCACTCCGTCATATTCTTGGCCCAAGACTGCACTTGCAGCCCAAGGATTCGCATGTAGGATCACAACAAAATCCTTCTCTCGGTCCGGGTGTCGCAACAGCGGCGTCGACACGATCTTCTTCTTTAGAATCTCGAAAGCTTCTTTGGCGCGCCCCAAGTCTTGTCCTTCCCGGACTTGTACCTCGGTCAGCTCGTACAGTACCGACGCTACAACAGGAAGATCCTCGATAAACTTGTTGTAATAGTTGATGCTTCCCAGAAATGACTGCACACCCTTGAGAGTTGACGGAAACGGTAGATCAACAACACCCTTGGCGATCTTGGGCTTCGCTCGCAAACCTTCGGCGCTGATTTCGTGCGACAAGTACGGAATAGACAACTTCCCGAACTCGCTCTTAGCTAAGCTCACGGAGATCCCCCAGTCGCGTAGTCGGAATAGCAACGCGTTCAGGTCTGAGCAGAGTTGGTCCCAGGTAGGGGCCCCATGGGCGATGTCGTCAATATATGAACTTCTACCGAGAACTGGACCCATCGAAGCTGGAGCTGGAATATTCCGGTGGAAGACCCTCATTGTATCAGAGTTGGGATCTCTACTCCAGACTCGGGGACCGCCCGCTCGTCTACCTTAATTCCCAGAAACTCAAGCACATCGGGATCGACTTGGGCCTCTTCATCAAGCGGCAATCGCACAAACCCCCACAAGCAGTTGTTCAACATCTGCTGGTATATCAGGCGTTTTTCAACCCGAACGGCATGCGCAACCATTGGTAGTGTCCAAGAGGACAGACGAAAGCAGAAATGAGCTTTGCCCTCTGGGCCATGGGCACTGCCCAGAAGCCACTCGCCATATCCAAGCTCATAAACCACATCACAGCTTCAAATCCAATCAGCAAGTCATCTATCAACGGTAACGGGTAACAAGACAGCTTGATGAGCTGGTTCACCATCCGGTAGTCGATACAAAACCTGATGTCCTTGCCATTCTTCTTCAAAATGATCACGATGGGTGAGGCCCACTCCGAATGCGAAATCTCGATGAGTCCGGTCTCCAACAATTTCTTGATGAGCTCGTAGACTTGGTGGAGGAAGCGTGGAGCAATCGGGCGAGCGCGCTGGGTAATGGGTTTTGCGTCCTCAACATCCAGATCGCAGACAACTCCTCTAGCAGGTGCGGGAACAGCGTTGCCATCTCCTAGGAAGGACGAGTGATGATATTCCAAGATACCTCGCATCTGTTTGTTCATCTCAGGAGTGGTCTTGCCTTCGACGCCCACATCCACGTCATCCATGTTCACTTTCGAGCTGATATCCTTCAAGTCTGGGAGTACAGCCAGCTGATCTCGTAACTGCGTCAACAGTTCGGTTCCTTCATGGAAGAAGACTTCCTCACCAGGATCCAGGTCGGCTGCGACCACCCGTAGGCAGATCGCGTACGCTGCATCCAGCTGCTCTAGCGTGTCTTCACAGACCTTGACTGTTTCCACGCAAAACACATTCTTTAATTCTCGTCGAGCTTCAGCACTACTGGTGCCACCACCAGCCACTCCATGGTCGATATCTTCAAAGTCATTACCATTGTCGGGATCCTTCTCAGAATCTAGCGCATCGGTTTCGGTGACCATGGGAACATCCAGATCCAGAATCATCACGTCCACTGCAGCGGTCGAGTCACTGCTGGCCTCTTCTGCAGCTGGCTCTGGAAAGCTGGTAGCTTGACCACTCGACTTCCTGGACTTCTGGCTTTCAGCAGCCTTCCGGACTTCTTCAGGCGGACGTGGCAGAATCGTCGTCGGCCAAACATATTGGGGTCGTAAAACTGCAGGTGAAGCATTCCTCTCGGCTTCAAGCGCATTCATTTCTTCCCGGCGTCAATATTCCAGCGATGGTGTGTGCTGGTAGATCTCCTGTTGCCATTCCCGGTATTTCCGCGACCTCGGTTGAACAAAGCGGTCTCCTCGGGGCAGTTGCCCAGGTTCCACCAACGCTGCTACCACAGTATGTTGCATGATCTGGACCCACTTCTCTGAGATATTGACCACACGAACTGCGGCAGGCCGCCGTCTGGAGCTGTAGATCACTTGCGTCACCCACAGGTTCCCTCGGGCAGCCCATACTTCAGCTGTGTCAGCGTCAGCTTGACCATACCGTACCGGAACAATGATTGAATCACCAGGAGCCAAATACACCGGCTCACGCACACAAATCGGAACTTCCAAGATGTAACGCGGAGCTTCTTTTTCCCCAACCAGGGGAATGTCCTCTTCATTCGGAAGCTTAGCCAATTGTTCACGCGCACACAGTCGTACTCCAGCCGCTTTCATGAAATCCATACCCAGCAAACAAGCGACCCCATCTCCACTACTTCCAACCCACATGTCCAGCACATATACCACACACATTCCCAGAGTCAACTTCACTCGAGTCCGCGACCGGATGTACGTGATCACCCCTCCCATACCTTTCACTTTTGAGTCCGGCGTGCGACGTCAACTTAAGCTTTAACCTGCGTGCAAGGTCTGGGCTCAATATAGTTGTGGTTGCGCCAGAATCTAGAATAATGTGAGTGCGATAGTTGTTGATCGCCCCATGTACTAATGCCACCGCGTCTTGATTCTCCAAGTCGTGGTCTGCCCACCACCCGTAACGTTCTCCAGGGTTCAAAGTGAATTCCACTGGGGCTTCATCTTCAAACGCAGAACCACGGAAAACGTAATTTCAGGAAACCGGGCGAGATTCCAACAGCGAATCATCTTCACAGGCAATGGCAGTCATACATTGTGGGTTACCGATCTGGTGCCTAAGTTCTGGACCGACAAATGCAAGAGCGCAATACGCTTGGGACTTAGGCTCGGCACGCACTGGGTCCCAACCCAGCGAGCCTAGTCGTTTAACGACGTCCCAGACTTAGCCGGCTGTTCTTTCAGCAGTTGCTTCAGAACTTCGGTCGGCAAGTCTTGCAGCGCTCCTTGTCGCGCCAATTCCCGGACTGCTTTCAGAGCAGCCCAATCCGCACAAAGCCCTTCACGATGAAAGTCTCCGCACTTGGAACATGGGCGACTCGAGCACTTGTACATGCTTCATGGCATCGGTCACAGATCAGATCCCGGCAGCAATACTGGGCGTCATGTCCAAAACTGCGGCAATTTTCACAGAAATGAGTTCTTTGGGAGTTGTCTCGGAACGGAGATGGTGGTCGTGCTTGTGGAATCGGCGGACGCCAACCCATTTGCTCAGCAGCACGGAACACTTCTTCATGAGTCGGGGGTCTGGGTACTTGGACAATAGTCTCAGAAGCCTGGGCCACGTTGACCTTCTCAGACTTCACCGTACGCCCCATGGACGGGGGCGGAGTTCCCGGGAGATAGCTTGGATCTGGATTCTCCTCGGAATCCGAGGGCGGAGAATCTTTGCCTTCCGACTCCGAGTCCAGGTTCTCGACCAAATACGCACGTTCCCCTTGCGGTCGACGCGGAGGTGGGAATCGACTGAATCTCACACCACTAGGCTTCGAGTCGCGAGTCTTTGGAGGTGGAGGAGGTGTCTCATATCCATCATCACGCTGCACTGCTTCAATGCGCTTAAGCGTTTTCTCGAGTTCTTTCATCGACTTGAAGGTCTGGCCCTGCAGTGTGATCTTCAGACGCCGGTCCGCCAGCTTCTTGATAAAGCGACGGATGTGGAGTTCTCGGTCACTCGGAGAGTCTTCGTATTCGACGTCGGCCTTCTTGGCTGCAGCGTTGAGTCGATACAGGAACGATCGGGCAGACTCGCCGCTCTCCGGTCCCAACTCGTAGTACCGGTCATATGGGGACGCCTCGGTGCGGCAGTACTCCTTGCGAAACAACTTCGATAAGCGCGACCAATCCTTCTGATCCTTCTCGGGTAGTTGGCGGAACCATGCACGTAGTGGGGCGGGTAGTCGGCCCAGGAGCTGACGCAACTTCATCTTCTCCGGCCAGACCCCCAATGCAGCCGCGTAGACAAACCGTTCCCACCAGTTCACGCGGTCTTCGAGCTTGGCGTGAGAATCGAACATCTCCACAGCCCCATACTGGATGTATGGGCGGAACGTGTACGACTGGCCGTTCTCGGCCCGTACTGTTGCAGGAGCAAGTTTCTCAGCAAGTCCGCGCTCCCAGTCGGAGTCGGAGTCCAAGCTGGACTCGCTGCTAGACGAGCTGTCGCTTGAATTTGAATCCGACGATGAGGGATCGCCGCCTGATCGCTTACCGCGATGGGTCCTCTTTCCATGCTTGTGCTTCTGGGAAACCTTCTTTTTAGCTAACTTCCCGGAGTGTCTGGGGACATGGTCACTCCCACTCGCGGAGTCCCGGACGACACCTTTCGCGGAGCTCTTGGTCTCTTCTAAGTCTTCTTCCTTGATTGTAGCGACGCCGGACTGAGTCTGTGTCGCGGCTTTCGACTGCCTTCCACGCTTGGTCTCACGTGACCCCGTCCCAACTGTCGCACGTGTCTTCGTCTCACTTGACCTTGTCTCACGTGTCTTAGTCGGCTTCGTCTCATCTGGTCTCGTCTAGCGTTTGACAAATTGACCTGGAGTTTGTATGGTCGTTTGAAGTTGTGCAGCAGCCAGCGAATCAGCGGCGACTTGCTGTTGCCCGATATAAGTGGGCGACCGTCCCGCAACTTTGTCGCTGGGAGTGCGACTCGTCGCGGTGGCCTTTCCACTGGATTCCGATACACCAGCCGACTGTTGACGTATGCGAGCGTCGTTTTCTCGGTGAATCTTCTGGGCCAGGGCACACTTCTGCAGATACGCGGACGTGACATTGCGCAACTGGTCCTCGAACGCGGCCAAATGGGCATTCGTACTCTGCGCGATGCCCTCGCTCTCCGCCTTCACTTCTTCGGCTGCCGCCAACAATGCAGCGGTGGCGGCGTCCAAGGCTGCACTCGGCAGTGGCACTTCGGGGAAAACATGGACGATGGCACTTGGGGCGCTTCCATCTTCACCGTAGCAGCAAGCCGAGCTTCAGCAAGTTCAGCGTCGCGTCGGCGGGACTCCCGTTCGGCACTCAGGGCCTCTTCACTCTGTCGCAAGCGCTCCATGAGGGTAGCTGTCTGCTACTGGTTGTCCAGGCGGATGCCACGCAACTCGGCAGCCATGTCTGCACGCACTTGGTTGAGGGCAGCTTCCTGCTGCCTCATCATGCCGAGGGCAACTTCGGACGCGCCGGAACGTGACGACCTCGAGGATGACACACGAGAGGAAATCCCTGACATCGAAGACTTGGATGAGACAGATTTCGCAGCGGACTTCCGGGACCGCGATGATTTCCCAGGATGCACGGATTTCTCTGGCTTCCTCCCGGACTCCAGGTCTGCAGCCTCTGTCGAAGCAGCTAGAGTCTGTGGCGTAGCACTTGAAGGGGTAACTCCACGGCTCGTGCCGGCTGCAGGTGTGGTGGAAGACACGAAGCTTGGAAGCGGCGACATCGAATGCATCACGGGGGCCAGTCGCGTCGAATGTTCTGGCTGGAGACTTGCGCTGCTCTCTGAAGAGTCCGGCAGCGGTACCTGTGCGGGCGATTCTTGAAGGGGCTGCAGCGAAGGCGCAGGACGCGCCGATGCCGGCACTGGATACGGCACAGCACCTACCGAGACACCGAAACCCGGGTCGGCAGCTGCCGCAGCCGCGCTCTCCTGCGCAATCATTACCATCGCAATCGGACTTGGTCCAGGCATATGACCCATGGCACTGCCAGCCATGTAATCCGCGGCGGACAAGAAGGACGATCCGGAGGAGCTGTGCCCCGACAGATCTGTTCCTTCAGCGGCCGCGTTCATCGACTCGTCGGAAGCACCACTTGGTCCCACCAGACTAGGAACTGAATCCACACTCGCCATCAGATCAGGACTTGGAGCTCTAGGGACTAGGCTCTCAGTCTGAGGTACGATGTTCTGGGGTACCGATGGTTGGGGCACTAGACTCTGGGACGACGGTGTCGGCGGCATCAGGGAACTGGGCGGAGATCGCTCAGCTTCTAATGCCGGACGCTTGGGCGCCGGTTGTCCAGACGCGCTCGAAGCAGGGCTTCTTCTTCTGGTCCGCGTGATCCTCAAGCAGCGCAACAGTTCTTCGCCAAGTAGTTCCACGGCGTCGTGTGACATTAGGACGTCTCCATCGGCATCAGTCGGGGGACTGGTGCTTCGCTCAGGAAGTTGCACCGCGGGAAGAGGTTCCAGCGGTTGTCGAATGTGAAACCCCACGCCGTCCATGAGTTTGTTCCACTTAAGACTCTCAACTGCGAGTCTGAGTTGAACTCCTTCAACACCTCGGCGTATCAAGTTCTCAGACACCTCGGACACCGCGCGGACTTCACTCCATGTAGGTATCACATTGCGAAACTCGAAGCCGGCTTCCATCAACATAGTCTGGAGTACAGCAACGCATGCCGCAGCCGGAAGCAACTCGGGCGAGACGGTGACGGCCTTCATGTCCGAGACCAGGGGTTGCCGTCTGCGTTTGGCGGACAACACCTTGATCCAGGACTCGGATGTCCGTCCAGCGTTCACACGACCCAAGTATTTCCCAGTCTCGAATGCAGCGAAGACCCAAACCTCCATGTCGTACTCTTCTTGTCCTTCATCATAGACGATGTCGATTGGAGAGATGACTTCTCCTGGAAGCGAGCTCCAACGGCTCAGTTGTTCGGCTCCGTACGCTCGGGCTTCATCGTCAGCAAAACAGTTTATGTCGGATCCTGGGACTTCACTCGTACGTGGAATCAGCGGAAGCTGACCTTGGAACGTCGAGTGCGGCGTGGTCGGCAGCTCAGGTGTGGAGAAGCACCGAATAAGAAATCCTTCTCGAACGGAAAGTGTTCTCCGAGAAAGGCGGCAGGGCCGGTCGACCGAAGCCCCAAAAGGGGGATCGACAATCGATCAACGATCGAGAGACAGGCCGCATGGATCAGACTGGGACTGAGGATCAGTGAGAGATCCTGAGCGATCAAGTGACGCCGGCGCGTCGGGCACGACATATGCAGAGGCGGATCACGTTCTATCGATCCCTGACGGATGTCCAGGATCGGCGTAGACGCAAGCCCTACCGGAAGTAAACACCGGCGATCCGGAATGACCAAGGACGGAAGTAGGCAGATTGACGGCGAACGGCAATGCGCTCAAGTCCTCGATCGAGAGTCGATCGGGATCGTTGATCGAGATCGCCGAACGGGATCGCGGATCGGGATCGCTGATCGGCCAAGATGGGAAGCACAAGAGGAGCGAAGGTAGGACAGGAATCCAGTTGTTGTTTAGTTGTAGGATGGTAGACAAGATGGTAGCAGTAGAGAGAGAGGGCAACTAAACATAAATCAGAACGCAATTTGCACAGAAGACCACAAGTGCCCTCAAGTCACCAAGTCCCAGGAACTACATTGGCCTCGGCGAGTGTCAACACTTCGGGTAGTGAACTAGCGGTACGGTTAAGACTGGATTAATACATTGGCCAGCTTGACCTACTCTAGTGATCTATTGCTTGTGTGCAAGTCCTCGATCGACCGGATATTAGTGCTTGGTCGGCGATCGCTGCATCTCTCAATCGACCTCGATCCCGCTATAGGAAGCGGCAAGCAACTCAAGAAAGGAAGGAACACACCCGGAAAGGCAATTACAGGCCTTGGATCGACTCCAGGCCGGCCGATCGCAGTGAACAACCCTCGATCGGAGCGTATACTCGGACGCAGAGCGAAGATTCCCGCGCTGCTCCACGAACTATCCCAGCGTCACGCCAAGACACTCGATCTTCACCAAGTGCTGCATCCTCGGAGCCCCGAGAGAGCAGATCCAGCCCGCCGACGGGTACACAAGGTGAGAACAAGTTCAGCCGATCACGGATCGTTGGGGGACCCCCTCCGTTAGTCGGTGTCTGGGCGCTGGTGGGAAGCTCGATCAAGCCTTAACCCGATTTTGGCTGATCCCGCTACACCACAATGGTGCGCGTGCCCGGATCTCTTGGGGACTCCGGATTTCACCGTGAGTGCAGAAGATGCGCAAGTGAAGAAAGAACCAGGGGAAGAGGCGTCGTCGGATATCGGATCGACGAAGACGCTGCTGAACAAAACGAGATCCGCGGATCGACAGAGTGCTCGGAGGACTTCTGTCGACGGAATCGAGGGTGATCTGGAAACGGATCTAGAAGACAAACCTCAACATCCTCTCCAGGTCCCTTCGGGGACCCCGGTGGATCTCGGTGCGAACCGAGATTCACTAACAAAACAAACCAAGGCCGGATCGGACCGATATGCATTCGCAGACTCGCCGATCAGGCTCGATTCCGACTACCTGAACGCGATCGCGGACAAGGCCCAGATCGCGCGAAGGAAACTGCGAGCGCCAGGCCTGGACGACGAAGATCCCAGACCACCGGTGCTCGACTGGTCTGAGGCTGACTTGGAACGTCAGTATCACTTGAAAGAATTGCGGGACTTCTTACGTCAAGACCCCGTCATGATCATCGTGCGGCCAGAGCAGATCGGCGACCCGAAGGGCTCGATCTCGGCCCCCCGGATGACGGACAACAAGTTGACGGCAGTGAGGAGCCTGCTCGGGCTGCTGAAGGAGGCCGGTTTGGTGGCTGGAGCCTTCGACGCGAACGACCTCTTCGATCAAGAACTCGAAGTGATCCAGACGTCGATCCAGACATTAGTCGACAAGCTGAGACCCCTCGTCGACGTGATCACGAACGATCAAGACCCAGACGCCCCAGATCAACCGCTGTCAGCTCCAGTAGTGTCGACGCGGGCTGAGATAACAGGGTATCGATCCTCATCTCCTTACGTCTCGGCAGCCGAACATGTGTCTGACACGTCGTCGGAACCCTAGCGCATGCCGCTCGGTCCTTCCGGATCGGCTATGCTGGACGCCCGAGCACGCAGTCAGCGTCAAGAACGTACGCGATCAGGACCTCGGAAGCAGAAATCCAAGTCGACCGATCGGACGACCAGCGCGACTGGGTCGGACGAGTCGAATGGCAGACTGGAAACTTACTTCCAGGCCGCGATGACCCGTTTCTTGAAGGAACAGCAGAGCGCAGTGGCCAGACCTGCCTCAGTGGCCACAGACAATGTCGGATCACAGGACGTGGAGATGGAACCAGCCGGATCGCCGGATCGAGACGTCTCACAGTGGGAATACGACCCGGACGACATCGATCTGCCGAGTTCGGCCCCTGCGGTGGTGGCTACCGCTGCCTCGGGATCCACTGGGTCCTCCCTGATCCAGCGTGTACGGATTTCGGCGATGTCGGATCTTAAGGAGTTCAGCGGCAAGGATCAGGACAAAGATCGCGCCCGATCGTGGATCAGCAAGGTGAAATCGGCCTTCATGCGCGATCAAGCCACGGATGAAGAGAAGTGCCTGACTTTTGCGGATCTGCTGACAGGGCCGGCGAAGAACTGGTACCGCCAGCTGGGCCGATCGACACGGAACAAGTGGAGCGATCTGCTCCGGAATTTCCAGATCCAGTATTGTGGCCTAGGAGTATCAGTGGCTTGGCAGTACTATCACTCTCGCAAGCGATCGGATGAATCGCCGTTGGATTACCTCTATCGACTGAATGTGGCGGCTCTGCGTGCGAGACTGAAGATCAAGGATGGAGATTCCAAGGCCCGTCGAGAACACGTCGAACATTTCATCGAGACACTGGGCGATCCCGAACTGGCCGATCAGCGGACCCTACTTCGGCTTGCGGATGCCGAAGATCTGGAGGAAGTCCTGCGCGCTCGAGAACGCGCGAAGAGCAGACAGAAGCGATCTGCCTTCGGATCGAAGTATCGCCAGAAGGTCCCGATCTCTGCACCAGCTGCTACAACCAAGCGGGCAGTCCGTGTAGTTCAGATCGCGAACCAGGAGTCTGGATCGGACACGGGATCGGACGGATCAGACTCGGAAGGTGATCTACGTTGCGTCTACCTGGCGTCGGCTGAGGACAAGTCTCGCAACACTGGGGGCGACACGACGAAGCAGGATCGAAACACCCAAGCGCCGATCAGTCATGATTCACCTCGATCAGACCCAAGATCGCGATCGTCGCCCGATGGACCGGACCGATCGAACCGCTGCTCGTACTGTGGATCACGGAAGCACACGGATCTGGATTGCTGGAGGCGTTTGACGTGCGAGAAATGCGGAAAGCGAGGACATCCGGCGGATCGCTGCCTGTTCGTGTGTCGTGGATGCGGCGAGCTGCACGAGATGGGCAAATGCCCGATGGAGGAATTCTACAACCAGACCCGTCAATGGTTCAACCCGGTGAAACACGCAGGCATGCTGCCCGCGCTCGCCGAGAAGATGTTAAACTAGGACGCTCGCCGGGTTGGAATCCGGTACGAGCCGAGCGTTCTAGATATTGCATCTATGCATACGTGAACAAGAACACGGTAGATCGAGTAAGTGGGCGGACTGATCTACGCGGTAATACATGTGATCTGCATGAGAAATCTGCCGCCAAGGTCTTAAGACTACACCGATCGGACGACTTCAGCCGTTCTGACGCCGAAGTGCCCTTGGATCTTCAGTCTGGAGAAACTCGAGGTTATTGGAAGCAACGCATACCCGAAGAATGGTTTACGCCAGCTGACGGAGAGTTAACGGCCGAGATCCCGAAACATGATCGCTATCGAAGTCTGCCTCGCGTCAGTGAACACCGCAGATCTGGCGATGTGGTACCCGATCTCCTCCCAGGGGAGTCCAGAGGGTACTGGAAACATCATTCGCCGGGTAAATGGTTCCGTCAGGCCAAGATCGCTGGCAAGATCAACAATGAGAAGTCGATCTTACTCTTAGACACCGTCGCCGAGGTGTCCATCGTGGACACCGCCTTTGCTCGTAAGGTGGGGTGCTATGTCGACACGAGTCAGAGCCAGGAATGTGTGGGGATTGGTAAAAGCGTGTACATGACGGAAGGAATGACCAGGATCAAAGTTACTCTGGCAGGATCGCTGGTGTATTTCTTCGATATCTGGGTGGGTGATCTATCAGGACAAGATGCGATCCTGGGTATGGATTTTATGGTCCCGGCGGGGATCCGCCTCGATCTTGCCGACGGCTCCATCTGCCTCCCTGACGAAGTCAAGATCCAACTTAGCGGACGGCGACAGCTGTACAACGACAACGTCAGACATGTGTGTGTGGATCAAGGAATGCAGATCGCGATCGGTGATTCGATCGAACTGCCGCTGCGGATGAAGGTGACAGATCGAGAGAAGCTTTGGGTTACCCGCGGAGATCGTTGGGTGCCGACCGTGGTCCGTGGACCTGGTCGGATCCGATATCTCCAGGTTACCAACACCGGGGATAAGGACCTCGTCCTGCACCGGAATGAACGGATCGCGATGTGGCTGGCCGGAGATCGGATACCCCGGGTGCCAGGATATGTGTCGATCGGGTCCCGTCGCTACATGGAATGGCAGAACTTAGCCTTCCAAGCCACGACGGAGGACCAGCTGGCTAACGAGGAAACAACAGCGGGACCACCAGTATCGGTCGTCGAGCGACCGACTTATCCGACGCCCCGAGCCATTCTCCGGAGACCCGAGGTATCCCCGATCGCCGATCAGTCGGTAGGCCCACTCGATCCGATAAGTGGATCGGAGGTGAGGCGCTCCGATCTGGGGGTGGCTGCCGTTGATGCGCTTCGAAGGGCGAATCGCGGCATGCAGCGATGGATGACGCGAAGCCACCAGTTGATAAAGTCTCAGAGAACGGCGGAACAGTGTCCCCTCACGTGCTATCGGACGATCAGGTCGACGGCTGTACCGTCGAACCAGATCTCGGGGGCGGGAGTACAGATCGGGTACCCCATGTGGCTACCTTAGCCGTCGAAGAGCCGAAACCAAATGATGATAAAGCGGGTGGCGGTGTTCCAGCATCGGAACGACGGTCGCATGTGGTCGAAGACTCGGCGGTCGTTGGAGATGATCAGGTGGAAGTCGAGATCAAACCCACCGCCAATCGGGACGATCCCGTTGCGACTGAACCAGATCGAGATGTTGACGCTGACGATCAAGTCCATTACCATGTGGGCGGGAATCTATCAGCCGAAGACGTCGAAGGCGAATTAGCTGTGCTTCCTGAAATTGTGATCTCGACGACAGATGAGGTAAAGATCGACGACATCAAAGTGGGAGATCTGGAGTTCAATACCCCGGAGGAGATCGACCGACTGCGGAAGAAGATCTGGCACAGGAGGCACCTGCTGATCGGCAAGGGCAATGCGCTTCCGCCAGCTGCCCGAGGCGTCACTTGCGACATCGACGTGGGCGATGCGAAACCGATCGCCCAACGAGTTCGGAAGGTCGCGCCTCAGTTCGTGGAGAAGGTGTCGGATCTGATCAAGGGATTGCTGTCAGCCAAGATGATCAGGAAATTCCGATCGCCGTGGGCCTCGCCGATCGTCGTAATCATCAAGAAGAACGGAGTGGATATCAGGTTGTGTATCGATTATCGACTCGTCAACAGCCTGACTAGGCTGATGGTGTATCCGATGCCCCTGATCAACGATCTGCTGGAAGACCTGGACAAAGTGCTCTTGTATTGCTCGCTGGACATGGCTAGTGGATTCTGGGTGGTGACGATGACCGATCGAGCTCGTGCGATCTCGGCCTTTATCACTCACATGGGTCTGTTCGAGTGGAATCGGATGCCGTTCGGCCTGAAGAACGCTCCTCAGATCTATCAGCGACTTCTGGACGACGCGCTGTACGGGTTCACCAGGATTCCGCGATCGTCGGGCTCCGAAGTCACTACGGACTTGATCGAGTCAGGAGAGCCAGAAGATCCGGGGCGTCCATCAGTGTTGGGGCGCAGATCGTACATCGATGACATCCTGGTGACGGCCGGATCATGGGATGAGCTGTGTGATCGTGTGGATCACCTGCTGGATGCTTGCGATAAGTGGAACCTCTCGATCAGTGTGGAAAAGAGCTCTTGGGGGATGCGCAAGGTGGAGTATCTGGGACATCGCGTGTCGAACGAAGGGCTGGAAGCCAATCCGAAGGATCTCGCGGCACGGACGGATCTGCCGTTCCCGAGATCGCTCCGATCAATGCAGTCATTCTTGGGCAGCCGCAATTACTACAGCCGTTTCCTGGAAGACTACGCGATCTACGCGGCGATCCTGTATGAACTGCGCGAGGTGGACTTCGCTGAAGTCCTGATCTGCGCCAGATCTTGGATCGTGATGCGCCGAACTCGGTAGATCGGAACTCGGCGGACCCCGATCAGACGCACGTTCCTGAAGTCGAAGTGGGAGACGAACGTTGGATCCGTGCTCATCGTGCGTTCTCGACATTGAAGACGAAGATCGCGACGACAGCGATCCTGCGGCATTTCGATCGCGATCGAACTCCGGTCCTGATCGTGTATGCGAGTGACTGAGCGATCTCGGCTGCGCTGATGCAGGAGCATGATCAGATCTACCATCCCGTTACCTTCGCCAGTCGAACACTGAAATCGAATGAACTGAACTACAACGTGGTGGAGAAGGAAGTGCTGGCGCTGTTACGGATCCTGGACTTGAACTACAATATGCTGGTTGGACGATCGATCCGGGTCCTGACCCGACACTCGACGTTGGCGTGGCTGTTCCGATCGCCTGGTCTTCAAGGTCGATTGGGTCAGTGGGCTGCACTCCTATCGCCCTGGACTCTCGATATCACGAAGTGCACCAAGGGAGAGGACGAGCTACTGGGGGCGATCGCCGCTAGTATTACGCCTCGATCGAATGTTGACGACGCATTGATCGCGAAGAAAGAACCCCGGCGGAAAATCCAGGCCCTGATCCCGACTGTGCGCGCCAACGAGGAGCTGCTGGTGATAAGTTTTGACGGATCCGCCCGTGTCAAGCGAGGCGGGGGCGCGTACAGTGCGATCTTGTGGAAGTTGCCCGAATGGAGTGTGGTGAAGGCGCGATCGGGCTATGCTGAAGGGCTGACCGTCAACGAGGCGGAGTATCACGGTCTGTTGTTGGGCTTCGACCTCCTCGACGGCATGGATCGCGGCCGATTGGTGGTCTGTGGCGACTCCAACCTGGTGATCCGGCAAGTACGGGGCGAGATCGACTGCAAGGCACCCAAGCTGACGTTGTTGAAGCAGAAGGTGCTCGATCGGCTACGGAACTGGCCAGATCATGAACTGTCACATGTGAAACGAGATTGGAACGGAAGCGCCGACAGTCTGACCAGCGCAGCGCTCCAACGTGAAGGGGGCGTCGTCGTCGAGGATGAGGCCGATCACGTGGATCTGGTGACATTGAACCGGCTCGATGAGATTCTGGTTGTTAGATCTGACGAACCGATCGCCCGGCTATCACCGATGACTACCCGATCGAACGCCAGATCACGACCGAATCCGACTGTCATGCAGGAAGAATTCGTGCGAGGACTGCGGATCGATCGGATTCGTCGAGCACAAGATGAAGAGGTGTGGATCGCGGGCATGAAGAAGTACCTGATGGGAGATGTGGCTGATCTGACGCAGGATGCGGCTCGATCCTATGGCAACATAGCGGCAGACTACGAGATCGATGACAACGATCTGCTGTTCTACTGTCCACCCTCCAAGAGATCGGAGGCAGATCGAGACGGATTGATGAGACTGGTTGCACCGGAGACGCTGCACCAGGATATCTTACACCACTATCACTCTACTGTGGAAGGCGGCCACCAAGGGATTGGGCGTACCTATCAGCGGATCCGTGATCACTTTCACTGGAGAGGCCTATTCAGGAGTGTGCAGAAGTATGTCGGAGAATGTGTCGACTGCGAAACCGGCAAAGGCCGACCTGTGATCAGGGGCGAGTCACCGGGGAACATCCAGGCGACCTACCCGTTCCAGATCATAGCAATGGATCACATACCTTCGCTGCCCAAGTCGTACAAGGGTAACACTGAACTGCTGATCTGGGTCGATCCGTTCACGGGATACGTGATCGCGAAGGCCAGCTCCTCCCGAACGGCGCAGACGATCGCCGAATCTTACGAAGAGTGTGTGTTCCGGCGGTTCGGTGCCAGCGAGGTGATCCAGGCATGATCGCGAACCGGGATTTATGGCTGACTTCTTCCGCGCCATTAATAAGATCTTAGGTATGCGTCAGCGAGCGACGTTGGCTTATCGGCCCCAAGCGAACGGTACTGCGGAACGAATGGTACAGACGGTGACGAGAGCCTTGAAGATGTTCGTGGAAGATCTGGATCAGAGGGACTGGGATGAGTGCGCGGAGCGGTTAACCTTCGCGATCAACACGGCACAAGATCGGAACCGTGGAGATTCGCCTTTTTACTTGGTGCATGGTTGGGATCCTCGATCGACGCTGGAAGCGACGATCCCTTTGGGTAGTACTCGAATTCGAGATCGGAACCCTAAACGGTGGCGTTATCGGATCCAGAGGCACTATGATCAGGCTCGAAGTCAGGTGAATGCTCGCCTACGTAAGGCGATCGCGGATCGGGCCGATCGGCACAACGAAGAGGTCCGACCGCATTCGATCGAAGCTGGATCCCAGGTGTGGCTGTACCTGGACCGTGTGAAGGAGGGGTACGCCCGGAAGCTAGCCCATCTGTGGCATGGCCCATTCCGTGTGGCCGAGAAGGTGAACGAGTACACGATGAATCTTCAGATCGCGGGCACGGACTACCACCTGTTCCCGATCGTGCATGTTTCGAAGCTGAAGTTGGTCAGGGACTTCCCCGATCGACCGCAGATCGAGCTCACGGTGGACGAGGCGGATCGGCTTGATTTCGACGAGATCCTACTTCCGGAGGACAGCTGGGCTCCAGATCGAGATGCGAACGAGTATGAAGTGGAGAAGATCACGGATGTGCGGACGGGTCGAAGGACCCGGTACGGCCGGACGTATCGAGAATTCCTGGTATATTGGAAGGGTTATGACGATCCTGACTGGATCGACGAAGCTGATCTCAACTGTGGAGCTTTATTGCACGAGTTCCTTCGAGATCGTGTAAACCGGAACCGATTCAGCGCGATGCAGTCTCACGAGGAGGAGTGAGATCGGACCACCAAGGTGAGCTGGTCGCCTTGGTGAGCGAAAAGGATGGCGGATCGACGAGGAGGCCGTCGGTCGGAGGAAGGGGTTGTATGTGAATGTATATGTGCATGAACGTGCAGATTGGGAGATTATGGAGTCGCTGAGAGGCGGAACGATGGAGGATCCGGACTGATCATGTCGGACAGGGAGTGGATCGACGCAGGGCTGTGACCCCAGCGTAAGGAGCGAGGTATTACAATACGGATCTGGAATTGTGGAGCGGCTATTGGGGCAGATCGACTTTTGAATGACTATGATTGTGAGTGGGCTTACTGATCGACGTGTCGATCACTAGATCTGGTCGTGCAAACTGGACCGATATCACGAACGTCAGATCACGGCTGCTGGGTGCCGGTGTTGGGGTTGAACTTGTTACGAAGACGTGGGATCCGCCTGGCAGGGTGGTCCTGAGGGCGATCGCGGTACTGGTTTCGCCAGGGATCGTGTGCGTCAGCTTCGATCAGGGCAGTCCGGAGGTCGGTCGGCTCACCTTGATGCTGGGTGGGATCGTTGGCATTGGCCGCGCGAGATACTGCCCCGGGGTACCAAATTACCGAGTCTCGCGGGCGCGTCGGAAGGTGCAGGAAGAACGGATCCATCAACAGATCAACATCAGCCCACATCGCTCTCATCATCGGCAAAGTCGTGGCCAACCATTGGCGCCCCAGATCGCCGAGGCGGATCCGCCGGGTTCGGCGCTCGGCATGGTACCGTTGGACAACCGGATCCTGACGCTGTCCACGGGTGATCGGGAGATAATGAGTTGTTTCCCAGAAGGCCTGACGATGCTGTTCCTCGAGCTGTAGGTAGGCCGTGGCGATCCGGCCCAACAGAGTTGCGGCGCCTTGGTGGAGTGCCAGATCAAACGTCAGTGGATCTCGCGGGTTCTGGAGAGCCTCCCAAGGGCGATGGGCCAGGAGTGCGGTGATGTTCGGCCCGGTGATCAAGTCATCCCGATAACCGATCCCGGCCGCCGGCGGCCGAGTACCACGAACCGAGACCGGGAAGAGCCAATTCTCGAGCAGGAGCAAGTGGTGGGTCAACGTCGACAAGATCATGCCGGTGATCTGCAGCTGGCGTAGCAGTCCCGCGGGCCACGGATCCGAGTCACCTTTAGCGAGTGCCCAGGGTGCATTGAAGCCCGGGATCATAGTGCCGATCGGGAACAGTTGCGGAATCAGAGGCCGGCGCCCGGGCGATCCTGGCGGAGATCTTGGCGGTGATCCCGGAGGTGATCCCGGAGGCGATCTTGGGGGCGACCGGGAACGCGCCGATCCGGTTCGAGAATGTATCGAGATAACCGAAGGAGATCGTGAACGGATCGGTGGAGTACGGGTACGGGCTGGCGAAGCGGACTGGCGACGTCGGGCCTCAGCCCGGGATCGAGCTAACGCGGCGAGGGATTCCTGATCTGTGCCCTCAGACTCGGACTCCTCCTCGTCAGAACCAGATTCGGCCGACGACGAGTCCTTCTGCGACTGGCCGGCGCCCGCACTACGAGCTGGGCTCGACTCATCTTGATCCGACTCCCCTTCCTCCTGATCCGACTCCTCCTCTTCATGCTCGTCGTCTGGCTCGCGGCGATCAGACGGCGGCTGACTCTCAGTAGGCGGTCCTTGGTCATGATCCGGCAGCGAGAAGGCCGGCGACGGAGAACGAGGAGGCGATCGGCTCGGAGATCGACTGCGTGGGGGAGGCGCCGATCGTGAACGTTTGGGGGACGGCTGAGTACGATCGGGTGACCCAGAGGGACTACGACCGCGGCGAGCGGGTGTGAGTGGCCTACGCTGGCGCAGTCCGATCCAACGCGCCACACTGGATATGGTGTCCGCGATGGTATCGAGATCCTCGTTGGATCGATCGCTGACACGCCGGAGCAGGGCGTAGGCATCTTGAACGTCGACGAAGTGGGCGTCTTGGGCGCGGATCACTTGCTGCGCACTCTCGACCCATGCACCTGCAGCACGACGATCGCGTGAGAGATGATCAACAATACAACGAAGGTTACGGAGTCTACGTACGGAGATCGGCGTTTTCCCGAAGCGCGATGTCGCGATCTTGGTTGGCCCGATCGAGGTCGGCACGGACCGCACGCAGTTCCCCCTCCGTCCGGTCGAGGTCTGCTTGCAGCCGATTTACATCGGGGTTGGAGCCGGCTGGGGGCGGCGAAGCCGATCCGGCCTGAGAACGAGCTGTCGAGGGCGGACTTCGTTGAGCCAGGGCCGCCTCAGCCGTCTGAAGCGCCGCCTGAACGCGATCGAGACTGCCTCGCGTCGTGTCCAACTCGTATTGCAACATGTCCAGATCGTGTTCCTGACCTGTGACCTGGGACCGGAGATCGGAGATGTCCGCGGTGGCAAGGTCTAGCTGGTGGTCGAAACGGTCTCGAGTGGCGATCGCGTCTGCGGGTTCATCTTGGGTGCGGATCAATCGGCGATCCAGGTCCTGAATCTCGGCCGTTTGTTGAACGATCTGGCCTCGGAGATCCTGGATCAGCTGTGGTCCTTGGCCTTGGGCGCTCTGCTGGAGGTCGCTCACTTCAGTCTGGAGACGGCGGATCTCGTCTTCCTGGGACCCGCGGTAACCGATCCCATACGGTGTAGTGGTAAGGGCCGCACATCGGGGACCGGGAGGTTGAGGGTTCGAGTCCCCCAGGGGGCAGGACTTTCAGCCGGGGTAGAGCGGGGTCGATAGTGTAATGAACAGAACCCTACAGCACATCTTGACATGGCTTACACCATCCAAAAGGGACGGTTACCGAATATCTCTGGGACCCGCGGTAGCGCTCAAGGTCCTGCAGGTTCGCCGTCAGCTCGCGGACGGTGTCGTCCAGGCGGGCCCGATCGCGGATCATGGTGGATCGAGAAGCGTAGGCCAGCGTCAGCTCTTCCTCCAGCCGGGCGATCCGGCGGGCAGTGTCCGGAGAAGCCGCAGCGCGCCGAGAAGCTGTTGAACGAGTCGATCGAGGTGTGGAGTGGGCTGATCGAGGCGAGCCGGACGGAGACTCGCCACCCTCCGATGGTGGAGGTGGCGGTGCGGGAGGACCAGACGGTGATGTGCTCATCGTGCGTGATCTTCGCAGGAGCTGGCGGATTGAAGAGTGAATGGGAGTACACGGTCCGAAGTGAGCCGCCGTGCGACACAACTTCCGGACAGGGGGCGGATGTGGAGAAGCACCGAATAAGAAATCCTTCTCGAACGGAAAGTGTTCTCCGAGAAAGGCGGCAGGGCCGGTCGACCGAAGCCCCAAAAGGGGGATCGACAATCGATCAACGATCGAGAGACAGGCCGCATGGATCAGACTGGGACTGAGGATCAGTGAGAGATCCTGAGCGATCAAGTGACGCCGGCGCGTCGGGCACGACATATGCAGAGGCGGATCACGTTCTATCGATCCCTGACGGATGTCCAGGATCGGCGTAGACGCAAGCCCTACCGGAAGTAAACACCGGCGATCCGGAATGACCAAGGACGGAAGTAGGCAGATTGACGGCGAACGGCAATGCGCTCAAGTCCTCGACCGAGAGTCGATCGGGATCGTTGATCGAGATCGCCGAACGGGATCGCGGATCGGGATCGCTGATCGGCCAAGATGGGAAGCACAAGAGGAGCGAAGGTAGGACAGGAATCCAGTTGTTGTTTAGTTGTAGGATGGTAGACAAGATGGTAGCAGTAGAGAGAGAGGGCAACTAAACATAAATCAGAACGCAATTTGCACAGAAGACCACAAGTGCCCTCAAGTCACCAAGTCCCAGGAACTACATTGGCCTCGGCGAGTGTCAACACTTCGGGTAGTGAACTAGCGGTACGGTTAAGACTGGATTAATACATTGGCCAGCTTGACCTACTCAAGTGATCTATTGCTTGTGTGCAAGTCCTCGATCGACCGGATATTAGTGCTTGGTCGGCGATCGCTGCATCTCTCAATCGACCTCGATCCCGCTATAGGAAGCGGCAAGCAACTCAAGAAAGGAAGGAACACACCCGGAAAGGCAATTACAGGCCTTGGATCGACTCCAGGCCGGCCGATCGCAGTGAACAACCCTCGATCGGAGCGTATACTCGGACGCAGAGCGAAGATTCCCGCGCTGCTCCACGAACTATCCCAGCGTCACGCCAAGACACTCGATCTTCACCAAGTGCTGCATCCTCAGAGCCCCGAGAGAGCAGATCCAGCCCGCCGACGGGTACACAAGGTGAGAACAAGTACAGTTGATCACGGATCGTTGGGGGACCCCCTCCGTTAGTCGGTGTCTGGGCGCTGGTGGGAAGCTCGATCAAGCCTTAACCAAGTGCCAAGGCTACGGCAGCACCGACCGAATTTAAGAAGCCGAAATTAGCTCGCCGCCACGATCCCGAGTTTATCAAGAATGCCATCTGCCACATTTGTGGCGAGAAGGGCCACACCACACCGGACTGTCCTGACAAGGGCAAGCCGCGCGCGCCAAAAAACTATGCGGCTCGGCGGGCTGGCGCCCCTGTGACGAGGCGATGCGGTGTTTTCTCCCAGAAAACAGTTATAGGCCCTCCTTGACCGACCTCAGGCTACTCAGAGCTTGGATCCGTCTCGGCTGGCACAGGGTGTGTGTTGTTGTCCAGTACACGCTGTTGGTCAGGCGCACGATGTGTATCCCTTGGGTAGCGGTTCTTTTCACCAGGAGGTTAGTATCGACCCCGTGAATCAGACAGCTACGCCGGGCTAACGCTAGAACAATCCAACCCAAATAGAGTTATACACGTTATACAATCACACAATACTTCTTTGCCCTCTCTTCTTTCTCTAGGCCCAAGGCTAAGGCCAAAATACAAGTCAACTGGTTCAAATCCGAGACACTTGATCAATCTTGGGAACGCGCACCACCTCTCAAAGAGAGGAAGCGATCTACCCTGTCGCCAACTTCTTCAGTTCGACACAGGCCCAATAGATCGCAAATATACAGCAAAGACGGCTTGCAGTCCGCCAATATACAGATATGGAATAGGTAGGATCACTTCCAGGCCGAAGCAGTGGATCACTTACCTAAAGTACTTTGAATTTTTTCGTGGAGAACGGCCTTCCAGGCTGTGAAAGAAGCACTTGTGCCCTTCGAAGCAAAACGAACTCTGTTTGGTTAAAGGTCACATGCAGACAAAATCTTTCCTAAGCGCCTCTTCGACAACTGCGATCTTTCTGGGGAGTGTTGGTCTCGGGTTGAAGGGTCGCCAAACTGGATACCTTCTCGGAGTTGCTGGGTACACTTTGGATCTTGTGGAATGCCATAGTGAAACCAAGTGTTCTTGGGTTCGGAGCCTTGAAGCGCCTCGCGAAGAGGCGGTTCTTAGATTTTTGTGGGAAGTAAGGTCGGGGTCGTGAAGGTTGGGAGTCGTTATTCTGGGAAAACGACGTGGAATCTGAGAAGTGCCTCAGTTCCCAGATCGTAACCCAGAGTCGAGTCCCGCCTCGCGCAGGTTTGTAGGGAAGGTCGCACACATTCCCGGGCACTTCTAGGAACGGGATCCATTCGCCTACTCCGACCTGCTTTCCGAGGTTTCACGTTCGCAGCGATCATACTCTTGTTTTTATTCGGCTCCAAGTCCCACACGAACTCTCAGAATTCCAGGCAGAGGTGCCGGATTCCAGGAATGTACCATCTACCTGGTACTGTGACCGTCATTCTTGACATACACATTTCCACCAATCCGCGAACTCCACATTATGGGCAATTCCGGAATGTTGGTCCCAGGGTCCCAATCGTAATGACAGCACCGCGTCACATTCCTCGCAGCTCCTTGACTTGAGTGAGGCTCCGATCCTCACTGCCGAGCCTCCGTGCAGGTTCCACGTAGCTTCCCTCAGCTTCCTAACTCAACGCAGACTTGGAATCTCCAAACATGGGGCACTTCAGATCTCATACGATCTCTGCTCAGACCCGGGGTCCGAGCGGAGCTCCGCCCGGACTCGGGTTCAGCTTCTCTCATCGCACGGATCGTACCCACCCGTTGGAGATCCAGATACATCTGTGGTTATGACGTGCTTGAAGTCAGCTTGTTGCCAGCAGTCTTGATTGATACGGATCTGCTGGTCATGGGTTCGGTCGAGAAATCCATCGAGCCTTCTCAGAATCCACCGTCAAAGAACAACACGTACAGTGTCGACCCGCTTATTGTGTGCGATAAATTGGGCTCCCAGTGGCCACTGAGTGCTCCAACGACGGTATGTATTGCCCGCATATGAGCGCGCGGACGTCCAGCAACACGATATGCATGTTCGACTGTGTAGTACGCGTCCTGAAGCCGGGCGCCGAGGATAACCTTGTACTTCGGTGGCGCCAGCGAGGTCCCAGTAGAATAATGATCATTCCTCCATTTCCAGACGAGCTTGAGGACAGTAAGCACTCCAATCTTCCAGTAATCCGCTGCTGCTCCATGTAATTGCAGCTTGGTCGCCTCCTTTGACTCAGAAGACAACCAAAAAAGCGCCTCCTGCGCACGATCAATAAACCCTACAGGAAGGGTGGCAAGGTGGAAGGTAAAGCAGCTGGCTTGGTAGCGCACGTTTAGAAATGCGATGGACTTCCACGTCGTGGTCGTTCGACAGTTGTCCTGAGCCGTAAGCGTAACCTGCCGTATCGAGCTCGTGCGGCTTGAGGTAGAAGAAACGTGTAGATGTCATCCGGGAAGCGAAGGCGAGTAGTCTGGGGTTCGACGGCTCTTAGTTCTAGGATAAATTCAAAACTGAGCGACAGTGGCCGCGTTCCTTGGTCCCATCGCCGTGATCACTGGTTCTCGAGCTGTGTGTATAAAACCTCGCCGATCTGGAAATACAGATTCCAACTGATTCGATCAAATGCTGCTAATCTACCCACTTTCAACATGGCTCCGACGTGGCAACTTGCAAATGTAAGTGGTCCAATGTGTGTCGATATGCTAGGTTCTGTAATGGGCCTACCTTGGCCCACTACAACAGCTTACACGTGTGCGCACGTGTATGAGGAAGCGTAGCTTGGTTTAAACTAGAGTTAATTATACTCGGGCCTCCGAGTATAGATTAATCTAAATAAACGATCCAAATAATGTTTTTGGGTTAAAATGAGAACTGCTATTTTTGTTTTATGTTTTCTGACTTCCTCTAAATGTAATATTCTAAGTTAGGAATCTGCCAACGGCTGGTTGGCAGAATTCCACTGCTATGCATGTCGCTCATTGGTTAAAAGATGCTGCTTTCAACCAATAGGAATCCTAAATGTCTATGGGCCACCCGTCGTGGTGACCGTAAATGAATGTGGCCCTTGATGTAACGTACATCAAGGCCGAGGAAGTGTTTAAACCTTTAACAGACATCGCGTCTGTTAAAGTTACAAGTGGCTGTAGCCACTTGTGCGTGTAACCCCGTTACACCATCCCCCCGTCAAGGTTAGACGTGCCGGCCTCGGCACGTCAACCACCATTGACTGTTTGGTCAATGCATGACGTTTGAAAGGAGCGTGCTCGTGATGGAACGAGCACGTCGAAGTTGAAGACCTTTGGCGCAGCAGCAGAGAGCCTCTCTGCTGCTGAGTATCTTGCGCGGCAACGTGCACAGCGCGTCGCTGCCACGGGGGCAGGTACCACAGCCTGCCCTCGAAGTGTCTTCGGGCGCTGTTGTTAGCAACAGCGTTCGCATTACTTGCCAGTGTGTAGAGCATGATGGGCTTCGTACGCCTTCACCATGTCCGGAACGTCTTGGAGCAAGACGTTCCGCGGCTCCCATGTATCTTGGTTGGGAGGAAAACCTCTCCAACGAATGCGAAAACGAACTGGTTCTCTGTTCGTTCTCGGGATACTGTGGTCAACAATCTGCTCAACTATCCATCGAGTTGAGCCGTGTGCGTCTCGAATTGGTGGCGGCGGTGGTGGAAACACGCCCCGTGTGTGGTCAACCTGGTGTTGACTCCGATCTCGCTTCTTCCCACGACCGAGTTCCGGTCGTGGGGTAGCTACAGAGCGCTGCGCTCGGCGCTCTTGAGTATCCTTACTTTGCGACGGTCTCCTAGACCGCCTCGATCGTCCCGGCCGGGCTGGATCTCCAGCTCGACCTGCTGCTCCAGCGCGACTTCGCGCTGGAGAGGATGATGGCTTCCGCCGAGTCTTCTGCTTCGGTTCAGCCGAGCTAGGTAGCTCGTGCTGCAGGTATGGCTTCAACCGTCCGACGTAGAACGTCGGATGGAGGCGCATGCTAGACGGGATGTCTAGCGTGTAAGCGTTGCCATGCCGTGCCAACACTGTGAACGGCCCGATGAAGCGCGGAGAAAGCTTGCTTGCCCCGAAGTCGGAAACTGCATGTTTAGGCAAGTTTTGAGTAGCTAACAAGACTAATGAACCCTTCTTGAATTCATTAGTGTTGCCCCTGCCAACATTGTCTGCGTTCAGCTTCTGTCGGTCGACAGAAGCTGCAATTGCGTCCTGGACAAACCGAATGACGGCTTGTCTGCGCTGCACGAAGTTGATTGCATCCGAGCTGAATTCGTTCAGCTCGCTTTCAGCAGTAGGCCCAGCCTCTGCGTCTGTCCTCGCGGTGTCTGTGCCCCGCACAGACACGTTGTAATTGTTGCGCTCCTTCGTGTGTGCGTCTGTGCTCCGCACAGACGCGTTGTTCTTCGCCTTCTTGTTGGCGTCTGTGCCCTGCACAGACGCGCTCTTCTTCTTGCGCACGATCGCAGCTGACACTGTGCACGTGTCAGCGGCATTCTGCGGCTGCTGCGTTGCGGCCGTAGATCCTCCCCCACTGAAGGAAGGAGTCACCACCCCGAGCATGCTCGGAAGGCGTGGGTGCCGCATGGCATTCACGTAGAACGGTGTATGCCCGGTCGAGGCATGCACCGAGTTGTTAATGGCGAACTCTGCCATCGACAGGCACTCGCTCCAATGTTGGAACGAGTGAGCGTAGCTCTTGAGTATGTCGACGAGCACGCGATTCACGCGCTCGGTCTGCCCATCCGTCTGCGGATGGTCCGCAGTCGACATCGAAAGTTGGCTCCCAAGTAGTGTAAACACTTCTTGCCACAGGTGCGCTGTGAAACGCGGGTCCCGATCCGACACAATGTCGGTCGGCATGCCATGGTGTTTGAACACCATGTCAACGAACAGACGTGCAGTCTGCTTCGCAGTGACTTCAGCGGGTACCGCAGCAAGATGTACCATCTTGCTGAAGCGGTCAACAAAGACCACAACGCCCGTGTTCCCCTGGCTGTCCGGGGGAAGACCGAACACGAAGTCCAATGACATGGACTGCCAACACTCCGACGGAGTCGGTAGTGATTGCAAGGGAGCCTGCGCAAAAGGCGCAGGCTTCACGCGTTGGCAAACCTCGCAAGCACGGACGTACTTGCGCACCCATTTATACTGGTGGGCCCAGTAGAAGTCTCGCGTGAGAAGAAGGTATGTCTTCTCACGGCCCGGATGCCCCGCAGTCGGTGCATCGTGATACTCATACATGATCCTGAGCCGCAGGTCATGATCGTTGGGCACGACAACGCGGTCCGCGTTGTCGTCGACTGCACTGTAGAGTAGTAACCCATCGTGCACCCGATAACGGTGTGCACGAGCGCGAAGATGCTTCGGCAGCTTCTGACGAGCTTTGTCAGAAGGCGCTGAGTCGTAGGCCAGCAAGAGCTTCGCGTCCGCGTCGTACGCGCACGCGGTCTTCACGTCGTCCAACAGCGACGACGTGGGAGTGCTCGATTGCATGGCGTCAATGGCATTGACGTCGGCATCAGCTGAAGCGTAGTCAGGTCGACGCGATAACGCGTCGGCCACCACATTGAGTCTTCCGGGTTTGTATTCGACCCGGAAGTTATACTCCGCGAAGAAGGATAACCATCTCGCCATCCTTTGCGAGATGTGCGGCGACTTCACAGCCGTCCGCAGTGACGCGTGGTCCGTATAGACCACCAACGGTTTGCTTCCGAGTAGGTACACTCGGAACTTCGCGAGTGCATACTTCATGGCAAGGAGTTCTTTGTCATGCACCGGGTAGTTGCGTTCAGCTGGCTTCAGCTGACGCGATTGGTAGTAGACGACGCGATCACGGCCTTCGTGATCGTGCTGCATCAACGCACATCCGATTGCGAAATCGGATGCATCGCACACTACGTGGAATGGGCGATCTTGGTCGGCTACCGCCAAGATCGGCGCCTCAGTCAAGCCCCGCTTGACTGCATCGAAGGCCTGCTGACACTCAGCAGACCAAACCCACTCGGCATCCTTCTTTAGGAGCTGTGGCAGCGGGCGTATCGTGCCCGCATAGTCCTTCACGTACTTGCACAAGTACGTGGCCAAGCCAAGGAACTGCCGCAGTTCCTTGACGTTCGACGGTGTCGGCCACTCGTTGATCACTCTGACCTTTTCAGGGTCAGGGCGGACACCATTCTTCCCTACGAGACACCCGAGCACGGGTATCTCGCTCGCCCCGAAGATGCACTTCTTCAGGTTCGCGTAGAGCTTGTGCTTGCGCATCAGCGCAAGCAGCTTCCGGAGATGCACCTTGTGCATCTCAACGTCGCTCATCCCGTCCGCAGCACGGCTGTGGACGAACACGTCATCGAAGTAGCTCGGTGCGAAGTCGCGCACCGAGCGCAACAAGTGCGTCACGCACCTGTTGAAGGTCGCAGGGGCGTTCTTCAGACCCTGCGGCATAACTAGCCACTCCCAGAGCATGCCGCTTGGCGTGCTCACAGCCGTGAGAGGGATATCACTCTCACGCATAAGGATCTGATAGAACCCGTCGCGCAGATCAAGAGCACTGTAGATGGTGCTCCTGGCCATCGAATCGATGATAACATCTTTTCGCGGTATCGGTGTCTGAGCCGGTATCATCGCATCGTTCAGCTTGTTGTAGGCATGAACGATGCGCCAGCCGCCCTGTGGCTTCTTGACACAGAACGTCGGAGCACTGTGCGGGGACTTCGATTCCCGCACTTGTCCAGCTTTGCGACGACTCTCAAAGAAGTCGTCGATCGCCTTGACTTGTTCTCGCGGCAGTGGCCACTGCCGCGTGACACAATACTTAGTGCCCGGCACGAGATCGATCTCGTGCTGAATGCCCTTGTCCTGCGGAAGCTCCGCAGGGATCTCTTCCGGAAGTACGTCAGCGTACTCCCGTAGGATCTCGTAGTAGGGACTCGACTTCAGCGAGTCCCAGCTCTGTTCCTCAAAGCGTTCCTTCTTCGTCTTGGCACTGGGAGTGTCTTCACTCTCAGTGGTGCTCTCCATGAAGAACTGCCTCAGTTCCTCATTCTCGCTCTTCGTTCTCTCGGCGTCCGAGAGAATGCATATTTGCTCGATGCGTCCATCGTGCAAGTCACGCGCGAAGCGCTTCCAGTTCATGACTGGAAGTGAAGTCAACTCCGACGCTTGCGTCGGAGGATTAGCGAGAGTCATCTCCCTGTACCGGAATCCGGCACAGGTACGCGTCAAGACGTTCAACGTCTCGACGTCCGGCTTCTCTGCCTCCGTCTGCCCAGCAGACATCTCTTGTAGCGTCTCGGCCCCTGGCCGAGACTTGCGCAGCGACCTCCGCATGCGCCGTCTTCTCGTCTTGCGGAGCCCGGCTCCGCTAGACCCTTGACCTCGTCCAGGCCCAGCCGTGGACGGGTGTTCTTCGTTAATACCGCCGGCGGGTCCATCCCGCGGGCGAGCGACTTCAAGCCCGGCTTGGTCGCCCGGCGCTTCGTTGTACAGCCCGGCTGCACAACAGCATGCAGGTTTTTCCGGTGTGGGACGTTTGCAACCGTCCACACCGTCTGCAGCGTCGGCTCCCGGAGCCGACACGCCATCTTCACCTCGACGCCTGTTATTGGCGGAGCCCTTCGTTTCAAAGGGTGCGTCGACTCCCGGAGTCGACGCGAAATGTCTTTTCGCAGCGTCGGTTCCCGGAACCGACGTGACTTCAATACCTCGACGCCTTCCATTGGCGGAGACCCCCATTACGGCGGGTGCGTCGGCTCCCCGAACCGACAAATCAAATTCATCCGAGCCATCGACTCCCGGAGTCGACGGCGTTTCATCTCTTTGGCCCTTATTATTGGCCAGACCTGGTCCAATCAGCTTCGCGTCAGCCTCTACGGCTGAGGCGTGTGACATGTTTACGTCATCCGCGTCCCTTCGGACCGGAGACGCTCCCACAATCGGCTTCGCGTCAGCCTTCACGGCTGAGGCGTGTGACATGTTTACGTCATCCGCGTCCCTTCGGACCGGAGACATTCCCACAATCAGGTTCGCGTCAGCCTCCACGGCTGACACGTGCGACACATGTCCGTCACCCCAACCTTTTGAGGTTGGAGACTGGCTCTGATTGGGTGAAATGAGTGTGTCGATCTCCGAAATCAACACATTTTCTCCTTCAGCCGTCGGCGACGACGCCGACGCTTGCTGCTCTTGCGCGCGCACTCGCGCGCGCCCTGGGCGCTCCGGGACAGCGGCGTTAGGCGCTGTCTCGACTGGGGAGTCGTGCGCACCTGTCCGTGCGTGCGTTGCGGCAACAGGGCCATCGCTCACTGTTCCGCTATCGCGACCGAAGCGCACTCTCGTGCGCTTCTCCCAATCGATGACCGGATCATGCCGTGCAAGCCACGGCATGCCCAATACCATGTCGAACTTATCGTCCAGATCCAGGACGATAAAGGTTTCGACAAACACTCGACCTTCATACGTGAAGCGCACGCGTACCATGCGCTTCTCGGTCTTGACGACGACACCTGTCGCCAGGCGTACCTCCAACATACTTCGAGGTATCTTTAAATCCTCGAAGTCAAGCATTGATAGACTTCGCAGTCGAACAAAGTTCTTCGACGCGCCGGAATCTACCAAAGCACGACGAGAGCCGCTTGCTCTCATCGACTTCACATTCAGGATGACAAGGTCAGGCTTGTCATCGTGGTTCTTGCAGTGAGAATGAACCTCACTGGGGGCTGCAGTCCTCAGTGTCGCGTGTCCAAGGTTGACACGCGGAACCGCATTACCAGTAGGGCGCCCCGCGCCTACTGGCGTCCAGCGTTTTTTGTTAGTCCGCGACGATGCCCGGCATCGTCACGTCGATCACCATCTCGGTGCACGGGTGCCGTGCACTCTCGGGCATAGTGACCGATCCTTCCGCAACGGAAGCATCGCACATTGCTCCCTTGTTGCTGTTGATAACCAGCAGCCGTTGCATTCGAGAGGTCCATTGGTTCCGGACCTCCCGCCATCGCTACCGGAGGCAGTTGCAGCCTCGGTGCATTCGCATGTAGTTTAGCCTGTCGCAGGCTAAACTCCTCCTGCATGGCAAGAGTGATCGCAGCTTCGAGAGTACTTGGGTACTCACGGAAGAGATAGGTCTTCAGAGGCCCATCTCTCAGCCCCTTCATGAACGTGACGACCTTAGTCGCCTCGTCAATCGGGTTGGTCACGATGTTCGAGACCAAGTACCGTGCTCTCTGCGCGTAAGCATGAACATCACGCTTACCCTGCTGCGGGTCGAGGAACTCCGCCCTCGACCGGAACTCATTCTGCGGGGGCTCAAACGCTTGTCTGAGCTCCTCCTTGAACACCTCGTACGTGCTGAAGCACGTAGGGTCTGAGAGTCGGCGTCCGTACGCCCAACTCCTCGCACGTCCGCCAAGACATGACATGGCGAACGCAACCTTCGACAACGGGTCGACGATACGTCGAGCCGCAATGGCAGTGTCGAGTTCGACAAGCCAACGGAGGAGAGGTTCACCCTCTCTTCCAACATAATTACTTACGTTGAGTTTCAGCGTTTACTCTCGCGATGTCGTCCCCGACGACATCGTAACAGAGGAAGCAGCATCACGCTGCTCCTTCATCATGAACCCCAGAGCAACACCGTGTTGCTCCGTCGGTGATAGCGTGCGCAACATCGCAGCTACGGCAGCCTCTCCAATGACTGTTGACAGTCGTTGGAGTGCCTCCCACTCTGGGTCCGACAGGTGGAGACAGTCAGCGCGTGCAACATGAGTTGCAGGCGTAGTGGAGCTTTCCATGGGCACCTCCGCGCTCATGAAAAGGTTCTCGGCTCCCCGTCCGTGTAGCTTTCTACACGAACGCTAAGGTAGTCGGTCGTTGGACGGACTACAAAGTGCTACCAGGTGTAATGGGCCTACCTTGGCCCACTACAACAGCTTACACGTGTGCGCACGTGTATGAGGAAGCGTAGCTTGGTTTAAACTAGAGTTAATTATACTCGGGCCTCCGAGTATAGATTAATCTAAATAAACGATCCAAATAATGTTTTTGGGTTAAAATGAGAACTGCTATTTTTGTTTTATGTTTTCTGACTTCCTCTAAATGTAATATTCTAAGTTAGGAATCTGCCAACGGCTGGTTGGCAGAATTCCACTGCTATGCATGTCGCTCATTGGTTAAAAGATGCTGCTTTCAACCAATAGGAATCCTAAATGTCTATGGGCCACCCGTCGTGGTGACCGTAAATGAATGTGGCCCTTGATGTAACGTACATCAAGGCCGAGGAAGTGTTTAAACCTTTAACAGACATCGCGTCTGTTAAAGTTACAAGTGGCTGTAGCCACTTGTGCGTGTAACCCCGTTACAGGTTCAAATGTGCACTAACCAGCACAATTGTTGCTTTGCTCTTTATTTCAGGTTGTAGCTATCCGCAACGCCATGTGCTACATGTGCACAAGATATATGCACTCTGGTTGGGTTTGTGCTCATATTATTGCGGCTTTGCACCTCCTTCAGAAGCTGAACTTGGCGACGGCGTTGCAGCACATTACGAGCGAGGGTCACCGGGACGATCAAGACAGATCAAAGGCCCTTTGATGTTCGAAGATCCTTTGTCAATGGATTTTCAGCGTGAACAAGCTCACAAACCTGTTCACGCAGCAACCAGGACGACCGCTGCGGTGCCGTATGTGGCGTCGAAGACGACGATTCGAGATTTCGAGGGCACTGAGTTGGTCAGGTCGCTGGGTGTCGGCTTTCAGAAGAGGGTGGAGCATTCGAATGGAGTGTGTTGTATCTGCACGGCGATGTTCTCTATTATCAGGTTGAAGAGCTCGACCAGTGCATCATTCGAGCGAAAAATATCCGTGCACTCTGAGCGAGGAGTTCCTGCATAATTTGCATTTTCATAGCGAAGATTACCTACGTCGGTTCCGCAGCTTTCTTTCATTTATTGCGCTCGCTTAAGGTCATTCAGCCCTGAATTCCTGTTGTCCCAATCTCACGTAACCAACGCAACAAGCGTTCAGACATGGTAACAGGACTTCAGTAGATTTGGGAGTATTGTGAAAACCGATTAGTTTGTCCTGCTGAATTAGCCGGTTAAACATCGCTCATAGCGGATTTGAAGACTAATAAATCGGGGATGTCTCAACTATAATCGGAGTATAAATCGCTCATCGGTCTCGTAATTATGTGCAGCCTAGCAATTTCGATCAACATGCATGTACCCTCGGTCCGAGACTCGCCAAATGCAGCGACAACACCGCGCTTAAACGCGTCGCTTGCACGTCTCAGTTACATGTATTATAGCGTGCGGTTTTTCCTGCTTAGTTCTGATGTTAGTGTTGTAGCCTTGACTACATAGCCAAGAGCGACTGCAACGATTGTTGTTTGGGGGCAGATTTAGCCTACAAGGAGCGAATGCCGGTTGCACATCGGACATTCCATCTGAATAGCAAGTAAATCAGCCGGCCCTGTCTTAATCGGCCGATCAGCAAATGTAAATCCGACTCGTATGCTCCGACTCTGTAAGTCAGGCTAGGTAGTAATATTGAGTATAAATCGAGGTACCCCAGTCTAATTAGGAGGTCGGATTTATCAAATCGGGGGTCGTCGGTCTTATTCAGCTACTAAATCGGCAGATTAACAATCCAATAAGACATTCTAATCGGTTTCCACAATAACAGGCCATTCAGTATTTCTGCAACAGGTTTTAAGATTTTTCCGGGAGGTACAGCAGAGCTTGACTCTTTCCTTGTCCGAGTGTGTTGAAGATCATCTGGATGATGTCTTGAAGTTTTGCATCCATTATCTGGCGATCGTTGGGTCAGCGCATTCGGCGTCCAACTACCAACACCTGAGTGTTTTAGTGTCGTCGTTTCATCCAGAAGATGCGATCCCATTACTCCTGACCCTGCCGCTCGGCTCTAGCTCGTTGCCCATATGGTTCTTGATCGTGTGAAGACTCTGGGAAGTCGGTAGAGCCATTCGCTTGTGTTGGCACTGCATCGGGAGCTTTTGGACTCGTTGATGTCAAGAGAATAGTTGCACAGAAAGTCTGTTGTGTAGAAGGTTTACTACATGTACTACGTAGTACTAATAACATGCTGTCGCAAGGAAGCATATCATAACTCAGCAACTAATTGAGCCCTGTCCACGCGGCAACAAGCTCTTCGTACAATGCCAAAAGCAGCGGGTGGCTCTGCTGTCTGCAGAACAAGCCGAGGAGCTCTAACAATGCCAGCGACGCTCTTCGGTCGAATGGCTGCAGAATCAGCAACGGTACTGTATCGACAGTATAACCCGACGACAGTAGCACCCCCAGCACCTCATGGTCCACCCCAAGCTGGGTATAGTCCGATGATGAGATGATCGCCAGGTATGTGATGCAGAGCCTGGTAACGTGGTCCACGTGATCTTTGGCAGACTCCGCCAACCACAGGCTCAAGCATCGCTGCACTTCCGTCGAGAACCCCGTGCTGGACGACGACGACTCGAGGAACGGACTACCACCAAGCAGCATCGCCCCAGCATCCAGGAGCAGCTCCGCCTTCGTGTTGCGGTCGTCAAGTGAGTCTGTTGATGAGGTGGCAGCTAAGAACATAGCCGTGTGGCCCATGGAGTTCACCAAGTTGAGCACGAGCATACTTGCTTCTTCACACTCTTCAGCACTGGCGTCTCCAAGTGGCCTCTCTTCGCGCTGTCGACGGTACCAGGCGAGTAGAAGCTGCAAGTCGGTAGGTGTTGAGTACCGTGCTGCGTAGTGGAAACATGACTCTCCATCCAGTGTGCACAGAGCAAATAGTTCGGCTCGTTCGTCGATCGCCCACAGCAGCTCAGCGACGTCAGGTTTCTGCTTCAGAAGCGCGCGATGCATGGGCGTCTCGCCCTTGACGTTCTGATACCACACCTCTGCGTACCCTTCCTCCAGCAGAAACTCCACGACTGACAGCGCGCCTTCATCCACAGCGGTCATCAGAACAGAATCGGCAAATTCCTCTCCTAGGGGAGTTGGCACGAGCTGATGATGGTTCAACATGACTTGCAGCATGTTGACGTCTTCGGTGCGTATGACGAGATCAAGGGGGGTCACACCGTCATTGTCTTGCACGTGGAGCTGGGCACCATGTTGCATCAGCAGATTGGCGACTTGAAGACTCGACGACTGCACGCAGTGGTGTAGCGGCGACCGTCCTTCCTGTTGTCTCAACAGACAATGATAAGCACGAGTTAATCCAAATGCTGGGAGAGGAAAAGCAGCTGAGCCTTGGAGCACGAAGACTGGCAAACGTACCTCGTCGATAGCGTCGACATTTGCCCCATGCTCAACAAGTAGCTTGGCAACTTCAAACGTCTCGTTCGTGGTTGCGTGGTGGAGCGCCGTCTTGCCACCGTGGCACCGTTTGTTCGGATCAGCGCCGAAACGCAGAAGGAGCTGGACTCGACCAAGTGTCGACTGCACCCGCTCGGCGTCCTCATCCCGGCACTGAAAGGCAACAAAAGTGATGGTTAGTCAGAGCTATGAGGTCTACTGTATAAAATAATACTCGGACGTACGTCAAGCACCAGGTTGCGCTGGACCGCCACTCTTCCCTTGAAGATGCAGCGCGTAGCCTGCAGGTTATGGTGCATGATCGCCAGCATCATAGCCGTCATCCCCGTATCATCTCCCGAGTCCGGAGCTTGGCCTTCTTCGAGTAGATACTCCATAACCTTCTCGTCTCCATGCCATGTCGCCGTGTGCAGCACAGATGCCCCAATGGTGCTCAAGTGGAACCCGTCCCAGCTGCAGAATCGCGAGGTCTTTAAGCCTTCAGGTCCATTTGCCGCGTCCTCCGAGCTAACGCCGATATTCTGTCAAACAGAACATTCAACTCTGAGTCCACATGATAGACGAGCGCATTTTGTTTCACGTAGATCACTAACGAACCCGGTTGAGGTCCAGCCGCTCGGGATGTCGTCTGCATAGAATCTTCATCCGATCGACATCTCCATCCTTCGCTGCTTGTAGCCACTCCCGCTCCACATGAGCCACGCGCGGTGGCAGCGCTTTAACGTTCTGATGTGAAGCCATCACAACGAATCCACAGTTTCCTTCAAACCGATGGGGTTTGTAAGCCAAAAGTGAGCAAGAGCTGCGTTTTGTAGAAATGGACGAGTCCAAACAATACGATCAGCTGAAGCCAAGCGGGGGGATCGGCCACCTCTAAAGGCAACTGGAGCCTCGCGCACTCGACGCTAGGACGAATCGTCAAAATACTTGAATCGGACCTCAGACGAGTCGCAAAACTTAGCACTGCACTGCATTTCAATGTGGACAGCCTATCGTTGCAGCAAGTCTATGCAACGCTACCCCGCGGGGAGCGTCCGGCTTGCGGGACAGCCCAAGATGATCGTGTATGGCCAGCTTATCATTGCAAGAAGTGAAGTATTTCAAGTGAAACATCCTGCCTGCCGCCACACCGCGATCTTAATCCAGAATCCATATTATAAGCGAGAGCATTTGTCGATCCTGTAGGATGATAACCATACTGAACTGTATTGCCAAGTCCAATATGGACAGTATGAAACCCACGCGATGATGCACTGTACACTCGTCTTTCATGTAATCGAGGAGTGCCTGTAAACATCGAGAGAGAGGTCCACTGGATGCAATGGGAAGTTCGCAGTATGTCTGCACCACACACTGTTTCCCGGACATCGAACAGATAATGCCGCTTGGAGTGGTGCACGCGTGGGTGCGTGCGTACGGTAGTTCATGTACTTCGTAGAATAAACGCTTCCAGTCCATTTCCTTTGGACACAAGTATGCTGGACGGAGGAGACCACGAACCCGTCGTACCAGTCGTAAATTCTCCCGAGCAGGAGCCTCGCCTCAAGATCTTTCCACCGGGCCGTCGACAGAACTGCCAAGTGAATCTGAAATTTTTAGCTGGACGGCTCCTCCTCCGCACTGAAGTAAACTTGTGATTGGTCTTGTTCAAAGACACCGTTGACTCGACTCGAATCTTAATCCCAACTTGCGCTTCTGAGGGTCAGCGGGGCTTCTTACCATCGTGACACCAAGTGACGTCAGCTCATTTATAATCCTCTTGAGCTCTGTACGGCAGTCGAAGAAATTGATGGCTAATCGTGGGCCTCCTCTGCCGAGCAAGCAGTCCAACGGCGTGAAGAAAACGGCATCGAAATAGTATTCTCGTCTTCAAGGCGCCAAGCTTCGTGAAGCAGGAGGGGCGAGCTTCAGCATTCTGAACTGCGGGCAATGTCGTAGACTCGAAAATGGTCAGAAAATCGCGAGCTGCCTTTTGGCTAACCCATCGAGATGCCTCTGGCAAGATTCCCAGTCTTCCACAAAGTACAACGCATCCTGTACGCTTCGTGGAGCTGATACATCGACACTTTAGGAAAGCTCCGGCCATCACAAGAGCCTTGTGCCATCCAATTGTCTCCACTTCTTCGTAAAGCTCAGCATGCAATCCACTTCACCGAATCATTCCATTCCCCCTCAAGGCACCACAGCATTTCACGCTGAAAAGGCAAGAAAAAAAAAACTTTAGCCACCTTGGACTCCGCCGAAACCTTTCCACCAATAATTTCCACTCACGCCCCCACTTCGCGCATTGCACGGGATCAACCGTGATCGACAGCGACGAAAGAGAGGCGAACTTGTGCCTGGAGCTGGTGGCGCAGGCAGGGAGTTCTGGGGTAGAGCACAACGCTTACGCACGAAGCCGTCGAAGTGGCATCCACCAGCGCCTCTGCCAGGCGGTCGTCTTCTCGGACAAGAGCCGTTGCAGAGATCGCCTGGGCGGCTCGTTATCGTCGGCCAAAATGGAAAACAAATTTAACCCGAGTTGGGTGGCGAACATAATGGGTGAAAAGCGGTATACTGGACTGGCCCACAGAAACAACATTTCTGTCTGGCCGCCGTAAAAAATCAAAAAATCTGTTGGGGGCGAGCAATACCTCAAAATAAAGATGAGATTTGGTGCTTTCGCGTCAGCCCATTGGCTGCTTAAAAACAGCAGAATTCGGGGAAACAAAACATTTTTGTTAGCCAAGTTTTGGGTAACATTAGGTTTTTTTGCGTAATGGCTACAATTTTTAGCGATATTCAAAGTTAAGGGTACCATTGGAAAGATCACTAAACCGCCGATGCGGTGAACAGTTGAAGAATACCATAGTGTTTGTGGGCGTCGTGGTGCTCGCATATCTTTTAAGGTTTTTCTAAGGCCCAGTCTTATATCTCCCCGCAATCGCGGGACGAGTTTGGGACGAGTTCGGTCATTGCCAGGACCTCCGGCAGATGCAGCCCGATACATTTGCCTTTCAATTTGATGTATCCCGCGACCCGCGCCACACAACATCCCAGCGGGACAGGAAGGGGTGTCGTCCCCAAAGCATCCTGCTTCGACCCGCAACCAAGAGCTCTGATTGGTCCCATCCCGCATCCCGCTAGATACAAGACTGGGCCTTTGGCCCAGGGCCTAAGCGATTTCGCCGATTTGTTGTCCGGTCGAGCTTTATGACCAATCATATGGCTTACGGCCGACTTATAGCCAATCCAATACGATCTGAAAAATTGAGGTTTAATAGAAATGTTGTTTCTTTAGGCCCGTTCTTATTTTCCCGGTCCCAAGTCCCGGGACGTAATTCTGTATTACTATTGGCTGATGGGCGAGTGCATAGGAGTAGACACCGTCCCAAAACCGTCCCGCTCCCAAGTTTTTTTCGAGCCGCCGGGAGCTGGGACGGTTGGTCTGCACAGCGCACTCTGACAAGCAAGGCGGCGAAGATGGAGGAGCTCGAACGCATCGAGCGTGCGATGGAAGAGTACATGTGGTGGGGCGCCAAGGCGCTACGGAGCAAGTGTAGGCGACTGAAAGCTACAGCTGTCGAAATGCATTCTACGCTGGAAGCGTCCTGGATGAGTAAGTACCTCCGAAACGTACGTATCCCACACAAATGGTGGGCCGCTGTGCTTCTCACAGCGCTTATTCAACGTATCCATATACACCAACGCCCATACACTTACCAATTCCGTCTCCTCGTCTGCCATTTTACGCTTTCCATGGCTAGCTGCAGCGCCATTGTGTCCTTCAATCGTTATTTTGTGAATGAAGTACTTGGCGGCAAAGCACTTGCGGTGGCGCCAAATTCACTGGCGCTGATATTATTATTAATATTAAGAGGTTATATAATTTTTTCAAGGTTGTGTGGATAACATAAATATCCCAAGTTTTGTTTCTTATGTTGGGACGTTGGGACGAAATCCCACCGGGACTCGTCCCGGGAACTTAAGAACGCGCCTAAGTTCCCGGGAGCTGGGACCGGGACGATCGGGACGATACCCCTCGTCCGTCGAACTTGATGATTGTATGTATTTTTTAAGCCCCTGACTCTCGAGAACTAAAGCGAACCACGGGGAAAGGAACACATGATCAGATAGCCCTCTCAAAATGCAACGAGGTGGTGCACGCTTGGCGCGCGTTACTGAATAAATGAAGTAGCTAGGGCGAAAGTCCCACGTCCCGACCACGCGAAAATGACGTGGGACCGGGACAAAACGAGCTCGGAGGTAAACCAATTCGGTTTCTGGGAGCCAATCAAAATGCTCTATTTTGTCCCGGGACTTGGACCGGGAACTCAAGAACGGCCCTTAGATGGGCCAGAGTAGTACCCATTTTATTCGTCACCCAGCCCGCGCTATATTCGTCTTTTAATTTTAAACCCATCGGCGTGCGGGGTTCTTCAACATGTAGACCAATTCGCTGCTGAACAAAATTGGTTGGTCTTCGTAACAGTAGCTATACTCCCCCACTTCGGGGGGGGCGAGGGGTGGTAGGCTGAGACGACTACCCGGGGGAGGAACGATCTGTACAGATCTCGAGTTGCGGACGTATGCGTTGATGCAGTCTTTCGTGGATCCTGCTATGGTAGCAAGATGGTGCTGCCACCACGACGAGACAGCCGAGGTGGCTAATCTGCGTATCAAAAACGGTATATCGACTCGGAGCGGTGCAAGTTTTTGTGTGGCTACGACACGTTCGAATCGGCAGCAGCAAGAACGCTATCTAAGAACGCAGCCATATCTTCCCTCCCACTCGAACGTGCCAACTCCGCTGCATTCTCGCCACTTTCGTTCGTGATGTAGAGCGCAATAGACGGAAGAAAGCACACCAGCACCTCAGCAGCTTCCTGCAGCCCCAACCACGCCGCAATATGCAACGGAGTGTTGCCATGGACGTCTGCGTAGTCCACAAAGTCCGGGTGCTTCTTGCACAAATACTGAATGCTGTCCACGTCGTTCCGAAGACACGCATAGGCCAGTGGCATGCGCTCTTCCGCATCCGTCGCCAGCAGATCAGCCTCAGACTGCTCACCGAGGAATGAGAGCGTCTCCACATTCGGCGCTACGTGGGCGCACGTCAAGTGCGTGTGGTTCCTGTCGTCTACTTTCACGCACCCACTCTCCAGTAACAAGGCGATCACTGCGATATTCCCACTTGTAGTAGCGGCGTGAAGAACGGTATCACCGTACAAATCGGTCCCAAGCGTTGGTCGCTGCTGCTCGTTTTGGGTCGACAGCATCGTTTGTACGAGGTAGCGCACACAATCGAGTTGACCGGCGTAGCAAGCGTAGAAGAGAGGGGTGCGGCCGTCTTCATCTCGCCAGTCTAAGTAGTCGCTGGCGGTGTATCCCCCTCCGTCTCGATTCTGCAGCGAGGTTAGTAGAGCTTCCAAGCAGTTTACGTGACCACTCAGCGCAGCAGCGTGTAGCGCTGTAGTTAACGATGTGTAGTAGCACTCCTCGCAGGCCGACGCAGCCACCTCATTGCTTGAATAGTAGTTGTAATATTCTGCAAACGACGTTAGTGAAAACCCGAGAGGGCCCGAATCTTCAGTCAGCGGCAGTGTAATACGTACAGATCGGTAGCATTGATCCTCTGCGATCCATCGATTGATGTCGAGGTGCACCGAGGACCCGTCCGCTCGTGAAGTCTGAATATGATGAACCACTTCAGACAGTATTGACACACTCAAAGTGACCGTCAAACCCTCACATCCCGCTAATATGTCGCCGTTTACGAGTCCAGCCTGGTCCGCCACCGAGCCCACAATAATATCGTACACCACTAGCGCGTTTGAACCATCGTCAGCGCTAGAAGAATTATCTGCTGATACAATTGGGACTTCATTTTCACTTGGCTGTGGTAAAACGTCTTCGTCGGCCCATTTATAAGGACTGAGCTGGCAGCCCAGAAGCCCTTTGCCCTTCCACTTGCGTGGGCACAACGGTACTCGCAACTCCTCGAAGGTATCTTCCTGAGCTTTTACTGGACGAAGTAGAACGACAAGAATGCTGCTGTTCACGTTGTTCTGGACGCACTCGGCCATCGATATCAAGCACTTTGGGGTGGTACTGACGATGCCCCCAAACTCGACCAACAAATCCCCACTTTGAAGTGTTGCCTCCATGGCAGGCGAGTTCTGCGCCACACTGAGAACCTGTGCGAAAGGTACAAAGCCCTTCTCACGAGCGGCAGCAATACTCCAAACTGGTTTTGGCTCCTGCTCTTTCTCGTTCTCGACAGGTGGCTCCGTTGATATACATTCGGCCGCTCCATCGTCTGTACGTGCACTAGGGTTTGCCTCACTGCCAGCGTCATTGACTTCAGTTGTGCTTTGAGGAGTTGTACCTGCGCTATTAGCCACTTCAGAGGTTGTTTCTTCCAGCAATGGTGTGTACTGCTGAGCACTTGCATCTTCAGCATTAATTTCGCTAGGAGAGGCCTCGACTGCCAAAGCTTGTTCCTCGTCTTCTTTCGATGCTCCAGACGTAGCAGAGAGGCCCTCGACAGGCGGCTCTGCTTGATCTACACCACAGGCAGGTATCTCGGTAGATTCTGCCACAGCTTCAGCAGACGCAGTTGCCTCAACGCTCACCTCGTTTGCATCACCTTCCTCTGCGACCTTAGAAGTATCCGGGGGCACTAAAGACGAGAGAGCTGGTTCATCCGCTGCATTGGGGGCATCTTTCTCTGCTGTCACCTCATTTTGTGCGTCGACTTCCTCACTTCGCGTCAGATTCTCTTGAGCGTGTCGAATCTGCATCTCCTTCCGTTCCGCCTGCTGCGCAGCACGCTCCTTCTGCAACTTGTGGATCTGTATCCGACGCTGCTTGTCCTGCTCATACTGTTGCGCCATCGCGGCACGCCTCAACTGTGTAGCTTCTCGCTGCTTTTCCTCCTCCCTCTGCTGGAACAATCGCCACTCTTCCTGCTCTGCGGCGATCTGGCGCTGCCGCTCGCGCTCCGCAATCATCTCCTGTTGCATGGCGTGACCCAGTACGTCTTCTACCTGCATGTGCGCGTTCTCCACTTCGATTAAATGTTTTTCACGTTCGATCCGCGCTTCTTCTTCGATTGCGTGCTGACGTGCAGCAAACTCTGCTCGCGCCTTGGCATCCGCCGCCTCCTTGAGCGCTTTCATCTTCTTCTCCATCTCCGCCTTCCTCGCCGCCTCCTTCTCCTTCGCTTCTCGTTCTTGTTGCTCTCGCTGAGCTCGGATCTTGGCCAAGTACTGCTCCTTGACCCGCTTCTCCTCCTCCAACTCCCTCTCTCGCTGCAACTGGCGCGCCGCCTCTTTCTCCGCCTCCACAAGTCTCAGCACCAGTAGCTCCTCCTCTCGCATACGAGACCTCTCTTCCTGTCGTTGCAGTCTCTCCTGGCCTTCCGGGGTGCCTATATAGTCCTCCTTCGCCATCAACGCCAGCTCCAGACGCCGATGCTGCTCCGCAGCCATTCGCTGCCGATGATTCACCGCCGCCGATGCTTCATCTCCCCCACTGGCCACTTGACTTGCAGTCACAGGCGCCGCTGCTGCATTTACTTGACGCATCATCATAAGGCGATCGAAGCCCACGCCCACATAGCCCACGGAGCCACCAGTAGGCGGCCGGGCGAGCTCATTGACAGCGCCATTTCCAACCGGTGTACGATGCGAAGGACTCTTGGGCGGAGGCGGCTGAGAGCGATTCACGCTGGATGAGGAGGGAGAAGCGTCCACAGTCAGAGGAAACACACGCCGGCTAGCCATGACGCACGAGGGGGGGGGGGGGCAAGAGTGCTGCGAACTCTGTCGAGACTAGGAACAGCCGTATTTTTAGCGAAGTTGAAGTGTTCATCATTCTCGAAAAACTTCAACTAGTTGACAAACACTCCCGTGTCATACCGAAAAACTGATATTTGGCTACATGCAGTTATGGAGACGGTAGGCTACGGCTCGTACGGGAAAGCGTCCATGTACTCGACCCTCTCGGCCCAGCGGAAGTGGTTGTCGTCGAGAACGGCGTGGCGACGCGAGCGACGAACTCCAGTCCAGACCCCCACGATCAGCAGGAGCGTCACGCACGAGATCGACGTCAGCATCGACAGCTTCATCGTCCAGAGCTGCTCGTCCGTTGTCTGCCAGTGGTGCGGCACGAACATCGGATGCTCGAAGCCCGGCTGGGCTATGGCCGAAGCGGCTGCACTACGGAACACAGGCTTCGGCTCAGGTTCTGGGGCCTCCTCCGCCCACGCAGCTTGAGCAATGTCCTCCTCTGCCGTAGCTGCATCCTCACGTCGTTGCAGTGTATTTTCCTGTGGAGAGTTCTCTTCCAGCCGCGGATCTTCAGGTAGCTCTACAGTGACCTTAGCATCAGGAGCGTTAGTCTGGATGGCGGCAATGTCTTGAATAAAGTCCCTCATGACGATGCTCCCCAATGCGTCCGCCGCTTCCTCCACGATTTCATCTTCAAGTTCCTGCTTTTCGCCATCCGTTAGCCGAGGTCCCGTACCCGTTGACGCCGGGATGAAGATGATAAACTGATCGTCCACGATATCCTGCTGGTTCTCATCATCCGACTCGCTCACCACAATGTCAATCTCCACCGATCCCCCAGAACTGGGCAGCGTATCTAGCGCCCTCTTCAGCTCTTCCTCCATCTGCTCCAACTCATTCTCAGCCTCCTCTTCCTCTTCGAACAACCTCCCGACCTTCTCGACCAACGCAGCGTCCGTCACATCCGGTTCCTGCTCCACCTCCGGTCCGGGAACTGCCTGGTCCACGATGATTCCATCCAGTACCTCAGCCACTTCGTCCTCTATCTCGTCCTTGATCTCGTCCTTTTCAGCCTCTGAAAGCCTCGGCCAGGACCCAGCGGGGATGACCACGACAATCTCGTCGTCGATCCACATACCCGAGCCGCTCTGTGTGCCGTCCGACTCGCCGACAACCACGTCGATCTCCACGGCTCCGCTGGCGCTGGATAATCCATTCAACGCATGGTCCAGCTGGTTGTCCAGCTCGATCAACGTGTTGATGACTTGAGCTTCGGTCTGGATGAAGAGCTCGAAGTCATCCAGACTGCCGCTGGCTTGGAACTCGTCGACTGCAACGCCGTTCACATCGATCTCAGTTGCGCTGGTGGATGGGGCGAGGCTGGAGAGCAGCAACAGGCTGAGCAGCATGGCTGTCACGATGGACTTTTGATCCACAGGATTGTAAGACAGGATATCTGTCCACCAAGATATTTGCGACCTTTCAAGCACAAGATCCATGTAGCCATGTGTGGCGCTAAGTACGGATAGTCCGACTAAGTACGGATCGTGTTGAAGTGGACCCGCAGCTGTGCAGAGTGCGGGTCACCCGACAGGCATTATAGCTGTCCTTGATCATTCATCGGTTGCTACGGCTTGTGTCACCGTGCTTTTGTCTTCCTTGGATATCGTTTGACTGGCCACCTGGCTACGGCATCATTGCAGCGCAGATGATCATAGCTCAGACTGGAGAAGCAACCGTAGCCATCCGAGCGGCCAATCTTTCATCCGAGATCAATCAGATAAAAGCGTTTCATCGACTGCAAGGACTGCAAGGACGAGCGCGACGCTCTCTCTGACGATCACGAGTCGACGGATCTCTCGGTCGCCTCGATGAGGACATCAAAAGAGATCCGTAATATTGACCTGCACATCGAGCTCAGTCCACCCGAACCACCCAATTCCTTGATTCCAATGTTTTCCTCCTATACTGACGCTCGCAGATCTAGCTCCAGCGATTCGACACGTGCGGTGACGAGCCTCAACTGACCCACAGCGTTGCACCGCCTGGACGCAATCCGCTGCTTACCGCCCCACATACCCGGGGTGGATTCATATTCTGTTACCTTTTTTGCTGTTAGAATCGATTGTAGAGCGCCTTCGGATCAGCTCGTAATCGGTCGCCGCGGTTTCCTTGAAGCAGATGGAGATGCATTGTTGTGTACTTGTATCCTCGTTCCTTGAAGCTGCTCTCGTGGTCGTTTCGCGGTCTACGGCGCGTCGACCACAAAGATCTGCGCCAATACTATGTGCGCGGGAGGTCTGCTGCCTGCCTGTCAGCCAGCCTTGCATTATAGGAAGCGAGCGTTGATCCGCAGTATCGAGAGAGACGCGGCAAGTGGCGTGAGCTGCAACTGGGGCTAGTCAAGCCGCGCCTACCAACGGGCGGGCCCCGAAATATTGGATCTTTTGTGTATTATTTTTCGGTGAGGAAGGCGGTTTGCGTGTGAATCCTGTCTTCACTTTTCAAGTCGTCGTAATACATGTAGACCGCCATTGGAGGTTCAACTAACATCGGGCCGTGTCTTCGCTGGGCTGACAATCTCGGAGGAACAGGAGATCATCACTGCTGATGCGTGACACGTTCTGGCTTGTATGGACGCACAGCAGTCTTCCGGTTGTCACCTTCGTCGCGGTGGACTTGCGTTTCCTCCGGTCCCAGTGCATGGGAGCCGCGCGGCGGCGCTCTCCCCCTCTGACTCCTCCGAAACGGGATCACTTCGTGTTATTTCAGCTCCGTTTCTGCCGTGGCTTCTTTTTCACGGCCGCCGCAACTCCCAGTGCCAGTAGTACTCGCCCGCACGTGGTCCGTCCATAGGTTCGACCGACCGAGGGCTTGAACATGCCTACGCGGCTTCGACACAATCGGATTTTCCACGTCGCGATGGAAGCGAAGACCGCGTCTATCAAGCTGCCGTCGTCGCCAAGTATGGCGGACGTTCATGCGGCGTGGCTGGCCGCCGGCGCCAACGGAGACGTTGGTGCCATGCGCGAGCTGCGGGGCCGCTTCCCGCAGTGGCTCGACTTCAATCGGGTAAGATTCAAGCCGATCAATCGACAACAGGCAGTGACGACCAAGTAACATTTGATCGTGTGCACTTAGCAAGTCGGCCATGCCAAGTCGGACTCGCTGTCCCAGCGACAGGCAAGGTTCTGCAGCTGGGGGGACTTCCACCTGCGCACTATCGGTGCCTCAGCGCTTCACACGGCCTCATGGGGAGGGAACTTCGCCATCGTCGAGTTCCTGCTGGAAGCAGGCCAAGATCCCAATGCCGCGGACGACAGTGGCATGACGGCGATAATGGTGGCGATCCTACGCCTCAACCTCCTGACCATGCGCTGCGTGTTCCGAGATGGCGAACCTGTACGCCGCAACACTGTTGTTGACGTAAGTGTCTGCGACTGCTGAACAGCTCGAATGCAAGAACTAACAGGGGTCTGCTGCTGCTGCTAGTGCCGACAAGAGCAAGACGAGCAAGTCCGGTGGGTGCTTGGGGTCATGAAGTTGCTGCTTAGTTTTGGAGCTCAAGTGGATGCACGCAGCCAGGAACGACCACCTAAAGCGGCCCTTCACAATTCGGAGCCAACTAACACGGTCTCATCTTGTTGTGCTCTTGGCTTATAGGACGGCAAGACCGCGCTACACTGCTCCACCAGTGACGACGCGTACGAGGTGGCCAAGCTCCTGCTGGATGCCGGTGCCGACATAGACGCGCTGGACGAGGTGAGCAAGGAGAAAATCGAATCGGCATGTCTGGGGCTGATCATTTCTTCTCCTTGTGCTACAGAACGGGAAGACACCGCTGCATTACTGCGTGCAAGAAGGAGGGCTTCTCGTGACGGATCTTTTGCTCTCCCTTGGCGCTAGTATCGACGCAGAGGCCAAGGACGGCACTTCGCCGCTGGCACTTGTGCTACAGCGGGGCAATGTGAACGTGCTTCAGCTCTTCCTGAACCACCACCAGTGTGTGACGACAGCGGAGCGTCAGGATTTCAGCAGTGCAGTGCTGTTGCAGGCTGTGGAGTGTCAAGCGGAGGATGTGGTTCGCTATGTCGTGGAGAACGAGTACGCGTGCGTAGGAGTTCGCAACGGACGGTGCGAGACGTCAATGCACCTGGCGATCAAGCAGCGGAGCCCGTCGCTGATGGAGCTGTTGAACGACTTGGATCCAGAGGGGGACAATCTTTCGGCGCTCACTGTAGAGTCCGAGACACCGGCGCATTACGCTGCTCAGTACGGCTCCCATCGGGAGGTGGAAATGCTACTGCGATGTCTGACAAGTGCGTTCGGAGACCTACAGGAGCTCGAGGCAGCGAACCCGCTCAACGCTGTCAATGACAAGGGCGCGACTCCTCTCTACATCGCGGGAACTACAGCGTGTTGCGTCAGGAACACACGATTTCAGGACGAGTTTGACAGCGAGAAAGTGCTTGGAGACACCATCCGCAATGCCAAGGTGCAGTTGTTGATGGAGCATGGCGCGCGTTTGTTCCCAGCCGCTTTTCTGGCGGGCGAGACCACCACCGCCGGCTCTCGTGTATCAGCGTCGCGCGTGGTCCTCCCGCTTCAAGTCCAGCAGTGTCTGCGTACGTGGGTCGTCGAGGACAGACACCGGATTGATGAGCCCGAAGATGAAGAGGCTGCGCGTGCAGTAGACGAGGACGATCAAGTTGAGGCCGTTGCGGAGCTGTGCATGCAGTGGATGGCGTGTGTGGCGTGCGCCGGATCGTGGGCGTCCTTACTGCCAGTCGTTATCTGCGCTGGATACGCTCACGATGTCGTGCCACTGCTGGCGGAGCTACCTCTGCAGCGCTGGGCCCTGCCAGCGTTCCTGCGTCAGCTTGATAAGTTTGCGCGCCACCGACTCCGCCACGCTCTGCTGCTGCAACTCCACAAGGAATTGCTGGAGGCTTGTCAAGAAATGGCTGCAGGAAGAGCGTCAGTTTGAATATAAGATACTTGAGCAGGCATATCGGTTCTAACGTCCTGTTCGTGAAGTCGTTACCGCAACATAAGCAGGGTTAGGGCTCTGGGAGGGGTGAAACTAACTTAAACCCATGATACCAAGCCAAACGAATCTTACTGATGGCAAGCTCCAACAAGTAGCGGGGCCAAAGGGGTACATCATTAAGATGAAAAATGTTCTAAGCTTTTCGGGTTGGACATTGGCTGAGTTGTTAGCAAGACTAAACGACTGTAATGTACCTCACCAAAAACTAACTAAGCTTTTCGGGGTGGTGTCATGGGTAACAGGCTATTTGTTCTAGGCGCCAGGGCGCCTCTAACGCGAACTTGACACAAGGATTTGATGGCCATGACACCCGTCCCGGCCATTAATTCTCAAGTCGCTCTGCATAAGAATATAGAGGGTATTGTGTTGCTTTGGGCCTTGCTGTGTTGTTCTGGACGTCATGTGTTGCTCTGGTGTCGCTGTAAGAGCCGTCGTGTTGTCGAAATTATGTTGCAGTTAACGCCGTCCGACGAGACCAACTGCAAAGAGTGGTACTGTTAAGGTCTTAAAGGGAATGTATTATGTTCAAGAAATAGGACATTGCAGTTTCAATGTCTATCCATACTTAGATTATGTGTAATATGCAGAAAGTACACATCCCGATTAAAACGATGAGCATAGTGCTACCGATTTGGGAAGGGGACGTGGGTCATACGGTTTGCAGTTTCTGGGTGGTATCTGTATTCTTTAACTCAAATACTGTATCTGCTACTTCAGTATCTCGTGACTGCATTGACGGAAACTGGAAGGCGGCCGTGGCTGGACGCTGCGCTGGCCTACGGTACCTAGCAACTGACGAACTGTCGTATTCCCAGAGGTACACAATGCAATATACTGTACTGTACAGCTTACCATTGCGCACGGCCATCACAAAGCACAACAGTTTCATCTGTCTGCGGGAAAGCGAGCTCGCTTCAGAAATGTCCACGGCGACAGCTTCCTGCTCCCATTACATGCATCAAATCCCAACAGGTTCCGGTCTTCTGGACTGACGCACTTTCGACGAGATCCCTCATTTAGTTAGCTGTCCGTCGCCTTGCTGTAGCTACAATGCAGCCACCTGGAAAGTGTTCAAGTTGGCGCCGTGAATTTCGTTGAAGGTGTTTGTGCCGGGGCAGCTTCGACCACAGAGATCGGCTCACAACAGTGATAAGACGCACTTGTGGTGAATGATACCCTGTGTCGCATGTGTATCCAAAACAAAGAGCACTGGCGTAGAGCAGGTTGCACCCATGCTGAGGGCATTCGCATCAATGCCATCGAGCGTCTCTAATCGAAATGAACCCAGCCGGCGAGCGATGAGCGCTGTCGCGACGCGTTGAAGTCTTGGAGCGACCACTTCGTGTAGGTTTAGATAGATCCGGCGCACTCTATGGATTTGACTTCATAATATTCGTGGCTGCTTCTTCACCCGCGCCGCAACCTGGTCTCTGTGCGGGCGCCGTGGTACCGAGCCATGTGCGGTCGAGTCGACCGTCGAGTCGATCAGACGGAGATCTTCCTTCCTTCCTTCCTTCCTTCCTTCCTTCCTTCCTTCCTTCCTTCCTTCCTTCCTTCCTTCCTTCCTTCCTTCCTTCCTTCCTTCCTTCCTTCCTTCCTTCCTTCCTTCCTTCCTTCCTTCCTTCCTTCCTTCCTTCCTTCCTTCCTTCACAATCCGATTCACTCTGAGAAATCCAAGGCGAACGCCGCCCCAACAACCTCAAAACAATGCCAACTAAGGCTGAAGTCCACAGCGCGTGGCTTGCGGCCGGTGCCAGGGGCGACGCCGCCACGATGCGCGAGATCTGGGGCCAGTTCCCACAGTGGCTCGACTTCAACCAGGTAAAACCTAACTTGAACTATTTCATTAGCGGAGACCATCGGTCAGACTGACGGACCCACGTGCAATCCAGCAAGTGGGCGACGCTACGCTGGACTCGGGGACCCAGCGGCAGGCGAGGTTCTGCAGCTGGGGGGACTTCCACCTGCACACCATTGGCGCCTCGGCGCTCCACACCGCCGCGTGGGGCGGGAAGCTCGACATCGTGCAGTTCCTTTTGGAATCGGGCCAGGATCCGAATGCGGCCGACGACAGTGGCATGACGGCTATGATGGTAGCCATCCTGCACCTCAACCTCTTGACCATGCGCTGCGTGTTCCGAGATGGTGAGGCTGTGCGCCGCAACACGGTCGTCGATGTACGTGATGGAAAGATATATCAATATTGCTCCAGCAGTCGCGGTGAAAGTCTAATTGTGAATGCACCTCCTCTTCTCATTAGTGTCGAGAAGAGCAAGACGCGAGAGTGCGGCTCGTGCTAGCGGTGATCAAGCTACTACTCCAGTACGGGGCCGATGTCGACGCTCACAGCAAGGTAGACAGACATGTGCTTCTCGGTCTCGTCTATCGCGCCAAAGGCTGACTGTACTTCGGTTTTACAGGACGGGAAGACAGCGCTGCACTGCTCCACTAGTGACGACGCGTACGAAGTGGCGAAGCTGTTGCTGGACGCTGGCGCTACTATCGACTCAGCCGATGAGGTACGCCATGTGTGCGCTTATTATGAAGCTCGCGTCTGTTGACTCATGTGCTGTCAATAGCATGCTAGGACGCCACTGCACTACTGCGTGCAAGAAGGAGGGCTTCTCGTGACAGAGCTGCTGCTGTCTCGTGGTGCCGACATCGACGTGGAAGACAAGGACGGTGTCTCTCCTCTCACATTTGTGCTCAAGCAGAGCAACCTGAATGTGCTGCAGCTGTTTCTGAACCACCACCACTGGGTATCGACGCCACAGCGGCACGACTTCGCCGTAGCTGTGCTATTCGAAGCGGTTGAGCATGGCGATGAAGCGGTCGTACGATACATCGTGGACAACGGGTACGCTTCCGTGATGGTGCGGAACACAGCGGGCGAGACGCCGCTCCACCGAGCGATCTTGCGGCGGAGTCCCTCGATGATGGAGCTGCTGGCTGACTTGGATCCGGCGGGTGGCAGCTTGACTGCGGCTACTACAGAGGGCAAGACGCCTGCTCACTACGCGGCTCAACATGGTTCGCATCGAGAAGTGGATATGTTGCTGCGCTGCCTTACGAGTACGCTTGGCGACCTTCAAGAGGTTGGACCAGCGAATCCTCTCAACACTGCAGATCGGAGAGGGATTACGAGCCTGCTCACCGCTGGATTGTCGACGCAGCATGGCGAATCTGAAGCAGAGGCTGGTCTTGCACATCCCAAAGCACGAAACGCGAAAGCCCGGCTGCTGGTGCAGCATGGAGCGCAGTTATTCCCTCCGTTCTTCCTGCTGCACAAGCTGACGCCTGCAAACCCAACCGTCAACCGCGAAACCTCCTGTGTCGTTCTGCCTGTCATAGTGCAGCGTTGCCTGCGTATGTGGCTCGTGGAAGACGGCGTTCCTGCTGATGATGAACCCGAGAATGAAGAGATGGCGAACGTCGTAAGTGGCAACACTCGGTTCGAACCGTTGGCGGAGCTGTGCATCCAGTGGATGACTAGCGTGGTGTGTGCCGGCTCGTGGGCGTCGCTGGTCCCTATCCTCATATGCGCGGGCTACGCTCACGATGTCGTGCCGCTGCTCGTGGAGCTCCCTCTGCAACGCAGGAAACTGCCCACCGTCCTACGCCAGCTCGACAAGTTCACGCGACACCAGTTCCCTCACCCCCTCCTGATCCAGCTCCACCATGAACTCCAGGAAGCCTGCCAAGAGGTTACTCTACCCAGTAGCTAGGCACACTTCACATACATGCTCCGCAGCGCTGGCTTGGCCAATCCTTGGATATGTCTATCATATGAACACTATGATCGAGGTGCGCTTCAACTTTGTACTGTAACGAGTCGGACAGACTGTACATAGTTGCACCAGATCGCTATAAAGTGTACACGTAAACACGAGGCAGGAGTGGGGTTTTGGAGGCAGGCGATGATGGCCTCGGGATTGCCGCGCAGACGCAGACTACAGTACAGCCCCGTTGCTTCCATAGGGACAAAAAGATTCCGGCACAGCTGCCATTACCGTGTCCAGGCTTGGAGCGAGAGGTGTCAACGGCTCTGTTGCGCGGTGGAGTGTTCTACTATAGTAGTTCGTATGAAATATCATATCTTGGCTGGCAGAAGCCTTCTGCTAGAAAAAAATCAGGCCCCTTCAAGCACGCAAAACCGAGGTCCAGGGGTGCACAGCAGTCCATCGAAGTCAAAAATGTCACCGTACAATTATCTGGTTGCAGGTTAGGAGAGCCAAGCTCAGTTTTCAAGCTCAAAATATTTGTCACAATCGCGATCTTAGCATCATTGAGCAGTTTGTCATCGATCACTCAGCTCCTCCTTCGCATAACCCCCTTACGCGAGCTAAGAAATCGCCTCCCAAGCTACGCGAAGTTCCATGTGCAGTTGGAAGAGCAGGAAATGCCCTTGTTGACAACTTGCCAACTTTTCCAATCGACGCAAAAAGTCGCTAAATCCTTCCGAGCGCAACGGCAAATCGAGGAGCAGAGGTAAAACTTCGTATCCATAACCCGCGTTCACCATAATCATGAGAATTGTCACCGAAGCTCCTCCGTCGACAACAACATTTGCTATCCAGTGCGCGAAAAGCTCCATTGAGACTTCAGCTTCACATTCGTCTTGGTCATGTGGCAGAACGGGGTAACGTTGCAGTCCTTGGCCAATCTCCAACAGCCACAGCTCCGTGCAATGCCTAACTTCAGGAGGCAACAGAACCATCGATATACCGGTAGACGCCAATGTCTGGACCAAAAATCCTGGAGGGAACAGTTGACCTCCGTGGTTCAACAACAAGCGTACTTTGGCGTCCCGGTCTCCAATGCTACCTTCGATATCCCCATCATCGGTCATAATCGTGGTTGTACCCGCGACGTACATGCTCGTCATGCCACTCCCGTCGCCAACGTTGAGAGGGTTCGCTGCACCGAGTTCCACAAGCTCCTCCAGGTCACCAAGCGCTCTCGTCAGACACAGCAACAACGTCTCCACTTCTCGAGCAGAGCCGTAGCGAGCCGCGTAGTGAGCCGGCGTCTCCATCTTCGCTGTCACCGCTGTCACGCTGTCGCCCTCGGGATCCAGATCAGCCAGCAGCTCCATGACGGACGAGCTGCGCCGTGCAATGGCTCGGTGCAAAGGCGTCTCGCCCGCCGCGTTGCGCACCGTCACGGGAGCGTACTCGTTGTCCACGATATAGCGCACCACCTCCTCCAGTTCGCAATCCACGGCCTGAAACAGCACCGACGCAGAAAAGTCTTCCCCCTGTGGCGTGGCGACTAGCTGATGATGGTTGAGGAACAGCTGCAGCGCGTTCAGGTCGGCGCGCTGTAGTACGCGCTTCACTGGCGTGTTGCCGTCCGAGTCCTCCAGGTTGATGTCCGCGCCATGAGCCAGCAGCAAGTCCGTCACAAGCAGTCCGCCTTCTTGCACGCAGCAGTGCAGCGGCGTCTTGCCGATCTAGAAAGCAGCAGGAAAGCGATCCGGATGATGAGGCGAAACTGCGCAGAAGCTCCCGCGGATACAATAGCACATCGACTCGAGTATCTTGTTTATCGCTGCAAACGCACCTCATCCTGCGCATTTTTGTTCGCGCCGGAATCCAGCAGCAACTTGGCCACTTCGTACGCGTCGTCGCTGGTGGAGCAGTGCAAGGCCGTCTTCCCGTCCTGTCAGGGGAAGGATCAGTGTTGGCCTCGCAACGGAAGTCGGTCGCAGTCGCCCCATTCTTCCACCATTGTAGATCCCGCTTCCTGCTTCACGCTGTTCCACGTACCTGTCTTCGAGCGTTCACATCAGCGCCAAAACGGAGTAGTAACGCGATGACCGCTTCTGCCTGCTGCAGTTGCTCGCGTTGTTCTTTTCGACACTTCCAACAAACAGAGCAAAAACAAAAACAGTCAGTCTTGCGCAGACATAAGTTTATCATCGTCTCCACACACTTACATCCATGACGAGGTTGCGGCGTACAGCCTGTCCGTCGCGGAATACGCAGCGCATGGTTATGAGGTTGAGACGCATAATGGCCAGCATCATTGGCGTAACACCGCTGTCATCCGCGGAATCGGGGCTTTGGGATTCTTCAAGTAGAAACTGGATGACGCTGAGGCTGCCGTCCCAGACTGCGGCGTGCAGCGCTGATGCGCCAATTGTATGCAAATGGAACTCGTTCCAGCTGCAGAATCGAGCTTGGCCATGTGAAGATGTATCTGACGTGATAGGGCTCGTGTTCTGCAACAGTTAAACTCGTCAAAGGCTACCCTTGGCGTGGCACAACATGGCCTTCCTTACCCGTTGCAGGTCGAGGAACTCGGGGAACTGACTCTTCAACTGCTTCATGGTCGCCGCGTCTCCGTTTGCCCCGGCAGCTAACCACGCTGCGTGCACCTCGGCCATTCTAGGACGCGGAGACAACTCTCCTTGGCCCTGGTCGCGGTCTGCCATAGTCTCCGGTTGTGTGTTCGGTCCACGGCCGAAGTCTTTGTGGGCGTTTTGACGGCAGCCACTTTACAGAACTCTGCCTGAGCACCGAACGCCTGATATATATAAGGGCTCTAGGTTTATAAAGTGATCTCAGCGTTACCATAAAAAAGGCTGCACTGAATTAGTTTAGTTTAGAAGGACTTTGAGGCTTGCTTTGTTAATCAAGCCCAAGCGAAGCCAGAAGTGCTGAATTGTTTCAGCGCTGACCTTTGACCAAACGTGTTCGCACCACATCAGTGCGGTTAGTAGCTCTAATTTGTAAGGACTATCTGCTCCCTCTCCTAGTTGATCTAGTGCATGCATCATCTTTTCAAAAAGCACATACCTTTTGATGAAGTAGATTATTCCATGGTCCATTGACTGAAAATGTGAAAGTGGAAAGGTATAGAAGACCGCACAGGCAATCAAAAGCGCGCCAATTTTCAACTGCACAGCTTGGTACCTCTGGCCAAACAAAGGTATCCTGGATTTTTACATCAGTACCTTTGCCCATCTCCGTTCGACCAGTCGTTGGACCTTGAAGTATTAGTTATATGAGGTTATGTATTGTATACCCGTTCGGTATTTAGGCAGATTTCTGTACTTCGCTGTTGAATGCTTCTGGAAGTTTGGACGAGGCGATAAATATGTACGGAGGACCTCGGAGGATATTGACAATTTTACAGCTGGCCTGATTCGTACAACTATATGGACCCTATATCCAGTAGATAAATTTCATATCTAGAAGTGTAATTGTTCTTAAATTGAGGTGCTATTTGGGGACAATATTGTGAACTAATTCATGTTGATGTATAAACCCCATAATATGAAAATCAAAATATCGTAATGGAGGCAGAAAGACCAATGGTTTTGGAAAATTCGACACGATTGGTTTGGATAGTCCGATGTTTCCTCCGTAGTGCGATCTGATTTCAGCCATGTACGCTCCCAGTCTGCAGAAAGGCATAGTGCAGGCAGCCACGAACGCTTCGCCGCCGCTGACTCAGCGTTCCCTTGCTTCAGTACCGTAGCATGGATTGTAGATACTTTGAGCTGACCAACTGGACTTTAGTACTTGAAATGCGTGTGTCCCACATTGCACCACCAAGGGCGTTCCGGGACGGATTGAAATTGAGTCGCCACAAGTCAAAGCAAACGGTGCAGTGTGTCGGGTTTTGACGATGTATCCTTGAAAACACATTGCCGTTCCGTCGTTGGTCTTATTGTTGTGTTCACATTTAAGCTGATACTTACACTGCTTTAGGGCAACGATGGTTTTCGCGCCAGCTTACAGCTCCTGATATATGGTAGTCCAGATGTGGCCTCGTAGGAATAGCTGCATCGCGCGATGCGCTACAGTGAAAGCGTTGTATGACGAATTGTGCTTGAGATGTCGACAGCCCAATATTTATAAATTATTATATTACCGTACCTCACAGAAAGAATGGTTAACAGGTAGATTGCATTTCAAAACCTCAGGCAATTCTTTTGAAATTGAAACGTGGTTTTAGCCAATCAAAACGCGTATAACTGCTAGATATTAACAAGAAGAAAGCATCTTTGAAGAAAATGAGACGGTAATTCGAGTGCCAAATGAGAAAGACCAAAAGTAATCTTTGTGTGAGGTACGGTAATCTTGAATATTCTTGAAGAAATGATCTTGCACCACGGTAAGTTATAATTTTACAAAAACAGAAGTATCACACAGCCAGCAGTACGCTGCTCCATTGAAGCCGAAGTACTCGAGAGCACGCCATCGCACCTCGTCAAATTTATCTCCAGATGCGACGAAAGCAACCGTTTCGGGATGAAGTGCGCATATCTTTTACGAGTATGTATTTCCGGCTTTGAACTGGTATCGCTGATCTATTTATCACTTTTAGTACTTTAGTACACCGCTCCGTCCGATCCCACAAAAGTTGTAAGTAAAATTAGCTCGCCCCGTCGCTGGCGTCCGTCGCAGGCCAATCTCAGCAGCGCAACATTCACGCCAGCGCCGCGCGTTTTTGGTATTCGGCCAGAGCGAGCCCCCCTCACTATTCGACGCTCGTCAGTGTCAGTGTAACGCTCCTACGTTGCTGTGCCTTGGTGGTCTTAGTATTCTTTCTGCTCCGCGCCACGGCGCACACACTTGTTTGCTGGGAGACATGGCTCCTGCCAACAACAGAAATGAAGAAAGCGACGCCGACGCTCAAGCGCCACAAGTGGAGCTGCCGTTTTCGCCCGGCATGGCCGACGTTCACGCGGCGTGGCTGGCTGCCGGCGCACGGGGCGACGTGGCCGCTATGCGTCAGCTCCGAAGTCGGTTCCCCGCGTGGCTCGACTTGCATCGGGTACGGCGCCGTCGTCTCGCTCTTGTCTTCCCTTGTCACGCGACCTCTTATCGGCAGTGGAGGACCTCCCTCGCATCACACCCACGCACACATCGCAATGCAACGCGGCGCAAGTGTCCATGACGTGCAGAGACCAGCTGGCTGGCCAGCTCACTGCGAGGGGACCATTATTACATGCGTATTCACGGTCTCACTGACGCTGACGTTTGTGTGTGCATTTCATGCGTGAAGTCTGTAGACCCGTCCGACTCGACGCAGCGTCAAGCGCGGTCGTGCAGCTGGGACGGCTTCCACCTACCTACGATCGGCGCGTCGGCCCTGCACACGGCGGCGTGGAGAGGAGAGCTCGCGGTCGTGCAGTTTTTGCTGGAGTGCGGCCAGGACCCCGACTCGGGCGACAACAGCGGCTTGACGCCCGCCATGGTGGCCATTCTGCGCCTCAACCTGTTGGTCACGCGCTGTGTCTTCCGGGACGGCCAGGCCGTGCGCCGCAATCTCGTCGTGGACGTAAGTGTGCTATGAATATGGTAGCGACATATTATCTCGTTGCCAGGATACTTACTGTAAGCTTACCACTATGTTGCACTGACGTGAGTTTGCGTTGGCTGTGCCATGCTTGAAAGTGTCGCGACGAGTTCAGTGAAAGCTTGCAGCAGGCGATGGCGGTGTTGACGCTGCTGCTTCGATTCGGTGCCGATGTGAATGCCCAAAGCCAGGTAGGTTGATGGGTAGATTCATATAAATGATGGGCCACGAGCGGCGGACGGTATCTTTCCCATTCGCAACTAGGCGTGAGGCGACTACGACCGACTTCCGCCGCCGCGAAGCAAATGCTGACCAGCACACGACATCCCATTGGCAGGACGGCAAGACGGCGCTGCACTGCTCCACCAGCGACGACGCGTACCAAGTGGCCAAGTTGCTGCTGGAATCCGGCGCGAGCGTAAACACGCAGGACGAGGTGCGTCGTTTTGCAGCAGGTTGCTACGATATTTTCGAATGGATGTGCCTTGGGGCTTTTCCTGTTCCGGATCCCGACTAATCGACTCATGCGGACGTGTACCGGGCCGGATCTGCTATCGGATACGGATGCGTAGATCGGCAAGACGCCGCTGCACTGCTGCGTGCAAGAAGGCGGACTGCTTGTGACGGACTTGCTGCTGGCTCATGGCGCGGACATCAACCTGGAGGACTCGGACGGCAACACGCCAGTGAAGCGCGTACTACAGCGCGCCGACCTGAACGCGCTGCAGCTGTTCCTCAACCATCATCAGCTAGTCGCCACGCCACAGGGGGAAGACTTTTCTGCGTCGGTGCTGTTTCAGGCCGTGGATTGCGAACTGGAGGAGGTGGTGCGCTATATCGTGGACAACGAGTACGCTCCCGTGACGGTGCGCAACGCGGCGGGCGAGACGCCTTTGCACCGAGCCATTGCACGGCGCAGTCCATCCGTCATGGAGCTGCTGGCTGATCTGGATCCCGAGGGCGACAGCGTGACAGCGGTGACAGCGAAGATGGAGACGCCGGCTCACTACGCGGCTCGCTACGGCTCTGCTCGAGAAGTGGAGACGTTGTTGCTGTGTCTGACGAGAGCGCTCGGTGACCTGGAGGAGCTTGTGGAACTCGGCGCAGCGAACCCTCTCAACGTTGGCGACGGGAGTGGCAAGACGAGCCTGTACGTCGCCGGTGTATGCGGCGTCTCGACTGAGAGTGATGCAGTCGGCATCGGTACCGGGGAAGGTGGGAGGATCCCAGGCCGTGTGGAAGTCCGTGACGCGAAAGTGCGGCTGTTGTTGGACCACGGAGGTCGCCTCTTTCCTCCCGAGTACTTGGCGGACGCGTTGGCCTCAGTGGCACGTTCGCCTAGCCTGGTTCTCCCCGCACCAGTGCAGCGCTGCTTGGGCATTTGGCTCGTGGAGAGCGCCGCCGCTACTGCGCAGCCCGAAGATGAAGAAGGCATCCCCAGCGGCGGCAGTGCATACTCTCCGATAGCAGCGCTGACGGAGCTGTGCATGCGATGGATCTCGTGCGTCGTGTGCCCTGGATCGGCGGTGACTTTGATCGCGGTCGTGACTTGCGCCAACTATGCTCACGAGGTGCTCCCGTTGCTGCTCAGTCTGCCGGTGCGTCGCGCAAGGTTTTGTTCGCTGCTGCGTTGGCTCCGCAAGTTTGCGGTTTACAGAGAACCAGACCATGCTCTGCTCTTGCAGCTTCACGATGAGTTATCGGAGGCGTGGCAGGAGGCGGAGTCGTCGGTGTAGATGGAGCTACATATTCCTGATAACGTGTCGAGGTCTGCTTACCGTAGCTTGCGTGCGGCATTTTTGTTAGCAAATCCAAGGTTAAGATGCAGTAAAGTGAGAGTGTCTTAACATTTGTCTTAACATTTCGGTGTTCGACCGCTACAGATACAAACATTCGCTTCACTGTCTAAAACAGTCGCTCCATTCGACAGCTACGACTCAATCAATAGCTGATATAGCCTCGTATCGACTATTAATTAATGTTTAGGTAAGGATAGTGTTTCATAGAGGATGGCTATCCTACGAAGTCGAACACTAACACGTGAAAACACGGCAAGATCATTCTCCTAGCAGGAAAGAAACGCCACGTCAGCAAAACGACCCATACTGCATTTCAGCCTTGGATTTGCAAACAAAAATGCCGCACGCAAGCTACGGTAAGCAGACCTCGACACGTTATCAGGAATATGTAGCTCCATCTACACCGACGACTCCGCCTCCTGCCACGCCTCCGATAACTCATCGTGAAGCTGCAAGAGCAGAGCATGGTCTGGTTCTCTGTAAACCGCAAACTTGCGGAGCCAACGCAGCAGCGAACAAAACCTTGCGCGACGCACCGGCAGACTGAGCAGCAACGGGAGCACCTCGTGAGCATAGTTGGCGCAAGTCACGACCGCGATCAAAGTCACCGCCGATCCAGGGCACACGACGCACGAGATCCATCGCATGCACAGCTCCGTCAGCGCTGCTATCGGAGAGTATGCACTGCCGCCGCTGGGGATGCCTTCTTCATCTTCGGGCTGCGCAGTAGCGGCGGCGCTCTCCACGAGCCAAATGCCCAAGCAGCGCTGCACTGGTGCGGGGAGAACCAGGCTAGGCGAACGTGCCACTGAGGCCAACGCGTCCGCCAAGTACTCGGGAGGAAAGAGGCGACCTCCGTGGTCCAACAACAGCCGCACTTTCGCGTCACGGACTTCCACACGGCCTGGGATCCTCCCACCTTCCCCGGTACCGATGCCGACTGCATCACTCTCAGTCGAGACGCCGCATATACCGGCGACGTACAGGCTCGTCTTGCCACTCCCGTCGCCAACGTTGAGAGGGTTCGCTGCGCCGAGTTCCACAAGCTCCTCCAGGTCACCGAGCGCTCTCGTCAGACACAGCAACAACGTCTCCACTTCTCGAGCAGAGCCGTAGCGAGCCGCGTAGTGAGCCGGCGTCTCCATCTTCGCTGTCACCGCTGTCACGCTGTCGCCCTCGGGATCCAGATCAGCCAGCAGCTCCATGACGGATGGACTGCGCCGTGCAATGGCTCGGTGCAAAGGCGTCTCGCCCGCCGCGTTGCGCACCGTCACGGGAGCGTACTCGTTGTCCACGATATAGCGCACCACCTCCTCCAGTTCGCAATCCACGGCCTGAAACAGCACCGACGCAGAAAAGTCTTCCCCCTGTGGCGTGGCGACTAGCTGATGATGGTTGAGGAACAGCTGCAGCGCGTTCAGGTCGGCGCGCTGTAGTACGCGCTTCACTGGCGTGTTGCCGTCCGAGTCCTCCAGGTTGATGTCCGCGCCATGAGCCAGCAGCAAGTCCGTCACAAGCAGTCCGCCTTCTTGCACGCAGCAGTGCAGCGGCGTCTTGCCGATCTACGCATCCGTATCCGATAGCAGATCCGGCCCGGTACACGTCCGCATGAGTCGATTAGTCGGGATCCGGAACAGGAAAAGCCCCAAGGCACATCCATTCGAAAATATCGTAGCAACCTGCTGCAAAACGACGCACCTCGTCCTGCGTGTTTACGCTCGCGCCGGATTCCAGCAGCAACTTGGCCACTTGGTACGCGTCGTCGCTGGTGGAGCAGTGCAGCGCCGTCTTGCCGTCCTGCCAATGGGATGTCGTGTGCTGGTCAGCATTTGCTTCGCGGCGGCGGAAGTCGGTCGTAGTCGCCTCACGCCTAGTTGCGAATGGGAAAGATACCGTCCGCCGCTCGTGGCCCATCATTTATATGAATCTACCCATCAACCTACCTGGCTTTGGGCATTCACATCGGCACCAAATCGAAGCAGCAGCGTCAACACCGCCATCGCCTGCTGCAAGCTTTCACTGAACTCGTCGCGACACTTTCAAGCATGGCACAGCCAACGCAAACTCACGTCAGTGCAACATAGTGGTAAGCTTACAGTAAGTATCCTGGCAACGAGATAATATGTCGCTACCATATTCATAGCACACTTACGTCCACGACGAGATTGCGGCGCACGGCCTGGCCGTCCCGGAAGACACAGCGCGTGACCAACAGGTTGAGGCGCAGAATGGCCACCATGGCGGGCGTCAAGCCGCTGTTGTCGCCCGAGTCGGGGTCCTGGCCGCACTCCAGCAAAAACTGCACGACCGCGAGCTCTCCTCTCCACGCCGCCGTGTGCAGGGCCGACGCGCCGATCGTAGGTAGGTGGAAGCCGTCCCAGCTGCACGACCGCGCTTGACGCTGCGTCGAGTCGGACGGGTCTACAGACTTCACGCATGAAATGCACACACAAACGTCAGCGTCAGTGAGACCGTGAATACGCATGTAATAATGGTCCCCTCGCAGTGAGCTGGCCAGCCAGCTGGTCTCTGCACGTCATGGACACTTGCGCCGCGTTGCATTGCGATGTGTGCGTGGGTGTGATGCGAGGGAGGTCCTCCACTGCCGATAAGAGGTCGCGTGACAAGGGAAGACAAGAGCGAGACGACGGCGCCGTACCCGATGCAAGTCGAGCCACGCGGGGAACCGACTTCGGAGCTGACGCATAGCGGCCACGTCGCCCCGTGCGCCGGCAGCCAGCCACGCCGCGTGAACGTCGGCCATGCCGGGCGAAAACGGCAGCTCCACTTGTGGCGCTTGAGCGTCGGCGTCGCTTTCTTCATTTCTGTTGTTGGCAGGAGCCATGTCTCCCAGCAAACAAGTGTGTGCGCCGTGGCGCGGAGCAGAAAGAATACTAAGACCACCAAGGCACAGCAACGTAGGAGCGTTACACTGACACTGACGAGCGTCGAATAGTGAGGGGGGCTCGCTCTGGCCGAATACCAAAAACGCGCGGCGCTGGCGTGAATGTTGCGCTGCTGAGATTGGCCTGCGACGGACGCCAGCGACGGGGCGAGCTAATTTTACTGAAATTTACCATTTGGTACCACGCGAAACTAGTCGAAAAAGCATACCCGCTCGAAAAAGATATGCAGGCTTCATCCCGCAACGGCCATTAATCGACATGAGCGACTGGCTCAGGATGAAGGGCCAAGAGCGAGTGGAATGCGGAGCAACACGCACTGAAAAAGACCCGAGCCAAAGCTTGAAAATAGCAGAACACTCTTCTAGTTGCTCCGCTCCGCCTCCTTAAAAGTCCCACCTTGAAGTGAGTCTGAGACACGCCAGCTCAATGGCTTTCAAGTACAGTAGCTCAATGCTCGTTGCCAGACATCACCAGAACGCCGCGCTAAAACACCCGCGCCCGGATACCCGCTTTGTCAGCTATTAATAACGCGTGCGGGGTGTTCCAGCTGTGTGCCGACGTGCGAGCCAGATGGACTCGTTACGATTGGGGTCGATGTAGCATTTTTAATTCTACTCTACGTGATGAAGGGCGTTCCGCTCTTTGGAATCCATCACCGCAGTTCGTCATTTGCTGGAATGTTGCTGCTTGTCACAAAAAGATGGGCGTCGCCCTTTGCGGAGTACGTTGCAGGATGCACGACAGGTTTGCCGTTGTTCCGACTGGTGCTTAACTCTTAATACGTGGTAAGGTACGTCACGTTCTGTACCGCTGGTGGTCCATCCGAGGGATCTTGCTGGCGATAAAGTCGTCGTCTGCTGGGCGAGTTGTGTGCGTATAGACTTCTGGACGATTGGGGTCCGTAACCTCGTTTGCTGCGCGTTTGGAGGGGAGCTATCACACTGCTGATCCGATGGAGAAGTCGTTGCAGCTCGCCAAGGACTCCCAGAGGCTAGACTGCGCAATGGAAGCCAATCGAACTTGCTGGAACGTGTGCAACATCGTCTGGAGATATCCTCACGTGCTTTTTCTCTTTTGGCGGCGCTTCTAACTGCTCGTGTTCCGTTTTTTTTTTTACAAGACCCAAGAACTTCAAATGCCGACAAACTTGGTGGACAGCATTGTCTTGGTGGTTTTCTCTGCTGGGTGGATGCCTTTAAGTACCATAGCGAACTGGATCGCACTGCTTTTGTTGGAGCTCTTGTGACCGGTCTATTGGTTGACGTCGTCAACGACTGTGACGTCTTGCAGCTTGAAGCAACTAGAACACGGCAGATTGGGAGCTGGAACTCCACCAAGAACAACGTATATTGCGTGTTCCTTGGGATGCTAATTGAGATCTGTTACTAATCTACTGCCTGCCTTCACCTGTCATTGCTGGAAGCCCAGGAAAGCCAGGCAGCCACCTAGTTAAGCTTTGCTAGGATGCAGGTTGTAGATTCACCAACCACCACAACGACCGGTTCTTTAGCGAATTGGCTATGGAGTATCACGCAACCCCTGTTCGAAGCGCTTCCTGGAAGCATGCTGACTGCTCCTGTGCAGTTTACCTCGAGACTACTGTATCAACCTGAATGGGGGTACAATATTCAGATAAGTTTTGGCTGGGCAAACGTTGAAAATGTTGAGTGACTAAGATCGTCTAATATCGTATATTTCGCAGTAACTGGGAAGGCGTGAGGTGAGTGTATCGCCTACCCGGAAAGATCACGAGCGTATCATTTGAAAACCAAGTCCGCACTGAGCTGATCAAGAGCAAGGCACTAATTGTACCAGCCGCAAACCGTGTGTCGACGCCGCGTTTGTAGGTCACCAGCGGTGACAAGGAGGTACGCACGCGCGTTGTCGAATCCTCATAGATCACCGGCTATTCTCGGGAAGAGGAAACCTCTTCATTAGAAGCCTGGGTTCTCTGGTTGCGAGATTGCATACCAGCAAGCTTTCGGTTGACGATTCTGCTGCGAATGGAGCTACTCGATGCGTCCAGGACAGAAATCTGACGGCAATGGGTTGGGGATCCGCTTACACAATGGAGATTTCGTCGTAGTCAATTTGGGCTGTAGAGTTGAACACCCTGAGAAACTGGGTTGGCGAACACGACGACGCTGTGCAGCGTGTTTGGAGGTGGTTATTATTTTATCGCGTACTTCTTGACCGGATCTTTACATCTGCAAGTAGGGACAGCTAGGAGAGTAAAACTGGCAAAGCTGGCTTAACTTGAGCCGAATGGTGAGTATTTTGGCTGAGCCAATGCGGACTGATTATTAACGTTAATTGCGTGGTGCACTGTAGTGTGAATGCAAATCGCATTGATCGTGAGTGGATCGTCTGCACGAAAAAAAAATATCATGGATTTATCTCCTGAAAACCAAGTTGACACTGAGCTGATCAAGAGCAAGCATAAATGCATTCAGCTTGGCATGCAGAAACGCAATCAGCAAACCATGCGTCTACAAGTGCAGCGATCACCAACTTGGGTGAGACTTGGGTGAGACTAGCCTTCGATGACAAGGGGTACGCACTTCTCCACATCGCCTGTTTACGAGTGGGCATCATGGCATGGCGTGGCGTGCATGAGCGGCGGCTTCCCAATTGAGGAACTACGCGATGAAGATTGTTCACAGCGCTTGGGAAGAGGAAACCTCTTCTGGGGGAAGCGAGAGGCCTGGGCTCTCTGGTTGTGAGATTGCACATTTGTGCTTTCAAACTTCCAGCAGACTCCCACTTGATGATTCTGCTGCGAATGGGTGAACTTCCGGTTCGGCTTTCAAGTACACGATGCGTCCACGACACAAGATTCCGACGTCAATGTGTTTGGATCTGCTCACACGATGGAGATTCTGGAGCAGTGGATTTGGACGCTGAAGTGTGCAATGGGCACCCTAAGAGAACTTGCTTGGCATGCGTGACGACTGCAGCTGATGACTGCAGCTTGCTTGGAGAGTTCATCGTGTCCTTCTTGGCCAGGATATGTGTACCTGCACTGACGTGGCGAGATCTCTGCTGGGTCGAATGTTAGTGGTTACGTGCACGAGCTCGCTGTTTCGGGTTGGTCTTCTGTTGATTGTGCGACGTACCTGCCACCCATCTAGGTATCCGTGGAGGCCTTAAAGCACGCGAAGAATTCAATTTGTGCGCTTGTCAAGCAACAAGTGTTTTCTGTCAGGCTAGTCTGCAACGACAAGCGCTAGGAACGCGCGTTTAGCATTAAAAAAAATTGTATACGATACGATGTAGCTCGTAACAAAAGCTCATGTGAGAGATCATCGTTTAGGATAACATCTTTGAGACGAGGTTGTCAATATCAATTTAGAAGTTTCTTATTTGTTTTTTTTGGGATCCTACCGGCGAATAGGCAACCGCGTGAAGTCGGCAACGTGCCGTGGGCTAAGCTCGTGCTTTTACCACAGTAGATAATACTAATTGGCACTAGATAGCAAAAAAATAGGATCAATCTGAAGCAAACAAAACACACACAACAAACAATCAGCAAGTAAGTGAAGCGACCGGCATGCTAATAACAACAATTATTGGAATATTTCAATTCCATGACAGCGTGTGGCAGAAGAAGAGCATGATGAAGTATCAAAAGCACTAATGGGGATGTCCTCCAGCAAATATCTTCCCAGCAACAAAGCCTCTCCTGATGCGACGCTGTGCTCGCACGTCCTCAATGCAGCAAGTCGCTCGTTGGTGGCCGGCAACAGGCCTGCGCCAACGCGATATAAATGGCGGTAGTTTCGGATGGAGCTGCTGCTGGTTGCTCCTTAGCCTTCGTCTGAGGTCAACTGCGACGTCTCTCAGAGTTAGGAGGACACGCATGTAAATATACGGTTACATCAGGACTGATTGCCAAAAATTACAATGACAAAAATCCACAAAAAAGATCCGTAGCGTGTCGAACACTTTTCCCGAATATTTGGAACCGCTTTCGAAGGTCGATCGCTCGAGCGATGGCGGTCTCACCACTTCCCTCGACCATCCCACAGTGGAAAATGCGGAGCAGAGCACACGCGCCATTGAGATGAGCTCAACCGACAATTTGTCCATGGAACAAGTGCACGCGGCGTGGCTCGCGGCCGGCGCGGGGGGCGATGTGGACACAATGCGGCGTCTGCGCGAGCAGCACCCGCAATGGCTCGACCTGCAGCGGGTGTGTATTATACTTGGCATGGGCCCTTTTTATCGCGAGCAAGTGTATTCATGTTGACCGCCAGCTAACTTGCATTGCTCGCATACGGTAAGTTTGGGCTTGAATCGTTCGTCATGCAGCTAATAGGTTTTGGTGTGTCGTTTTGTGTCGGACTGTTGAAGCTCGTGGGGGAAGCACCGGACTCTGCCACGCCGGACTCGGTGCGTCCACAACGACAGCAGTTCTGCGGCTGGAGCGGCTTCCACTTATCCGCCATCGGAGCCTCCACGCTGCACACTGCGACGTGGGAAGGCAGTCTCGGAATTGTGGAGATGCTGCTACAAGCTGGCCAGGACCCGGACACGCGCGACGCAGCAGGACTCACGCCAATCATGGTGGCGCTGCTGCGCTACAACGTCGTAGTCATGCGCTGCGTCTTTCGCAACGGCAAGGCTGTTCGGCGGAACATTGTGGTGGATGTGCGTTTTTGTTTTGCGACGTGAGGGGAACTGGACCGGGGAGGAACGGGATTGTCGATTTGTGTGGCGCTGTCTGTGTCGTGGTGCTGTCTGCCGCAGTGTAGAGCGGAGGACAGCGAGCTTGTGCAATACGTCACAGACGTTATCCAGCTGATGGTGCGGTTTGGAGCTGACCTGAACGCACGAAACCAGGTAAGACCGTAACGAGTGAAGTAGTGAAATACTTGTTACTTCGCTTGCGGGTTCCTAATTAACACCTGCTCCTGGTGATTGTTGCAGGACGGATACAGCGCGCTTCACTATGCTGCAAACGGAGATGCACTCGACGTTGCCAGGCTTCTGCTGGATGCCGGGGCCGACATGAATGCTCAAGACCAGGTAAGGAAGATCCTTGTGTTTAATTATTCTCTCTCTCTCTCTCTCGACAATTAATCAACTAATTGCCATCGTAGAACGGCAAGACACCACTCCATCATAGCATCCAGGAGGGAAGTCTTCTCGTGGCCAATTTGCTCGTATCTCGCGGAGCGGACATCGATCTGGAGGATGAAAACGGCCTGACCCCGCTCATGCTCTGCTTACGGCGCTGCAGCCTGAACATGCTGCAGATCGTGTTGAACCACCACCACATGGTGGCCACAGCGCAGCGAAGAGATTTTGCTGCCGACGTCTTGTTCCACGCCGTGGACTACGAGATCGAAGAACCCGTGCGTCTCATCGGTAATCATTATTACAGGTCATGAACGCATTAGGTCACACTGTTTGACCACGTGACCAAATCGCACTTGATCACGTGAGAGAACAATAGAAATGGCTAAGCTAGCTTGGATATATATTAGTGTGAAGTTGTGCAGCATTTCAGCAGGGCTTCATCGTGCACCTACCTAGGTGTCAATCTTGACTTCTTCTTCGTAGTCGAAGGATGTGTCGTACAATATTCCCAGCTCTTCGTCAGAAAGGTCAGCGTCCTCCACTCCATCGACAGACGAATTTTCGAAGTCAGTCAGTCTCCTCTTCACTGTCGGAGTCCTGGATTTCACTGGGTTCCGGAAGCACTGCAGCTCTAGGAAATCGCATATTCGGTCTCACAGGCGCGGTAGCGTCACCGGAGATTATGCTCGCTCGGTGGACAACGTACTCGCGCGCAATTTCCTCGATGACACGCACGAATCGCTTTAGCGAAGGGTGATCCTTCATTCTCGCGTTTAACTCTCTGTGAAATCGCTCAAGCGGATTGTTCGTCCTGTTCACAACTTTGCGCTCCACGCCGTGGATATTCCACAAATCTGGAGGGTACATGTCCAGCCACGTTTTAGCAAAGTATTGCCAAAATCGTTTCCACTTTGCGCGCGAATACGCCAGTCCTTTTGACTCGCAGCGTGCTTTGATTTTAGCCTTAACCCAGGCTACACCTTGAATAGCTATCTTGGCAGGGTGGACAACAGTGAGCATGTCCAGAACGCCAAACTCCATGGCCACCACAACTTCAGCGTTGGGCATCCGATACTCCTTCATTTTCCGTCTGCACGCCTGTTTGAAATGGAACAAACACTCGAGGATGCGTGTAGGCGGAAAATGTTCTCGAATTGCAAATATCATGGCTGCCTCAAAGTCACAGACCACATCGGCAGGCTTGGGCTTCCTACCCAGCGAAAATTCGATGCATGTGAACATTTTGTTGTACAAGTCCTGCGTTTTGTTCGTCGCCAGCGTAAAGAATACCGGCACAAACAGGTCCGTCAATGGGTCGAACAACATGAGCGTGACGAACTGGCCAAAGTCTTTCGGGCACAGCGAAATGTGCCGTCTACATACAAATGTAGACCTTCATACTTAAGCAGGTTTCGCAGCTCCGGATGGGCCCAACCAAAGATCCGATCGAAGCCCGACTTGCCTGCCTTGATCCGGTTGTCGTCTTGCCACGTGTACTTGAACTGAAGGAAGCCCACGTCTTTGTGTTTCACTCGCGCCAACTCCGGAGTCTCCAACCAAGCGAATGCGTTAGGGCGAGCATTTGCGTTTCCTACTCGAGTAAGAACCTGCTGTCGAGAAAGCCCACGAACCACACAAGTTGATTTTGCGTAAAACTGATTGTATGCGAGCGACCAAATCTTCTTAGCCGAAAAGTCCTGCTCAGCGAGGTCGTCTACGTATTTCTTCATGTCGTCCACAACATTGACACATACTCCATCGTCATTCGCAAGCACTTGCTCGGCTGTGGCTTCGCCTTGACATGTATGAGGCACCATGTTCTGGAAGTCGTATGTCATTGACGCCGCATAAAACACCAACTTGCCGCTGCAAAGCTTTGGTTTGCGATAAAAACTGCAGCGGTAAGTGATTTTCACCGAGCTTCGGTTGCATCTCGTGTACTGGTACCCGCCAAGGTATACCTTTGTTATACCATCTCGCTTCTTGGGCTGCGACGCTACCGTATCGCCTTGAGCTGCTTCACTCACCGGTGTTGCCATTGCGAGGCCAATCGTGGAAGCTGAGCTCGTCAGGCCAGCTGGATCCCCAGGATCATGCTGCCGCGTATGCTCCGCAATCAACGGCGGCTCATGGGGCGGATGCATAGGCGTGCTGGAGCAAGTCGAAGGGGTAGACGTCGTCATCGATGTAGTGCAGCTCTGTTCCTCTGGAATAGACTCCAGAGCAGCCTGGAGTTCGTGGGGTAATGTGGGGACGCTGGAATCATAGTCTGGCGGTGGTTCGGAAGCGGCTTCGACTTCTTGGCGGACACTGGAGGCCCTCGTTGTTGGACGAGCTGTCGGCGAGTAGCGTGGGCGGCGACCACCTTTTCTGGGCCGTGAGGATGGCGAGCGAGCCATGATCGACTTGGCTGACCAAAGGGCGCTGCTGCTCTTGAGGGTTCTTTTGAAGTGCGCAGTTGCATGCCTTATCCCGGGTCGTTTCGAAACGAGCGTCTATACATGTATGCCGCTGGGCTAGGCAACTTGTGGCAACGGTACCATAATACACACACAAATACCTGCTCCTTACAACCTTATGTAAAAGTTAGTTGCCCGCAGAGCAGTCTAATGCACGAGTTCTTAAGTTCTATCAGCACGTGACCAAGCATTATTAGGTCACACGCTATGGACGTGACCAAGCCATTTGACCACGTGACCAAAGTGTTTTTTTATAGTGTGACCTAATGCGTTCATGACCTGTAATATATCCTTCCGTCTCATCGTGGACGGAGGGTACTCTCCTGTTACAGTGAGCAACGCGGCGGGGGAGGCACCACTGCACCAAGCGGTTGTGAAGCGTAGCCCGCAGTTGATGGAGCTGCTGGTGGATCTGGATCCTCGAGGCGTGAGCTTGGCGGCTGTCACAGCATTGGGCGAGTCACCAGCGCACTACGCAGCTCGATACGGCTCTGTCAGCGTGATGGAGACGCTGCTACGACAACTCGCAGTCGGATTTGGGGACTTGCAGGGGCTGGACGAAGCGACCAACCCGCTGAACGCCACGAATAACGCGGGTGTGACGAGTTTGTATGTTGCTGGAACAAAAGAAGCGAGTACGAGTCATCGGCTAGCTGAACGCGACGCCATCGTCGAAAGTCTTCAGCGTCACGGTGCGCGGTTGTTTCCACGAGACCGCATGGTGCTTCGTTCTCCACGCTCAGAGCTGCTGCCACTGCACAAGCACGTTCGGCGAGGCATCGTTCATTGGCTTCGGGAAGCACATGATCGAAACCACGAGGTCGACATCGACGACGAGGGCGACGGAGATGACGAACGTCGGATCAGCGCTATCTTGCTGACGAAACTGTGTGCAGAGTGGGTTGCCAGCGCCGACGTCTTGCCGGTGTCTTCTCCACGCAGAGTCGACTGGACTGGTGCGTTGCTCATCGCGGTCTCGGCTGGATACGCGTATGAATTGGTGCCGCTGCTGGTGGAGCTACCGCTGCTTGGTTCGGCGATGCCTCGCGTGCTCGCCTGTCTGGAGCGCTTTGCACGAGTACCCCGAGAACATTCGTTGCTGCTTCAACTGCATGGTGAGCTATTGACGGCTCTGTCGGAGCGCGCCGAGACCTGATCAACGGTTCATTGGCGAAGGAGTGAGTGGAAATGTTCAGATCAGGGTCGCAATCGCAAGTACCCGTTGTCTATCAGGTTCTCGATCTCAACACTTGTACGCACCGGTGATGGGTCTGTCCTTCGTTCGACACTCGATCTTTGGAGGAGTATCATGGCCGCTGCACCTTGTTGAAGTCGGGGAGGCCACCGTTCGCATCAAGCGGTTTTGGCGTGTTCAGCATCATTTATGACAGACCCATGGGACGGCCATACTTTATCTCCATTAGACACGCAGTAGCGCTTCAAGGGACGGACGGCCTTCCTGCACTCGGCACCTGAGAGCGCGCCCGATCGTCTTGTGAATCCACCGCGGTCTCCTCAAGCCCCAACTCGCGACTGCAGGCTCAGATTGACCTCCGATAGCGGACCCATTCCTGGCCACACGCTCACTCCGCTCCAGCTCGACTAATCTTATCATGGCTGGGCTTCAGGAGCTGCTGCCTCGCTGGCTGCTGGACCACCACCTGTCGGATGACGAAACTACTGCTGTTACTGCTGCTGCTGTCCCCGACCGCATCCACCTGAGCCCTTGGGACGATGGCTTCACGCCCTCGGGGTGCAACGGGCGGCCGGGAAAAATCGTGCGCGACTTCCCTCGAGACCACCCGGGGGCGTTCGCGGTGGTGGATGGCGCCGTGAGCGAGCGCACGGCCGATCTGCTGTACGCTAGCGCCGTCAAGGCGACTGTCTGGGGCGTCTACGTGTCTGTGAGCGAGCTGCAGTTGCAAGATGCAGCAGCAGCAGGTGGGAACCCGCTGGAGACGCCGGAGCTGGAGCAAGACGAGGCCGAGGACCCAGATGCCTATCGCCACGCGCTGGCACGAAGGGCGGTGCAGGAGTTTCTGGTGCAGAAGGACGCAGGCCAGCGGATCTCCGAGCGCGACTGGCAGCGCACGCACGGCGTGGCCGTCTGGGTCATCGCCTCGGACTGCGACGACGAGACCGAGTACCACCTGGACTACGCCGAGCAGGTCCGCTACGAGACCAATGTGTTGTTCCCGCCCATCTACGGCGCCACGCTGCACGTGAGTCCGCTGCATAACCAAGTCGACAGTGGCGCGGAAGAAGGTGATGGCGCGACGCCCAACCAGGGCCGCGAGACGAGCGCGTTCGAAGGCGGCGGCTTCCACGTGAACCTCACGGGGCTGGCGCACTACGACAAGTACGGCTACAAGACCCGCAAGCAGCCGCACCGACTGACGACAGACGAACTGGAGGAGCTCAGTGCGAGCGAGCCGGGCTGGGAGCGCGTGGCGTACAAGTATCGCCGCGGCATCCTGTGCGACGGCGAGTTGGCGCACTTCAGCGGTCGGGTGCGCTCGCTCCCGACGTCGGTGGCACTTTCCAGCCAGGGTGAGGCGCCCGATCAACTGCCAGTGAAGCGCGTGGTGGTGGGCTTCAACCTGTTCCCGAGTGAGATCGGCGCGTGCGTGGCCAAGTTCCCGGAGCACAGCGGCGCCTTCAACCGCTACGTGAAGCTCTCGCAGGCCGCGGTGAGGCAGACGAAGCTGCTGTCGACCGCGAGCAACAAGGGCGGCTGGAGCCTGGCCAGCGTGCGCGCGAACCCCAAGCAGGCCGCGTTCCTCAAGCTACTGGCGCGCAAGGTGCGCGAGAACCAGCAGCAGAAGGCAGCGCAGGCTCCATCCCCAGAGCAGACAGCCGCGCAGCCGTCCAAGGCTGGAGCGTAATTTTTGCGGTAAACTATTTCTCTCTTCGGTTGACTGATAGCGTTCGCTTGGATGCATTGGCCGGCTTTCACTATTGCTAGTTGTGGCGTGTTGCCGCTAGTTGTGGCGGAAGAACTTGAGGCTGACCCAGTTCGCGTAGCAGGCCAAGATGGTCACGGGGATCGTGAGCGGCACCAGGTAGCAGTAGTACACGTCGCTCTCTACCGCCAACAACAGGCTGGGGCTCTGGTCTACGGTTGGTGCTTCGTTGCGGCCTTCAACTGCAGCTTCAGCCTCGTGGTCGTCTTCGAGCAGCAGCAGCAGCTTGGAGAAGACCATGGCGTACCTAACAGCATTTTACAGTGGCGTTTATTACGATTGAAGAGCAAAACTTAGACAGGAAAAGCTGCAGTGTTACATGGATGAAATGAACACCAAGGCCGCCGCCAAGACGATGACATAGCCCCACACGTGGCTTGTGGAGCCTGCTCGCCGCGTCGTCGCCGCCGCCATCGCGAGGAGCTACAATACGCAAGTACACTTGGTCTCATGTACCCTTTGAGCGGTACATTGGTTATGTGCACTACACAAAATCTACTTGGCTTGAAGCCGTCAAGGTAAGGTCGAAGTTGCAAGTTGCTCCCTGCATTTTTTTCGAAGTCGTTCACTGCCGAAACTCCAGGGCATGGTGAAATCTGTGTAGCTACCACATTAACCTCGCTACATTGTGTATTGAGCGCTGATTGGCAAAACTATGCAGCTCTCGATCAGCGATGCTGCTCAGACATTGCTTCCAAAGTTCTGTATTTCTTAGTTGTCGTCATTTTAACAGCTCGAGCAACTTACTACAGCTGTAGTGAAAACTATTGTGCAAAAATACATGCAACGCCAGGTGAGCTGTGATGAGCAGCATAAGTAGTTCGTCCTCAGCTCTGATTGAACCACCTGGCCACGGTGTTCACAAGAAATGACGACGAGCAGAAAAATCGTTGTCGGGCCTGCGATGGCCAACAATCGCCTGTCGTTTGAGAGCGGACTCGACGATGCAGTGAATGCAAGTGACGAAGTTTCGTGGGCGTCAGCAACTTATCTGCGCAGGTGTCTTTGTGCGATTTTAAACGGAAAAAGTCATTATCGTTGTCGTTGATTTCAGTGATGATCTCTCTGCGTCCACTGCGCCTCTCCGCAAATTACAGCCGACTCAAAGCTCCTGCGGGACCAAGGCCGCTACAGCTACTGCAAGAAGCGTTCCAAGTTTGACCGAGGACAAGTTCCTAATGGCGTCAAGACGTCCGATGGAGTTAAGTGCTCCCAAGAGTATCGATTGTGGATAGAGACGGCATCTACACCAAGAACCTGGACCTCGTTCGACTCGTATTTATCGTCATGGAGGCCTGTGGCTACCGTTTGGCATGCGATACCATCCGCCGCTGACTTGCTTGCGCTCTCACTGATTTCGCGGTCTTGGTAAGCTTTGGCGTGATCAGAAACCTTGTGGACAAAAATACATTTCTCAAGGCGCTGTTTCGCTGTCTTTGGGCAACACGGAAGGCCCCTGACGAATCGGACCGCATTTTGCGGCCTTTGTCAAAGCTGCCGCCTTGGAGATCAGCGACCTTGTGGTATTGTATTTCGCGGGGTGGCATCGTGGCCGGAGCTTTTGTTGCGTGGCGTGGAGTTTGCAGAAATATTTATCCAACACGTCGGGGGTCTGGCCGCTTGCGGATGATGTTACCACCGATCTCGGCGGCCGAGACCCTGTCTCAGTGTGGTACTGAGAGCTGGCAAGGTTCATGTGCTGGGCTGGAGCCAGCAATTTGTGAATGAAGAATGGAAGATCGAGCTACAAATTGTTCGCATCGACAGTGCAGATCTACTTTTCATGCCGAAACACTATCGGTGCTTCTACTGTACGCGTCCAAAGCTGGACTGGATGTTCATGCCTGCAAAGATGCGACGAAGATTACCACCAAGTCAATGACGTGGTCCAGCCCGCGCTGCATGGTACCTGTACCGAGCTTGTTGCACTTCGAAACGTGGCGCTGGAGATACGAGTCGACTAGAGCAACACAAGCTGAAGATTGGGACGCATGAGGGGCGAGTTTGAATGAAGAGCACGGCTCTCCTTCTTACAGTCAAGTGAACAAATCCGTTGCAGCAATAAATAAGTGGCACTGAGCTTGGTCAGGGGGCGTGTAGCTGCTGCTCTTGTGCGTCCGTGAACGGGTCGTGACCTCCAATCGGCATGACTCCCGCGTCCTGCAGCAGGTCGGTGACCCGCTTCAGGTGTGTTCCCAGCTGCTCCATGGCCGCAAGACTGCGCGCGGTGACTTCGATCTGCTCCTCCAGTGTGCGCATGACGCGCTTCATGCGCTGGATCTCCTGCATGAGCTCGACTCGACGCGTGGACTGGACGTTGGTGAGCACAGCTCGGTCTGCCAGGAAGTGTCGAGCTCTGTACGCGTGGAGCAGCAGTCTTCTGGCGGTCGAAGGGTCGAGCCTGTTGCTGACTTCGGGCTGCGGCGCTTGTTCGGCGGGAAGCGTGAGCACACGCTGACCCTGGGGCGTCCACGACTCACGCTCAAGCGGCCGCAACTGACGGTGATGACCAGGCGCGCGCACCACGAGCACCGCGTGTCTTCTTCGACTGCGACTGCGCTCCGGAATCATCGGTGAGCGAAGTGCCAGCGAACTCGCACACACAGACGCACACACGAGCGGATCAATTGGGACGCGTGTGTGTGTAAGCTGGAGGAGGCAAGATCAAATGTGGCGGTCGGTATGCGTGGCCGGCCGGCGATGGCGTAACGAGATTTCGTCTGACCTTATCGGGAGGTGTCCGTATCACCAAGTGGGCGAAGATGAGATGAGACTCAGCATGATGCATCTATACGAACGCACGTCACTATGCCCGAGGACACAGTTGGACCGATACGAACGTAGATCACTTGAAGCTTGTCCCGCGGTGTCGACCTGTCCGGGACCTCCCGCGTCCATGAACGCTCCAAGGTGACACCATCACTGCCCCTTCTTGCCAGAAGAGAGAGAGGGAGGAAGTGGGAGAGCACAACACACGCACGCACATTGTGCGCCCGTATTGTGGAGCGGATCGTCAAGTGTCTGCGTTCGGCATCCCCCGGCGCAGAGCTGGGCGCCAGCCCCGGCGCAGCGCTGGCGCCCAGCTCACGAGCGATACGAACCGCCGCTAAATTATTGACATGGCGGTGTAGCAGAAAAACGCAGCGCGCCTTTCCGGTTACTGCAGCCTGAGCCGTACTACTACGGTTACTACTGCTGCTGCTGCTGCTGGACGATCGTGTGGCTATCATTTGGGGCTGGGCAGCGCCAACGCCGTTGGCCACCTTGCCAACGGTGGTCCCAAGCTGCTCACTGTTTTAAGCTGGCGCGGGCAGACACGCGCGGATATCGGCGCCAAAGACACGAGACGGCTGACTTCAACGTGGAAGGGGGAGAGCGATACAGTACAGCGAGTGACAGTCTCGCCGCGGACCATCTCACGAGCGTCGGCGCTGCCCGCTGCTTTCGTTGCTCGCCGCAGTCTTGCAGGTTGATGTCGCGTTCGCCACGCTGTCAAGCGCGACAGGTCTGCTCACGAGCAAGTTCTTTAACAACTGGCGGGACTCTCGTCGACTATAATAGTTCTGGCCTGCTTTCATTGAGCTCAGCCGACGTGGCCGACCGACCGACATCAAAAGTGCTTGTGTATGAACCGACAGCGAATATCACACCACACGCGAACGCTAAGGCTATCATACATGTAGCTAGCTGGTCAAGGATCGGTGAAGGGCGAGCTCGCCGAGGTGCTGGCGCCGTCACTCGGCTCGTGCAGACCGCTCGTGATGCGCTGCAGCTGCACGACGAGGTTCTCCATGGCCTCGACGTTGCGAGCCGTGACCTCGATTCGGCTCTGCAGCGTCTGGATGGTCTTCTTCATCCGCTCGATCTCCTCTAAAACGTCTTGGTGGCGCGTGCGGCGGAGAGCCTCCGCTGTTGAGCGCTTCGACAGTACACGTCGAGTCCGTTGCGCATGAGCGACCAGGAGACGCTGCGTGGTGGCCAGCGACGTCGAGGCCCGAGTTGGCGGCGGCGGTGGAGCTGGAGCTGGCCTTCCATCCGACTCTCGCCCTTGAGCGTGCTCCACTCGAGGTGGCAACTCAGGAGGCAGGACCACCACGGGCTGCGCTTGTGGCGTCTCGGAGAGAAGTCGTTGGTGCTCCTGGCGTGTGGGCGAGCGAATGACCCGCAAAGCGCGGTGGCTGTATCGACGTCGTCGTGATCGATCCAGAATCATGACAAGCAGACCGGGGTCTTGAGAAGGTGACGACTTGTGAAATGAGGGCAGCCTACGACCGCTGCACGACCGCGGTCCTACCACCCCGCCGCTAACGAGCTTGCCTTCTTCCTCCAGTGAACCGTTCGTTTGCGTTCGGCCGTGTTCGCCCAAGCAGCCACGCGTCTTTGCGGCGGGACGGCGTATCGGGATTCCCCACAAAAGCTTTTCTCGACGGCGTAGCAAGTTGAATCCGGCTGCGGTTGTAGTCGAATATAAAACGATACTTCGCCAGCGACTCCTCTGCTCGATGTATTCGATTGTCCGCAAGTCACACGACTTCACGGAGCGCAGCGCTGCAGTTTTACATCAACCTCTTTGCACTTTACTTGAAGTGGTCGTCGGAGTCGGGTCGCGACTGTTTGGTTTTCGGCTTGGTCGTGCGCGTGGCTCACCAGGATGTGCTCCCACCAAAATTCAATTCCGCCGTCTGCATTCGCGGCAAGTCCACCCTCGCACGATGGAACCTGCAACTCGACGAGCTTCGTTTGTCGTCCAGTGCATTTGCCTGTGGAGATTCAGCTAGCGTTTTTGGTTGCACTAGCATCGATGATGCGGATCCAACACCGTTTCGCTTTGCAAAGCGAGAGTTCCATCGACTACGTCGGTGAAAGAAGCTCCAAACATTGATATTCAGGAACAACACAATGCCGCTGTACTTCTGCCGCTCAATAGCTGCCTCTTGGTGTCTTCGGCGCTTAAGAACTGTGCCAGGCTGGAAGGGTTTGTGCTACGCGTTCAACGCCAACGAAATTCATCAAGTCGGGCGGTTGCAAATTTACTGCCAAGGTACGCTATAGAGACAGCAGCAGACGCTACTCCACTTCACCGCCACCCACACTCGACTGCAAAGTCCCGCGTAGCGTTACCGAACCATGGTCGGTATCGCCGGCCCCACCAGGCACGAAGTCACGCGTGAGTCGCTCCAGATGAAACGTGAGCCGCTCCATGTTCTCGACGCTCCGAGTCGTGACTTCGATCTCGCCCTGCAGCCGCCGCATCTCCCCCTTCAGGCGCTGGATCTCGCTGCGACGCGAGCGACTCAAACTGTCCGCCACCGCGCGATGCGACAGAGCGTGTCGTGCTCTGTGTGCGTACGCGAGCAGACGTCGCTGGGTCTCCGTCGCGACAGAGGAAGACGCCGCACCAGCCAGCGGAGACGTTGATGCTGCTGCTGGGCGAGCCGCTCTGGCGGCTCGGAGCTCCTCGGGCGACGCCATGACCACGATCTGGCGCGAGTCCCCCGCTTGTCGCTGCATCTGAACGCGCTGTTGGTCCTCTAGCAACGCATCGCCGAGTCCCTGGTTAGTGGGCGAGCGCACCACAACCATGGCGAGCCTCGTTCGCTTGCGGCTGCGGTCGATCGCCATGTTTTGCTTTCGTCGGTCGTGTGTCTGTCCGTCTGTGGCGTGGCTCGACACTTGCGAAGTGAGACTGTTGAAAAAAAGTGAGTCCTCGGTCGTCAGGGTAATAGAATCTGTACCCTGCAAATACGTAGTATACAAAGATCAAGTCAGAGCGACAGGGCAGACGGATGTGCAGAAATAAGTTTGAAGTTGGCGTCAGATAGAGGTACACTGTACCAATTTTCCCAATTTCCCAGTGACTACAACTTGCCAGCTTCAACCAGCGTCTGAATCGGGGAATGCAGTGCCTCCTCCGGTGCCATCACCTGTACCTGTAACAAAAGGGTCCGGCCACACGCCGTTGTATGTACCTTTGAGTTTAGGACAGCGTGTACTCCAGCCAGGAGCACTGAAGCATGCTTTTGCAGGATACGCACGGTGCGAGTCGCACGTGTAGTTTCAAAGTGAAGAAGATGCACTAAAGGCCAGTGATACTGTGATTGTCGTTGCGGTCAGTGAAGCCCGCAGTCAGTAAGCGATAAGGTCAGTGACCTTATCAGGTCACGTGCTCTGTAAGTGGAGCTGTGGCGTGGCAACATCCCCAGGTCGCTGTGCTCCTGGCTGGAGTACACGCTGTCCTAAACTCAAAGGTACATACAACGGCGTGTGGCCGGACCCTTTTGTTACAGGTACAGGTGATGGCACCGGAGGAGGCACTGCATTCCCCGATTCAGACGCTGGTTGAAGCTGGCAAGTTGTAGTCACTGGGAAATTGGGAAAATTGGTACAGTGTACCTCTATCTGACGCCAACTTCAAACTTATTTCTGCACATCCGTCTGCCCTGTCGCTCTGACTTGATCTTTGTATACTACGTATTTGCAGGGTACAGATTCTATTACCCTGACGACCGAGGACTCACTTTTTTTCAACAGTCTCACTTCGCAAGTGTCGAGCCACGCCACAGACGGACAGACACACGACCGACGAAAGCAAAACATGGCGATCGACCGCAGCCGCAAGCGAACGAGGCTCGCCATGGTTGTGGTGCGCTCGCCCACTAACCAGGGACTCGGCGATGCGTTGCTAGAGGACCAACAGCGCGTTCAGATGCAGCGACAAGCGGGGGACTCGCGCCAGATCGTGGTCATGGCGTCGCCCGAGGAGCTCCGAGCCGCCAGAGCGGCTCGCCCAGCAGCAGCATCAACGTCTCCGCTGGCTGGTGCGGCGTCTTCCTCTGTCGCGACGGAGACCCAGCGACGTCTGCTCGCGTACGCACACAGAGCACGACACGCTCTGTCGCATCGCGCGGTGGCGGACAGTTTGAGTCGCTCGTGTCGCAGCGAGATCCAGCGCCTGAAGGGGGAGATGCGGCGGCTGCAGGGCGAGATCGAAGTCACGACTCGGAGCGTCGAGAACATGGAGCGGCTCACGTTTCATCTGGAGCGACTCACGCGTGACTTCGTGCCTGGTGGGGCCGGCGATACCGACCATGGTTCGGTAACGCTACGCGGGACTTTGCAGTCGAGTGTGGGTGGCGGTGAAGTGGAGTAGCGTCTGCTGCTGTCTCTATAGCGTACCTTGGCAGTAAATTTGCAACCGCCCGACTTGATGAATTTCGTTGGCGTTGAACGCGTAGCACAAACCCTTCCAGCCTGGCACAGTTCTTAAGCGCCGAAGACACCAAGAGGCAGCTATTGAGCGGCAGAAGTACAGCGGCATTGTGTTGTTCCTGAATATCAATGTTTGGAGCTTCTTTCACCGACGTAGTCGATGGAACTCTCGCTTTGCAAAGCGAAACGGTGTTGGATCCGCATCATCGATGCTAGTGCAACCAAAAACGCTAGCTGAATCTCCACAGGCAAATGCACTGGACGACAAACGAAGCTCGTCGAGTTGCAGGTTCCATCGTGCGAGGGTGGACTTGCCGCGAATGCAGACGGCGGAATTGAATTTTGGTGGGAGCACATCCTGGTGAGCCACGCGCACGACCAAGCCGAAAACCAAACAGTCGCGACCCGACTCCGACGACCACTTCAAGTAAAGTGCAAAGAGGTTGATGTAAAACTGCAGCGCTGCGCTCCGTGAAGTCGTGTGACTTGCGGACAATCGAATACATCGAGCAGAGGAGTCGCTGGCGAAGTATCGTTTTATATTCGACTACAACCGCAGCCGGATTCAACTTGCTACGCCGTCGAGAAAAGCTTTTGTGGGGAATCCCGATACGCCGTCCCGCCGCAAAGACGCGTGGCTGCTTGGGCGAACACGGCCGAACGCAAACGAACGGTTCACTGGAGGAAGAAGGCAAGCTCGTTAGCGGCGGGGTGGTAGGACCGCGGTCGTGCAGCGGTCGTAGGCTGCCCTCATTTCACAAGTCGTCACCTTCTCAAGACCCCGGTCTGCTTGTCATGATTCTGGATCGATCACGACGACGTCGATACAGCCACCGCGCTTTGCGGGTCATTCGCTCGCCCACACGCCAGGAGCACCAACGACTTCTCTCCGAGACGCCACAAGCGCAGCCCGTGGTGGTCCTGCCTCCTGAGTTGCCACCTCGAGTGGAGCACGCTCAAGGGCGAGAGTCGGATGGAAGGCCAGCTCCAGCTCCACCGCCGCCGCCAACTCGGGCCTCGACGTCGCTGGCCACCACGCAGCGTCTCCTGGTCGCTCATGCGCAACGGACTCGACGTGTACTGTCGAAGCGCTCAACAGCGGAGGCTCTCCGCCGCACGCGCCACCAAGACGTTTTAGAGGAGATCGAGCGGATGAAGAAGACCATCCAGACGCTGCAGAGCCGAATCGAGGTCACGGCTCGCAACGTCGAGGCCATGGAGAACCTCGTCGTGCAGCTGCAGCGCATCACGAGCGGTCTGCACGAGCCGAGTGACGGCGCCAGCACCTCGGCGAGCTCGCCCTTCACCGATCCTTGACCAGCTAGCTACATGTATGATAGCCTTAGCGTTCGCGTGTGGTGTGATATTCGCTGTCGGTTCATACACAAGCACTTTTGATGTCGGTCGGTCGGCCACGTCGGCTGAGCTCAATGAAAGCAGGCCAGAACTATTATAGTCGACGAGAGTCCCGCCAGTTGTTAAAGAACTTGCTCGTGAGCAGACCTGTCGCGCTTGACAGCGTGGCGAACGCGACATCAACCTGCAAGACTGCGGCGAGCAACGAAAGCAGCGGGCAGCGCCGACGCTCGTGAGATGGTCCGCGGCGAGACTGTCACTCGCTGTACTGTATCGCTCTCCCCCTTCCACGTTGAAGTCAGCCGTCTCGTGTCTTTGGCGCCGATATCCGCGCGTGTCTGCCCGCGCCAGCTTAAAACAGTGAGCAGCTTGGGACCACCGTTGGCAAGGTGGCCAACGGCGTTGGCGCTGCCCAGCCCCAAATGATAGCCACACGATCGTCCAGCAGCAGCAGCAGCAGTAGTAACCGTAGTAGTACGGCTCAGGCTGCAGTAACCGGAAAGGCGCGCTGCGTTTTTCTGCTACACCGCCATGTCAATAATTTAGCGGCGGTTCGTATCGCTCGTGAGCTGGGCGCCAGCGCTGCGCCGGGGCTGGCGCCCAGCTCTGCGCCGGGGGATGCCGAACGCAGACACTTGACGATCCGCTCCACAATACGGGCGCACAATGTGCGTGCGTGTGTTGTGCTCTCCCACTTCCTCCCTCTCTCTCTTCTGGCAAGAAGGGGCAGTGATGGTGTCACCTTGGAGCGTTCATGGACGCGGGAGGTCCCGGACAGGTCGACACCGCGGGACAAGCTTCAAGTGATCTACGTTCGTATCGGTCCAACTGTGTCCTCGGGCATAGTGACGTGCGTTCGTATAGATGCATCATGCTGAGTCTCATCTCATCTTCGCCCACTTGGTGATACGGACACCTCCCGATAAGGTCAGACGAAATCTCGTTACGCCATCGCCGGCCGGCCACGCATACCGACCGCCACATTTGATCTTGCCTCCTCCAGCTTACACACACACGCGTCCCAATTGATCCGCTCGTGTGTGCGTCTGTGTGTGCGAGTTCGCTGGCACTTCGCTCACCGATGATTCCGGAGCGCAGTCGCAGTCGAAGAAGACACGCGGTGCTCGTGGTGCGCGCGCCTGGTCATCACCGTCAGTTGCGGCCGCTTGAGCGTGAGTCGTGGACGCCCCAGGGTCAGCGTGTGCTCACGCTTCCCGCCGAACAAGCGCCGCAGCCCGAAGTCAGCAACAGGCTCGACCCTTCGACCGCCAGAAGACTGCTGCTCCACGCGTACAGAGCTCGACACTTCCTGGCAGACCGAGCTGTGCTCACCAACGTCCAGTCCACGCGTCGAGTCGAGCTCATGCAGGAGATCCAGCGCATGAAGCGCGTCATGCGCACACTGGAGGAGCAGATCGAAGTCACCGCGCGCAGTCTTGCGGCCATGGAGCAGCTGGGAACACACCTGAAGCGGGTCACCGACCTGCTGCAGGACGCGGGAGTCATGCCGATTGGAGGTCACGACCCGTTCACGGACGCACAAGAGCAGCAGCTACACGCCCCCTGACCAAGCTCAGTGCCACTTATTTATTGCTGCAACGGATTTGTTCACTTGACTGTAAGAAGGAGAGCCGTGCTCTTCATTCAAACTCGCCCCTCATGCGTCCCAATCTTCAGCTTGTGTTGCTCTAGTCGACTCGTATCTCCAGCGCCACGTTTCGAAGTGCAACAAGCTCGGTACAGGTACCATGCAGCGCGGGCTGGACCACGTCATTGACTTGGTGGTAATCTTCGTCGCATCTTTGCAGGCATGAACATCCAGTCCAGCTTTGGACGCGTACAGTAGAAGCACCGATAGTGTTTCGGCATGAAAAGTAGATCTGCACTGTCGATGCGAACAATTTGTAGCTCGATCTTCCATTCTTCATTCACAAATTGCTGGCTCCAGCCCAGCACATGAACCTTGCCAGCTCTCAGTACCACACTGAGACAGGGTCTCGGCCGCCGAGATCGGTGGTAACATCATCCGCAAGCGGCCAGACCCCCGACGTGTTGGATAAATATTTCTGCAAACTCCACGCCACGCAACAAAAGCTCCGGCCACGATGCCACCCCGCGAAATACAATACCACAAGGTCGCTGATCTCCAAGGCGGCAGCTTTGACAAAGGCCGCAAAATGCGGTCCGATTCGTCAGGGGCCTTCCGTGTTGCCCAAAGACAGCGAAACAGCGCCTTGAGAAATGTATTTTTGTCCACAAGGTTTCTGATCACGCCAAAGCTTACCAAGACCGCGAAATCAGTGAGAGCGCAAGCAAGTCAGCGGCGGATGGTATCGCATGCCAAACGGTAGCCACAGGCCTCCATGACGATAAATACGAGTCGAACGAGGTCCAGGTTCTTGGTGTAGATGCCGTCTCTATCCACAATCGATACTCTTGGGAGCACTTAACTCCATCGGACGTCTTGACGCCATTAGGAACTTGTCCTCGGTCAAACTTGGAACGCTTCTTGCAGTAGCTGTAGCGGCCTTGGTCCCGCAGGAGCTTTGAGTCGGCTGTAATTTGCGGAGAGGCGCAGTGGACGCAGAGAGATCATCACTGAAATCAACGACAACGATAATGACTTTTTCCGTTTAAAATCGCACAAAGACACCTGCGCAGATAAGTTGCTGACGCCCACGAAACTTCGTCACTTGCATTCACTGCATCGTCGAGTCCGCTCTCAAACGACAGGCGATTGTTGGCCATCGCAGGCCCGACAACGATTTTTCTGCTCGTCGTCATTTCTTGTGAACACCGTGGCCAGGTGGTTCAATCAGAGCTGAGGACGAACTACTTATGCTGCTCATCACAGCTCACCTGGCGTTGCATGTATTTTTGCACAATAGTTTTCACTACAGCTGTAGTAAGTTGCTCGAGCTGTTAAAATGACGACAACTAAGAAATACAGAACTTTGGAAGCAATGTCTGAGCAGCATCGCTGATCGAGAGCTGCATAGTTTTGCCAATCAGCGCTCAATACACAATGTAGCGAGGTTAATGTGGTAGCTACACAGATTTCACCATGCCCTGGAGTTTCGGCAGTGAACGACTTCGAAAAAAATGCAGGGAGCAACTTGCAACTTCGACCTTACCTTGACGGCTTCAAGCCAAGTAGATTTTGTGTAGTGCACATAACCAATGTACCGCTCAAAGGGTACATGAGACCAAGTGTACTTGCGTATTGTAGCTCCTCGCGATGGCGGCGGCGACGACGCGGCGAGCAGGCTCCACAAGCCACGTGTGGGGCTATGTCATCGTCTTGGCGGCGGCCTTGGTGTTCATTTCATCCATGTAACACTGCAGCTTTTCCTGTCTAAGTTTTGCTCTTCAATCGTAATAAACGCCACTGTAAAATGCTGTTAGGTACGCCATGGTCTTCTCCAAGCTGCTGCTGCTGCTCGAAGACGACCACGAGGCTGAAGCTGCAGTTGAAGGCCGCAACGAAGCACCAACCGTAGACCAGAGCCCCAGCCTGTTGTTGGCGGTAGAGAGCGACGTGTACTACTGCTACCTGGTGCCGCTCACGATCCCCGTGACCATCTTGGCCTGCTACGCGAACTGGGTCAGCCTCAAGTTCTTCCGCCACAACTAGCGGCAACACGCCACAACTAGCAATAGTGAAAGCCGGCCAATGCATCCAAGCGAACGCTATCAGTCAACCGAAGAGAGAAATAGTTTACCGCAAAAATTACGCTCCAGCCTTGGACGGCTGCGCGGCTGTCTGCTCTGGGGATGGAGCCTGCGCTGCCTTCTGCTGCTGGTTCTCGCGCACCTTGCGCGCCAGTAGCTTGAGGAACGCGGCCTGCTTGGGGTTCGCGCGCACGCTGGCCAGGCTCCAGCCGCCCTTGTTGCTCGCGGTCGACAGCAGCTTCGTCTGCCTCACCGCGGCCTGCGAGAGCTTCACGTAGCGGTTGAAGGCGCCGCTGTGCTCCGGGAACTTGGCCACGCACGCGCCGATCTCACTCGGGAACAGGTTGAAGCCCACCACCACGCGCTTCACTGGCAGTTGATCGGGCGCCTCACCCTGGCTGGAAAGTGCCACCGACGTCGGGAGCGAGCGCACCCGACCGCTGAAGTGCGCCAACTCGCCGTCGCACAGGATGCCGCGGCGATACTTGTACGCCACGCGCTCCCAGCCCGGCTCGCTCGCACTGAGCTCCTCCAGTTCGTCTGTCGTCAGTCGGTGCGGCTGCTTGCGGGTCTTGTAGCCGTACTTGTCGTAGTGCGCCAGCCCCGTGAGGTTCACGTGGAAGCCGCCGCCTTCGAACGCGCTCGTCTCGCGGCCCTGGTTGGGCGTCGCGCCATCACCTTCTTCCGCGCCACTGTCGACTTGGTTATGCAGCGGACTCACGTGCAGCGTGGCGCCGTAGATGGGCGGGAACAACACATTGGTCTCGTAGCGGACCTGCTCGGCGTAGTCCAGGTGGTACTCGGTCTCGTCGTCGCAGTCCGAGGCGATGACCCAGACGGCCACGCCGTGCGTGCGCTGCCAGTCGCGCTCGGAGATCCGCTGGCCTGCGTCCTTCTGCACCAGAAACTCCTGCACCGCCCTTCGTGCCAGCGCGTGGCGATAGGCATCTGGGTCCTCGGCCTCGTCTTGCTCCAGCTCCGGCGTCTCCAGCGGGTTCCCACCTGCTGCTGCTGCTGCATCTTGCAACTGCAGCTCGCTCACAGACACGTAGACGCCCCAGACCGTCGCCTTGACGGCGCTAGCGTACAGCAGATCGGCCGTGCGCTCGCTCACGGCGCCATCCACCACCGCGAACGCCCCTGGGTGGTCTCGAGGGAAGTCGCGCACGATTTTTCCCGGCCGCCCGTTGCACCCCGAGGGCGTGAAGCCGTCGTCCCAAGGGCTCAGGTGGATGCGGTCGGGGACAGCAGCAGTAGCAGCAGTAGTTTCGTCATCCGACAGGTGGTGGTCCAGCAGCCAGCGAGGCAGCAGCTCCTGAAGCCCAGCCATGATAAGATTAGTCGAGCTGGAGCGGAGTGAGCGTGTGGCCAGGAATGGGTCCGCTATCGGAGGTCGATCTGAGCCTGCAGCCGCGAGTTGGGGCTTGAGGAGACCGCGGTGGATTCACAAGACGATCGGGCGCTCTCAGGTGCCGAGTGCAGGAAGGCCGTCCATCCCTTGAAGCGCTGCTGCGTGTCTAATGGAGATAAAGTATGGCCGTCCCATGGGTCTGTCATAAATGATGCTAAACACGCCAAAACCGCTTGATGCGAACGGTGGCCTCCCCGACTTCAACAAGGTGCAGCGGCCATGATACTCCTCCAAAGATCGAGTGTCGAACGAAGGACAGACCCATCACCGGTGCGTACAAGTGTTGAGATCGAGAACCTGATAGACAACGGGTACTTGCGATTGCGACCCTGACCTCAACATTTCCACTCACTCCTTCGCCAATGAACCGTGGATCAGGTCTCCGCGCGCTCCAATAGCTTGCCATGCAATTGAAGCAGCAACGAATGCTCGCGAGGCACTCCAGACAGACGAGCACGCGAGGCGTCGCCGAACGGAGCAACGGTAGTTCCACCAGCAGCGGCACGAACTCGTATCCAGCCGAGGCCGCAATGAGCAACGCACCAGTCCGTCGACTCTGCGTGGAGAAGACACCGGCAAGATATCGACGCTGGCAACCCACTCTGCACACAGTTTGGTCAGCAAGACAGACTTTCTTCTTCATCGTCGTCGTCAGCCTCGCCGTCGCCCTCGTGGTTCCGGTCATGTGCTTCCCGAAGCCAACGATGCCTCGCCGAACGTGCTTGTGCAGTAGCAGCAGCTCTGAGCGTGGAGAATAAGGCGCCATGCGGTCTCGTGGAAATAACCGCGCACCATGACGCTGAAGAGTTTCGGTGATGGCGCAGCGTTCGACTAGCCGACGACTCGTGCGGCGGGGGGGGGGGGGGGGGGGGGGGGACGCCACTGCACCAAGCGATTGTGAAGCGTAGCCCGCAGTTAATGCAGCTGCTGGTGGATCTGGATCCTACAGGGGGAGCTTGGCGGCTGTCACAGCATTGGACGAGTCACCAGCGCACTACGCAGCTCGATACGGCTCTGTCAACGTGATGGAGACGCTGTTTCGACAACTCGCAGTCGCATTTGGGGACTTATAAGCTGGACGAAGCGACCAATTCGCTGAACGCCACGAACAGCGTGGGTGTGACGAGCTTGTTTGTTGCTGGAACAGCGAAGCGAGCGCTGCGTTGCTCACTGATATTTACGGGAAAAATAAAATTGTTTTCATGCCCGACCCATATCCACAACCTGAGGAATACCACTTAGCGACCTAGGTGACTTACTAATACATGTCGATGTAGCAGTAGATAAACTGTGGTAAGGGCGGGGGGATCATGTGAGGATCATGACCCGTAATTCTGATACCTGATTGGCTAAAATAGATACCTTTGGAGCCTGGTGCAATGACCCCATGATCCAAGTAATGGCTCATGCCCCAATCTCGGATCACGGATCACTTCCAAATGCCCTCAAATAATTAATTTAGACTCCAGCAGTCTTTGTCGCCATGGTTTTGACTAATGTTCGCCCCAGTGTACACCCTACGAGTGCATGGAGCGCGTTAAAGCGATTGAGGAACCTAGAAGGCTGTACTTAAAGCACTATTGCAGTTTTGTGTAGTCATTCTCTGCTGTAGCCACATTTTTGAAGCAGCTTGCATCAAAAATGCATTGTCGAAGTGCAGAGCAGCGTTCGATCGCATTAAATGGAAACGAACACTGCTCGTAAGGGTCATAAGACAGCCACCCTCAACGCGGACTCGAGCCTTTCGTTATGTGTTTGGACATGGATCACGATCTCGTTAGGAACGGCCTTGGGATCATGCTACCTTTCACCCCAAACCACAGTCGAGATCATGCCCCGGTGATCCTGTTAGGAACGGCCCTAAGGCAAAGTGCCAATTTAGTGGCCCCGGGGGAGTACCGGCACAAAAGTGGCGATAACTCCGGAAGGAATGATCAGATTGACATGCTCCTGGCGCCATCGTAAAGAGGAGACACCAGCGGATTTTTGTGATTTTTTGTGGCATCAACAATCCACGTAGTCGACTTCTAGCTAACCGGTAACGCGTAGCATCGATTTTGCGGCGGTGCCAGTTTAGCCCTATTACACTTGACTTTAGTATGAAGGGCTACCAGACAACGCAGCTTCAAATCATTTTAGGGTTAGGTGGATGCAATCCTTTCAAACGTCATGTTCAGCGCATCTCGTGATAAAGTCTAGCTTATTAAATAATATAGGCACCACTTGGATGGTTGACACGGCGACCTCGTACTCGTGAGCGGGGCAAACTGCAACCGGGGACGATTCATACTGTAACAGATCATCGCGGTTGCTAGAAGGAGCACGATGGACGTCTTCGCTATACTCACGCCGACCAGCCGTGTCACCACAACAGGTACAGTAGCCTTAGCGTGTCGGCGGTGAAGAGCTCAACGCGTGCTCAACGGTGCCAGCAGCAGTCTGTGTGTCAATCAATGACGTGCCAGAAGCTCGATAGAGCTAGATGTATACGTTAGTTTGCTGTGTGGTTATCATACGTAGCTAGGTGACGGCTGAAACAACACTTGTGCTGTATTGTATGCATACTAAACTGCACGTGTAAGGACTCGAGGACTTGCCCTACATGTAATATGAACGTGTTGCACCACGAATACTGAACCGGTTTTCCGCCTGCGCACAACCAGCTCCATAGTAGCAATACAATACGACTCGTTATGCACTATCCGATGCACAACACCCTCTTACGACCTGCGCATGGCGGTGCTCCTCAACGAGCAAGAGAACCTCGTCAAGAAGCTCGTGTTCCTGCTCATACTCCTCGGTAATATCCGAGCTCTTGGCAGCCTTCTTGTTGTTGTTGCGAGCGTTCTCTGACAGGATCATAGAGCCGTTAGCGATAGAACAGGACACACCTTGAAGTAGCACAATATATCGCACATACCTATGAGCACTTTAAACCGATTCTGGGCCGCCTTCGCGTTGAGGTTGTCGCGCGAGAACTCTTCAGACGCGTTCAGGACGTCGGCCACGCGCTGCCACCTCTCCATGACCTTGCCGTAGCCACCCTTGTATGGCGCGTCAGCGATCAGTAGAAGGGCGTCGTCGGCGTCCGTGAAGTTTTTGCGCTTGCTGTCCACCATTGCTATGTATCAGAGAGAGAGGAGAAAACAAAGTGGTGGTGTGCTTGGCGAGCTCGCCGTAAAGATGGATGGCGGTGAGGAAAGTGAAAGCGGTCACCAGATTTGGCGTTTTCACTGGAATATTGTACGGAATGGGTAGGGGTAGTGATGTTTTAAACAGCTATTGTAGTGATAGTGATAATGAAATCGCCTTCGAAACTTCTCTATCGGAGCTGGTTCCGACCTCCTCAGTTCCAAGTCACCACCTCACCCTCCACGGAAGTAACGAGGGTGTGGCTGCAACATGGGGCGAGATGGCAGCGACGATCTTGAAGGTCTCGACATACAGTATGAAAGCGCACAGGACAAGGCCAAGGAGGAGACCAGGGCTAAGGATCTTGCTGCCGAGGGGGCCGGTGAGGTTGTCAGAGAGCTTGCCGTCCAGCGCTTGAAGCGGCGCGACCCCCCTGGGCTTAGCCGAATCTTGAGACCCTTTGCATACGAAATGAAAGCCCACGTACTCTTCATGATCTTGAAGTTCCATTCGGCAGATGTGCGCACCGCGGTCATCTCTCGATTGAAAATGCGCTGGTGAATTGATAGGACCGCCGATTTAAACCCGCCCGGTAACACAGTACTTACTTAAAGGGTACGGTGGGTCCCCAAAGATGGCCTTCCCCGCAAAGATCCGTCATTTTCCTCGAAGTACGCCAACAATTTACTTGCAGCAAGCAGTGCTATTGTGGCGGCACCCTTCAAATTGGCCCCCAGAAGTGAATGCATAAGCCATCCGGAGCCGTAAGTCATGCGTATTATAGATTGTCAGCACACAAGTTGGCATACCCTACATGGCTATATTGAAGCGCAAGCTTAAACTCAGTACATACCTTGGTAGATGACGCAGTGGGCTCTCTTGTGGCCGCTATAGACTTGGGCTTGTAGATTTTCGCCGCTGCGCACGTGCACTCGACCGACAGATAGGGATTTTTGTGCCATCAGGAAAAGCAAAGACTTGAAATTGCAGCGCGATACGATTCGATTCGCTCACTGATAAGTCGCTTGTGAAAGTACAACTTCTCTTCTATCCAGGTGTCTATAATGTCCACTTCAAACTGTGGAGAAGCACGATTCAGGACAGTGACGAGAAAGGCGATCGCCCGGAATGATGGATCCGGACTTGGCTACATCCCGATCCAGATCTGATTCTGATTCGGACTCAGACGGGTCCGGACGTTGCCTGGATCGAGGGAGCGGACAATGGATCGGGGGTCACGGTACTACTGGGACAATCAAGCGACACGCAAGGAAGGTAACCAAGCTCCATAGAGTCAGTAGATACAGATGGGATGATAGGATCCATAGGGAGATAGGACTTTGGGATGGGATCGGACTGAAGCATAAATCAGTGTTGAATTTGCCTTATAGATCGCAAGTGCCTTCGCCTTCGCCTGGAAACGGGAAGTACATTGGCCCCACGGCTTAACAAGGTTTTGGTAGTGGATCTAGCGTTGGTTAAGACTGGATAATACATTGGCCAGTTCTGCAACCTTCCTAGTGACCTACTTGTGAGCGCATATCCCCGATCCACCCGGAGTTACTACTTGGCCGGGTGCATCCTCAACTCTCAACCTCTACGGATCCCACTATAGGAAGCGGCAAGTACGACAAAGGAAGACCTACGAAGGCAACGGAAAGGAACAACAACAAGTACAAGGCCACCCCACGGTCGGATCCAGATCCAGGCCACCCGATCCAAGTCGACTACCACTGGATTGGGAACTACTACTGCGAGCAGAGTGAAGATTTCCGCGCTGCTCCACCCACATCCCCGCGTCTCGCCCAGACTGTTCTGTCTTCAAGGCTCGGACGCTTCAACAGACACCAGAGGAACAGATTAAGCCCTACCGACGGGTACACAAGGTGACCAAGTTCAGCACACAGATCACGGATCATCGAGGGACCCCCTCCGTAAGTCGGTGTTCGGGCGCAGTTGGTAAGTTGGATTGACGATCTCGCAGATTTTGCTGATCCCGCTACGCCACAATGGTGCGCGTGACCGGATCTTCTGGTGACTCGGGATTTCACCGTGAGTCCGAAGAAGAAGTTCGAGTGAAGAAGGAACAAGGGGATCAAGCGTCATCGGAGTTGGGATCGTCGACGACGCTGCTGAATGAAACAAGATCCACGGATCGGCAGAGTGCAAGGAGGACCTCTGTCGGCGGAACTGAGGTGGATCCAGACATGGATCCAGAAAACAAACCTCAACATCCTCCACTGGTCCCTTCGGGGACCCCGGTGGATCGCGACGCGAGTCAAGATCCACCAACAAAACAAACCAAGGCTGGTAAGGATCGGTATGCATTCGCTGATTCACCAGTTAACTCGGATGCCTACTTCTTCTCCTTCGACAAGACCAAGCCGAAGGCGCGCACGAAGATGAAGGCCCCGGATCCGGAAGACGAAGATACGAAGCCACCTGCTCAGGATGGATCCGAGGCAGGTTGGATCCGCCACCACGAGAGGCAACTACGTGGCTTCCTGACTCTGGATCCGATCATGCAGCAGTTCGGCGTGAAGCAGATCGGAGACCTGCAGGGACCCCTAGCGCTTCCGGCACCCGCCAAGCGCCCAGGGATCTTGCCCGAGATGGAGCGCCTGATGCAGCTGCTGAGGGATGCTGGTCTCGTGGCTGGAGCGTTCGACGCGTCAGTGATGTACGAGATCGATCCAATTCAACTCCGTGCTACGGCAGAGATGCTGTTCAACCGACTGAAGGTGTTGGTGGGCGAGATCCAGCCGAAGTTGGATCCCGCAATCCCGGATCCAGCAATCCCGGATCCAAGATCGCCACAAGCTGGATCCACAGGAGGCCGAACGTCGTCACCGTACGTGTCCGCTGCGGAACTTGGATCGGATACATCTTCGGAGCCGCGGCGCATGTCACTTGGACCTTCGGGAGCCACGATGTTACGCGCTCGAGCCCAGATCCAACGTGGAGCGAGTCCTCAGCCTCGATCTCAATCCCGATCCAAGAAGCAGCCAACTCCATCAGTGGATCCGACTGCCACGCTATCCGGATCCGACATGTCGACTGGCAGGCTGGAGTCATTCTTCCAGGCAGCCATGAGCAGGTTCCTGAAAGAACAAGGCATACCGACCCCGACACAGGTGCCGGAGGCGACGCAGAACCCCGGATCCCAGGATGTGGAAATGGAGTCGACTAGTTCGTCCGATCCGGATCAACACTGGGAGTACGATCCAGATGACATCGACTTCCCCGCCCCAGCTCGCGCTACAGTGGCCACCACCGCGGCCGGATCCACAGGCGCGGCCTTGATCCAACGAGTCCGGATCTCCGCGATCTCGGATCTGAAGGAGTTCTCAGGGAAGGACCAGGATGAGGACCGAGCGAGAGCTTGGATCAGTAAAGTGAAGTCTGCGTTCCTGCGCGACCAAGCCCCCGACGAAGAGAAGTGTCTGACCTTCGCGGATCTTCTGTCTGGATCGGCAAGAAACTGGTAGAGCCAACTGCCCCGATCCACACGCAACAAGTGGCCGGATCTGCTTCGCAGCTTCTAGACTAAATACTGTGGATTGGGGATCTCCGTGGCTCGCCAATATTACCATGCGCGCAAGCGATCCGACGAGTCTCCCTTGGATTATCTCTACCGACTCAATGTCGCTGGGCTCCGCGCTCGGCTCAAGATCAAGGATGGGGGATCCAAGGAGAAGCGAGAGCATGTGGACCATTTCATCGAGACCCTAGGCGACCAGGATCTGGCGGATCGGCTAACACTGCTGCGACTACCGGATGCTGACGAGCTGGAAGAAGTCCTCCGCGCACTGGATCGAACGAAGAACCGGCAGAAGAAGTCGGCGTATGGATCGAGCAAGTACAGGCAGAAGGTCCCAGCGACGCCTGCACCGGCCGCTCCAGCTAAACATGTTCGTGCAATCCAGATCCAACCTGACTCGGGATCCGAGTCCGGATCTAGCGATGGGTCCGACTCCGAGTGTGACGATTACCGCAGGATCTACCTCACGGCTGCCCAAGATCCCCCGAAGCCAGCAGAGGAAGAGCACAAGGCGCTGGATCGGAACCCTCCAGACCGTCTGCAACTGGATCCGACGTCTCGCGACACTAGATCCAGGACGCATGTGGATGGACCTGAGCGCAGTCGCTGCACGCACTGTGGATCCAAGAGGCACTCGCATCTCGGCTGCTGGAAGCGCTTGACGTGTGAGAAGTGCGGCAAGAAGGGTCATCCAGGTGACCACTGTCTTTTCGTGTGCCGTGGATGTGGTGAACTCCATGACGTGGGCCGATGCCCGATGGAAGAGTTCTACAACCAGATCCGCCAGTGGTTCAATCCAGCCAAGCATGCGGGGATGCTGCCAGAGATGGCGGAGAAGATGTTAAACTAGGACGCTCGCCGGGTTGGAATCCGGTACGAGCCGAGCGTTCTAGATATTGCATCTATGCATTTGTGAACAAGACATCGACAGATCCAGTTAGCCAAGGACAGGATCTACGCGGTAATACATGTGATCTTCATGGGAAACGTACTGCTGTGGTCTCAAGTCTCCGACAAGTTGATGACTACTCCAGATCCAACACGACAGTGGAAACGGATTTGGGTCCGGAGACGCGTCAGGGATACTGGAAGCAGCAGGATCCAGACTAGTGGTTCAAGCCTGCCGAGGGTGAAGATACCGCCGGATCCAGATTCAGGCGTGTGGCTGCGAACCGGCGGACCGCGGATCCAGAGTCTTCGTATCTCCTACCCGGAGAATCCCGAGGATACTGGAAACAACATTCGCCAGGGAAGTGGTTTCGTCAGGCCAAGATCCACGGCGAGATCAACAATGAGAAAGCGATCTTACTCCTAGATACAGGTGCCGAGGTGTCCATCGTGGATACCGCCTTTGCTCGTAAGGTCGGGTGCTACATCGACAGGAGTCAGAGCCAAGAGTGTGTTGGGATCGGAGACAATGTGTACACAACGGAAGGAAGAACTCGGATCAAGATTACCCTGGGTGGATACCTGGTGTATTTCTTCGACATTTGGGTGGGAGACCTATCCGGACAGGAAGCCATCCTCGGTATGGACTACATGGTCCTGGCCGGGATCCGGCTGGATCTGGCTGATGGGACCCTCTGCCTACCCGATGAAGTCCGGATCCAGCTCAGCGGACGCCGTCCACTTTACAGTGATAAGGCGCAGTCGGTGAAGCTGGATCGGTACTTGCAACTTGGGATTGGAGAGTCCGCGGAGCTGCCTATGCGTCTACGAGGATCGGAGCATGACAAGTTGTGGGTTACCCGAGGGGATCGATGGGTGCCAACGGTGGTCAAGGGCCCAGGCAGGATTCGATACCTTCAGATCACGAACATCGGTGAGAAGGAGCTGGTGTTGCGTCAAAACCACCAAGTCGGGATGTGGCTGGCCGGAGATCGGGTTCCACGGATCCAAGGCTATGTGTCCGTCGGATCCCGCCGTTACATGGAGTGGCAGGACCTCGCGCTGCAGGCCACGACGGACGCCGGATCTGGGGAGGCGGAGCCTCCAGAGACCCCGCCAGGGCCGATGGTGGAGCGCCCCGAGTACCCGACGCTGCGTGCAATACTGCTAAGGCCGCATCCAGCCCAGGTCTTACAGGTGGAGTCCAGATCCAAGAGTGCTGAGGATGAACAGGACGGACCGTCGTCGGATCCATCCGACCAGACAACCGAAGGACACGTGGACGGGACAGTAAGGATACCGCTTCCTCAGGCTTCAACTGCGGCCGGGAGACCTGCGTGATCATCTACCAAGCCCGGATCCGGCAGCCGAAGGCCCACCAAATCTCGATCCAAGGGATGAAGACTCATTGGGAAGAGGCGTACTGACTGCCCCAACGGAGGTGTCGATGGACTGCGAGAAGGAGACCGTGTTGGGCAACGAGGCGTCGCGACGGGTGTCAATTCTAAGCCCATCCCCCCAGATCCGATCCCAGGATCCTGGGTGTGGACCGGGCGAACGCGCTGTGGACGATCCACCGGAGTCAGATCCGACGTCAGCGACAGACTACGATGCCACACAGCTGAGGATGCCCCGGATGGCGTCTACCCAGGTGCGACGGGCCCAAACTGCTGCGCCTGATGATACGCCCGCCCCCGATCCAGATGAAGCTCCTGCTGGACGCGCGCTTGACCTGGATCCAAGTGGCGAGCCTGATGTCGAAGACTCGCGGGGACCAGGCGATGGACCGACGGATCAAGGCCCGACGACTGACGCGCAAGGTGGCGAAGAGGCGCTGGATCCAGCTGCCGTGGAACAGGCGGTCCATCCCGTTGTCACGTCGGCTGGTAATCACGAAGAGACAGGGGGTGGATCCGCAGATTCAACAGATGGTGCTACGGGACAGGCCATGGATCCAGTGGAATGTCAAGTTGCAGATGGTGAGATGGGACAGGGTGCAGATCCAGACGGAGAGAAGAGGCAGAGATCAGGTCCGACGTCCGATCCAACGATCAGCCCCGATCCGCCGACTACCGAAAATCCGCGACACATTAACCCTTTCACTACCAGAGATTTTTAGTAGGTCCGCTCCGGACCCATATGACAGCCAATCATCTTGGGGTCGGCTTAATAAATTAGCCAATCGCGAAACATTTTGCTTCCACGTGGACCTTATTTTTGCCCGCGGAGTAACTTACGGTACTACATCAGACGTAAATTTCTAGATGATCGCCGGCGCTAGTGCATGCTCTTACTGCTACAACTCGTCGTGCAAATGGGGCCCCTACGGCTTGATCATCATCGGCAATATAAATTGAATGATATCAAACGGTTGCACGCCTCTACGCATGGCGAGGGCCCTCTTCCAGCTCATTTTTACCACTATAATAAGAATGTCCGCACTTGTAAGTTGACACGAATATACCCCGCTGTGTGTGGAGGCGAAGGTTGCGATGTTGTATAATCTAGCTATGTACTACGCCTCCATTGATACTGTGTCTACTCGAGCAGTAGATAGCTCACCTAAATGCTGTGCGTATGTGTTTTGATCCTTGTCGGGGGCGTGTGCTACATTACATGCATATGTAGGTAAAGCTGCCTAAGGATGCAGCAAGCGGTCTATCAAGCAGTGACCACCATTAGTCCGGCGAGCTTATAGTAATGTCTAGTTCACCACGACAGCTCGATATTCCACCGCGCCGTGTCGTGCAGGACCGGCTAAGATAAAGAAAATGTGGATATTTACGTGTTCAGGTACGTATTGATGACACTGCATTGTAGGTAGGAGGCTGGTTACTAGCGTTGTATGGCTTGGTAGTCGCTAGCTACTGGCAGGACATCGGCATCGAGCCTACCCTTTCCAATGGTACATGTATCAGCAGCTCTACACCTTGACCCCACTACCATTTTAGTAAGATAGTGTGTGGCCATTACTACTAGAGCCGTTGTACAACGTATTTATTGCTCTTACACGTAGATAGAGCTTTGTCTATACTTCTTACTAGCTCGGCTGCACCTTTATCGCCTAATGTGAACTTCCAAGGTAGTCGTAAGGGGTCATTTGTGACTAGTAACATGAATGCTTCTGTGGGCAGCATCAACGAGCGACATGTATTGTACTCGCGCCCCGGCACCATTGCAAACTCGAAAGGTGTAAGTTTAGCTCACTGGAGTGGGCGCAAGCTACTCGTTCCACTCGCGGAGCCGTTGCGCTCGGCACCATGCGAATGTGATGCGCTGTCCTTTGCTGCTGCAGCTTCCGGGGAGGAAAAAGGCTAAGGAAATTGAATACACGCTTCTCAATAAACCTTCGTCGTGGGTGATAACCTCGCAGGGGTAGAACTGCCCAGCGTGGAGCCGCTCGGATGGCATGGGGTACTTTGAGTATGCGAATCTGGCGTGTATGACGCCCGCGCATCTATTTCATGTTACCAAAAAGACTTGAAATTTCAGGTATGATTGCTCCCAAACTAATCTGGCGCTTACGGTACTGCGCGAATTAGAGGTCTGCAGCGGTCCTACTAATCTTGGTGAGCTGCATTCCCTAAACCCTCCGACGCATTTTTATCCAATCAACAATACATGCACCTGCTCTAATAGGACCACTGCGGACCTATTAATGCATCAGGCTGGGCTGGTAGTGAAAGGGTTAACTCGGAGGCGGATGACCAAGTCTGCTACCATGTGAGCGGGGATCTGCACGCCGAGGATGTTGAAGCGGAGATGGCCGTATTACCCGAAGTGACTTCGACCCCGGAAGAGGTGACAATTGAAGACATCCAGGTGGGGGATCCAGATGTTAATACGGCGGAAGAGATTGCCCGACTTCGGCGAAGGATCTGGAGGCGCCGACACCTGCTGATTGGCAAAGGCAATGCGCTGCCTCCGGCGGCGCGAGGTGTCGTGTGCGACATCGATGTTGGCGACGCCAAGCCCGTTGCCCAGCGCGTGCGTAAGGTGGCACCGCAGTATCATGAGAAGTTGTCGGATCTGATCAAGGGATTGCTCGGTGCGAAGATCATCAAGGATTCGACTTCCCCGTGGGCATCTCCGATCGTGGTCATCATCAAGAAGAACGGAGTGGATATAAGGTTGTGTATTGACTACCGACTGGTTAACAGTCTGACTCGACTGATGATCTACCCGATGCCCCTGATCAATGACCTGCTTGAGGATCTGGACAAGGTGCTGTGGTACTGCTCGCTGGATATGGCCAGTGGATTCTGGGTGGTGACTATGACGGATCGGGCTCGTGCAATTTCCGCTTTCATCACCCCGTTTGGATTGTTCGAGTGGAACCGGATCCCCTTTGGATTGAAGAATGCGCCTCAGATATACCAACGGATGCTCGATAATGCGCTGTATGGATTCACCCGGATCCCACAACTAGAAGCTGGATCGGGATCGGACGGCGAGTCACGCCTCAAGTGCGGAACGGGATCTAAGGCATTGGATCTGGATCTGAAGTCGGGAGAACCGGAAGGCCCGGAAAACCGTCAGTGTTGGGACGCCGATCCTACATCGACGACATCCTGGTGACCGCTGGATCCTGGGATCACTTGTGTGACCGGGTGGATGCTCTGCTGGATGCGTGTGACAAATGGAATCTCTCTATCAGTGTGGTGAAGAGCTTCTGGGGCAAGATCAAGGTGGAATACTTGGGCCATCGAGTGTCCCATGCCGGACTGGAGGCGAACCCCAAGGATTTATCAGCCTTGACGGATCTACCCTTCCCAGGGACGCTCCGATCCATGCAGTCATTCCTCGGCAGTCTGAACTACTACAGTCGGCTCCTGGAGGACTACGCGATCTACGCTGCAGTTCTCTACGAGCTACGAGAGGTGGACTTTGCCGCGATGAGTAAGCCGGATAACCAGAAGCGCATCCAAGTCGCCATGGGTGTGACGAGTTTGGGTCCAAGGGATCGGGACTTGTCGGATCCATTAGGACCGAAGGCGGTGGATCCACAACTTCGATCCACGGAAACTTCCGACTTGGAGGCGAAGGATCCTGCCGGCGTGAGGACGTTGGATCCGGAGACATGCAACTCAGACAGTGTAGATCTACGCTGGATCCGGGCTCATCGAGCCTTCGCGACACTGAAGGAGAAGATGGCGAGAACTCCGATCCTCCGACACTTCAATGTGGATCTGCTGCCTGTGGTAGTGGTGTATGCTAGTGAGTGGGCCATTTCGGCCGCTCTGATGCAGGAGTATGACGGGATCCATTGCCCTGTCACCTTCACCAGCCGCACTCTGAAGTCGAACGAGCTCAATTATGGCGTCGTCGAAAAGGAGGTGCTAGCCCTGCTGCGGATTCTGGATCTGAGCTACAATATGTTGGTGGGTCGCCAGATCCGGGTTCTGACCCGACATTCGACGCTGGCTTGGCTGTTTCGATCCACTGGTCTGCAAGGACGGTTAGGACAATGGGCTGCACTCCTTTCGCCATGGACTCTGGAAATTATGAAGTGCGCGAAGGGCGAGGACGAGATCCTAGGAACTCTGGCAGCCAGTATCACACCCCGATCCAAGGTGGATCAGGCCTTGATCGACATCGCGCCAAAGAAGGAGCCGCGACGCAAGATCCAAGCCCCGATCCCGACAGTACAACCGGATGAGGAACTCTATGTGGTCAGCTTTGATGGATCGGCGCATGTCAAGCGAGGAGGAGGCGCCTACAGTGCGATCCTTTGGAAACTGCCGGAGTGGATTGTGGTGAAGGCTAGATCCGGGTATGCCGAGGGCCTTACCGTCAATGAAGCGGAATATCACGGACTTCTGCTATGCTTGGATCTGCTCGAAGGCGAAGCGCAGCGCCGACTCGTGATCTGTGGTGACTCCAACGTGGTGATCCGCCAGGTCCGAGGGGAGATCGACTGCAAGGCACCTGGATTGACGCTGTTGAGGCAGAAGGCGTTGGATCGGCTACGTGTTTGGCCCAATCACGAGCTGGTGCATGTCAAGCGCGACTGGAACGGCAGTGCTGACAGTCTCGCTAGCGCAGCACTTCAACGTCAAGCCGGGATCATGGTTGAAGAGGAAGCGGACGTGCAGGATCTAGTCACTCTAAACCGCCTGGACGAGATCTTGGTGGTGAAGGCCGATGAGGATGCTCCCATCGCTCGTATGTCGCCTATGACAACCCGAGCCGGCGCAAGATCCCGATCCAACTCGCATCCGACTTCCAATCCACGAGTCCTACAAGAAGAAGTGGTGAGAGACCTCCGGATCGCTAGGATCCGCCAAGCGCAAGAGGAGGCGTGGATCTCTGGCTTGAAGAAGTATCTGGCCGGCAACATCCAAGGTCTGACGCAGGAGGAAGCCCGATCCTATGGTATTATGGCAATGGATTACGAAGAGGATCAGAACGACCTGCTGTTCTACTGCCCCCCGACGAAGAAGGTGGAGGCGGATCGCGATGGATTGATGAGGTTGGTGCTCCCAAAGACCCTGCAGCAAGACGTCCTCCATCATTACCATGTCAGCCTGGAAGGTGGTCACCAAGGGATCGACCGTACCTACCAGCGGATCCGCGATCACTTCCACTGGCGCGGTTTGTACCGGAGCGTCCAGCGGTATGTGGGCGAGTGTGTGGATTGCGAAACTGGTAAAGGGCAACCCACGATCCAAGGCAAGTCGCCGGGTAACATCCAAGCTACGTACCCATTCCAGATCATAGCGATGGATCACATACCGTCGCTGCCCAGATCCAACAAGGGTAATACCGAGTTGTTGATTTGGGTGGATCTGTTTACCGGATACGTGATTGCGAAGGCCAGTAACTCTCGAACCGCGCAGACTATTGCGGAATCCTAAGAAGAGTGTGTCTTCAGGAGATTTGGTGCCAGTGAGGTAATCCGACACGACCGTGAGCCGGGGTTCATGGCTGACTTCTTCCGATCCTTCAACCGGATCCTAGGTCAGCGACAACGTGCAACGATGGCATATCGACCGCAGGCGAACGGGACGCAGAACGCATGGTACAGACTGCCACTCGTGCTCTCAAGATGTATGTGCAGGATCTGGATCAACGTGATTGGGATGACTACGCGGAGCGACTCACCTTCGCACTCAACACCGCACAGGATCGGATCCGCGGAGAAACACCCTTCTACTTGGTACATGGATGGGATCCTAGATCTACCCTCGAAGCGACGATCCCAGTGGGTAGCACTCGCCGTCAGGATCGAGATCCGAGGAGGTGGCGGTACCAGATCCAACGCTACTACCAGCAAGCACGAGCGGAAGTGAATACACGCTTGCAGGAGGCGATCGCTGATCGAGCGGATCGGCACAACGAGGAGGTCCATCCACATCAGATTGAAGTTGGATCCCGCGTTTGGCTATTCTTGGATCGGGTCAAGGAGGGATACGCTCGCAAGCTGGCGCACATGTGGCACGGGCCGTTTCGTGTTGCTGAGAAGATCGGAGAATATGCGGTGCGGATCGAGACTCCTGGTACTGAGTACAGGCTGTTCCCCGTGGTACACGTGTCGAAGCTGAAGTTAGTTCGAAGTTTTCCGGATCGACCTCAGATCCAGTTGACAGAGGGCACTACGGATCGGTACGACTTCGATGAAGCGCTGTTACCTGAGGACAGCTGGATCCAGGAACTGGAGGAAGATGAATACGAAGTGGACAAGATTACCGACATCAAGACGGGGAAACGAACTCGTTACTGACGGATCCATCGCGAATTCTTGGTGCATTGGCGTGGTTTCGAGGAACCATCCTGGGTAGACGAGGCGGATCTCAACTGCGGTGCCATACTGCACGAGTTTCTGCGGGATCGCACTAACCGGAACCGGTTTGGTGTGATGCAGTCTCACGAGGAGTAGTGGGGCTGGGATCCGCTAGAGTGAGCTAGTCGCTCTGTGGAGAAGCTGAGATGATGGATCTGCAAGGTGGTTGCAGGTCGGTGGATTGGGACTTTGTGTAAATGCATGTATGGATTGGACGCGAACGGCGTCTGAACAAGGCAAAAGAAGATGGATTGAGTGCTAACGGAAGCTCCTAACATTGGATCCAACGCTGTGGATGGTGGTTCTGGACGAAGTTGAGCGACGGACATGGAGTTGGATCCAAGAAACTGGATTGGCAGCAATGGTCGTTACGAATAAGTTGAAGGACGTGGGATTGGAGTTAAGTGACCAGCAGCCTTACGGTGGATGTGGATGAGTGAACCAAGACGAAATGTGAATAAGCCGTGTTATAGCAAAACTAAGACATGCAGATGTGAATCCACCTCGAGCTGGATCTGATTATGACTGTGGATTGGATGCAACAACGGAAGCGCGCGAAGTCAGGATCCCCTCGCAGGCGACAGCGGTGGAATGCTGTCCTCACTGGTCACCGACAGCGCGAACGTTATAGAACTTGGTCGGAAGACGGGCGATGTTGCGTGCGGGATGGTACTGAGGCGTATCACGGTAGTGGTTGCGCCAGGGATCCGCATTATTGCACTCGTCCAGCGCCTCCAGGAGATCGGTGGGCTCTGGGCGGTGCACGTTGGGATCGGCCAAGTTGGCTTGGCGCGACACCGATCCAGGGTACCACTTGACAGTCTCCGAACGCTTGGGAAAGTGCAAGATGGGTAGATCCAGCAAAAGATCCAAGTCACACCAGCCATCTCGCATCACTGCGATGAAGAGCTCCAGTAGATGCTTCCAGGCACGGCCAGCGTGGGATCGGCGATTGTCACGCTCCTTTTGGAACACCGCCAGCCAAGGATGCTTTGCGACCATGACGTCTGGGATCGGGAAGGAGTGTGTGGATTCCCAGTACGACATAAGGTTGTCCTCTTCATACAGCCCGTACTTCTGGATCCAGACACCAAGTCGCCCTCCGACGCCAGGTTCAACAGAGAGAGCGTCGCCATTACCTTCGAGAACCTCCCACGGGTTGGTGGCATACAAGGCCTTCACGTTGTCTTCGGTGATAAGCTCGTAGCAGTAATCCCGCAGTCCATACGATGGACGGGCCTCCCGATCCAGGTGCGGGAACATCCAACCAGGAACCGTGGGCAACACCGGAAATAAGACTCCAATCAGCATGGATGCCATGGACACGTCGTTCAGACGAGCTACCACCCATGGATCGCAGTCCGCCGGCACAAGCGCGCGGGCATGCCGACGACCTGGAATGCAGCGCTCCTCCGGACCGAACGGGGCCACGGGTGCTAATGGATCGGGCCGAGAAGGCCGATCATTTGGATCCGGACCGCCGTGTTGAACCCTTGGACCAGAGCGATAAGGTGGATCCGAGTCATCCGATCCATCCGGAGGCTCACCTGCCCCGCCAGCAACGCGCGGACGGAGAGGAGAAGCCTGTTGGAGACGGCGCTCAGCGGATCGAGACTGCGACATGGCCTCCAAGGTCTGCGCTTCAAACAGCTCGTTGGTTACGGCCGCAGTGTCTGGATCCTCGCTTTCCTCGACGCTGTTGGACCTCGCCTCGCTCTCCTCCTCGTCCTCCTCTCGGTCGTCATCCACGTCGTTGTCACGGACTGCCTGGCCCAGAGGTTTGGCATGGTTGTCGAGATTCTCAGGATCCGGATTGCCACCGTCGTCATCGACCTCTCCACCACCGTGTGGATTGGACTCCGGCGAAGCGCCAGGTGACCTGAAACTCCGGCCCGAGTCATCACCCACATCGCCCGAGAGAAAGCGACGCCGCGCCGGAGCAGTGGGAGTGGGGTCTGGATTGGGATCCGGATCAGTGGACTCAGCTGTATCACGGTCGCGCTTGGAAGGTGTGGATCCGGACTCCTTACCGGAAGATCGAGTAAGCCCCGACGTTGGGCGTGCAGGATCTGATGCTACTGAGCCGGGAGGAGCCGTACGGAGCAAGCTCAACATGAAGGCGGGATCCAACACCTCCTCTACAGCCGCGGGACGGATGCTTGAGACCGCGGTGATCATGATCAGTTGGCGTAGTGCTGCCGTGTGTGCACGATCCAAAGCCTCACGGTCCTGGCTCAGGTGGATTAAGCCCTGGGTCAACCTGCGCCGATCCGCCTCGATGGCCTGCACGCGTTGGCCCATCGAATTTACAGTCTGCTCTGCGGTGTCCGCATCCTGCTCAAGCTCCGCTACCCGGAGGCGTAGCCGATCCACCTCGTGGCAAGACTCATCATGAGCACGGCGAGTCTGGGCCAATTCCGTCGCCATGGATTTGTGAGCCTGCTGGAGGCGGACCAGTTCGGGAGTGTCGCGCTCTTTGACCGCCCGATCCAGGTCTGCCATTGTGGCCATGTGCACCGCTCGGAGTTGGTTCAGCTCGGTCCGAGCCTCCAGATGTAGACGCCGGTGTGTCTCCATGTCGCTCTGCAGTCGATCCGCGCGGGCATTAGCCTCAGTCGAAGCGGCCGCGGCCCGATCCCGATCCCGCTCGAGATCGTCCAAGCGCTGATGTAACGCTGGAATATCTGCAGCAGCCGCATCCAACTCAGCCTCGGTTCTCTGTAGAGCCTCCTGCGTGCGCGTTAGAGTATGCTCGACCAGCCGACGCTCTTCCTCGGCATCCTGGCGAGCCCGGTCGGTGTCGGCATGTTCGCTCTGGAGCTCGCGGATCTCCGTCCCGGCCAGACTCACCTCTGAAGCAAGATGGTCGTTGCTGTCGGCGAGACGCTGCCGCTCATGCTCGGATCCGGCGAGGCGGTCTTCGAGGGCCTGGATCTCGTAGGATTGTCGCTCCACCTGACCTCGCAGATCCTGGATCTGGGGAGTATCGCCGAAGGATGGATCCGCGCGCGAGCGGAGGTCAGCGACCTCCTGGCGGAGACGCTCCCGTTCCGCGGTCATGTGCTCGAGATGCGCCTCAGTCTCTCGGGCGTCGCGCACCTCCCGGAGTAGAAACGCTGCTACCTCCTCTTGCCCGCGCACGGCCGCATCCCGAGCAGCCATGGAGGCCGACAGGCCCAGTGCTGTGGGATGGGCGGCTGAGGGGTCGCGAGTAGTGCGTCGGCCGTCGCGCGAGTCGCCGCCCTCCGAAGGAATATGGGAAGCCTCGTGTGTGGAGTCCGACATGTCGACAAGCGAGTGGTGGATCCGGAAGTGAGAACGAGTGTCTGCAGTGATGCCGTTAGTCGGCACCAACTACAGACAGGAGGCGGTTGTGGAGAAGCACGATTCAGGAAAGTGACGAGAAAGGCGATCGCCCGGAATGATGGATCCGGACTTGGCTACATCCCGATCCAGATCTGATTCTGATTCGGACTCAGACGGATCCGGACGTTGCCTGGATCGAGGGAGCGGACAATGGATCGGGGGTCACGGTACTACTGGGACAATCAAGCGACACGCAAGGAAGGTAACCAAGCTCCATAGAGTCAGTAGATACAGATGGGATGATAGGATCCATAGGGAGATAGGACTTTGGGATGGGATCGGACTGAAGCATAAATCAGTGTTGAATTTGCCTTATACATCGCAAGTGCCTTCGCCTTCGCCTGGAAACAGGAAGTACATTGGCCCCACGGCTTAACAAGGTTTTGGTAGTGGATCTAGCGTTGGTTAAGACTGGATAATACATTGGCCAGTTCTGCAACCTTCCTAGTGACCTACTTGTGAGCGCATATCCCCGATCCACCCGGAGTTACTACTTGGCCGGGTGCATCCTCAACTCTCAACCTCTACGGATCCCACTATAGTGTGGTGGAGCAACTGCCAGAAAAACCAGATCGAGCTTGGATCGAACCTCGATCTAGCGTGGATCGAATCGGGATCGAGCTTGGATCGGATCGGGATCACTACAAAGTCGATCCGATGCAGTAGGCTACCAGAGCACAAATGCGGCGTCGGCGTGTTCGTAGGTCGACGTCGCGTTTTGCCCGGAACTTCACTATCGTAATTCCGAAGTAGACACACACAGTAAGCAGGAGCAAACAGTGAGTCGTGTTGATCTTGGCCTTGAGGGCTTAGTTGACGGTTCGTGCGAGGGTTGGCGTCTCACACTACCTGTCGTGGTGGTTGGCCTGCGCGGGGATGGGCTTCTCACGCTGCCGGTCGTATTCTTCTTCTTCTTCTTCTCTTCCTCCTTCTCGGTCGTGCGTGACCCTTTCGCTTGTCGTCGCACGCCTGTCGTCTCGTCCGTCGGTCACGGGGCCCTGTAGCTTGCCTTGTGACGACGCGACTCGGTTTATAGTGCCGTCCTCTTCGACACTGTGAGTGGGGTTGAGCTCACGGACCTTGGACTGCAGCGCCTCGTATCGTCGGAACGATCGAGGTCGGTTCTTCTACAGCTTCGGGCCTTGCGTGCGATACGGCGACCTTGACTCGTGTTCCTGGAGCTGGTCGCTTGGTGTAAGTCTCAACTCGTAGACCCGAAGGCTGAGTGTAAAAGACGAACTCTGTATTTGGGCGCAAATTGCAAACTAAAACTCTCTATCTTGCCTTCGCTACGTGACACGTGTCCGCGTCCAACCATCGTCTGGGCCACCTCCGTAGTCCCATCCTGACTTACATCTTACAACCACTCGATACCGTATTGTCGCACATCTAGCCCACGACACCGATCGACCAATCTGGATCGCGATCTCGGTCGATCGGCTGGATCGCGATCTTGATCGATCTCGATCGATCCAGGTTGGATCGGCCGCTCCGGAGTTTAGCTCGATCGGTCGAGGTCTTGATCGCATCATTGGCCCCGTCCATCAGCTGTCTTGATCGGTCTCGGTTGATCTAGATCGCGAGCCAACTGCGATCGAGAATCAC